>VDFB02058242.1:321654610-322220014 GCA_007258455.2 Sequoia sempervirens
TTAAAATGCTGCCTTGTTCCCTTCTAACCTTGATTAATCATAGTTGATCTGACAATTAGCATGTATCACCAACCTAATTCATGTTTTCCGTTAATATCAGAGAAGTACATAGGGCCAGTTTCTTAGAGAGAAACTTTATTTATATGCTTCATCGCTAATCCTCCCCAAAATTTAGGGTGCAATTGAGCGATGAAGTTATTCATGCGATGATTTTCAGTCCATCGGATCATCTCGCTTAAAAAATTTATCAACAGTTCTCTAGTTCTCTCCCTATTTTCCTTTCTGATTTATGCTAAATCCCTAGGATCATGCCACATTTCCTTTTCCATGTGGTAACCATTGCCTGTGGCTGATTTACCTTATCTTTGCCCCACTCTATCAACAATGTAAACATTTGGCCGCGATCTCTAGCCCTTGGCTCAGCGGCCTGACCTTCGGTCACATTGATCCCTTCGTCCCGCATCGCTAATTCAAACCTTGCGCTTTGGATTCTATCTATGACAGGAAATGTTGTTATAGCCCCAGAGTTGGACACGTACAACCTGCGTAAAAACAATGGCACAGAAGACATCGCTCATAGGATCATAACACATTAGCGAAAGAAAAAGCCCTTTAGAGGTCATCCATCACTTATCGCTAATTCAGAATGTAAGTTCTATAACAAATTGGCGATGAGCGATGAAGTTATTACATTAGGAATTTTTTCATCGCTAATTCTCCTCATATATTTTGCAAGCAATTAGCGATGAGAAAATTTGGAACATTTATAAGATCCATCACGTATCGCTTATGAGAGACTTTACATTAAAAAAATATCTGCAATCAAGCGATATACAGGGAATCACATCACATCGCTCATCGATGTTCCAAGTTTATCTCTCTATGGACATCCGCGATGAGCGATAAGAACATAGAAACAACAGCATTGCTCATCGCTGTTATAATTTTGAGATCTCAAAAGGGATTAGCGATGAGCGATGTTAAAAGAAAACATCATTCCATCGCTCTTCGCCAATCCAAGGTGTGAACCTATGAATAAATCAGCGATGGGCGATACAGCTATGAGGGCCATCAAGACTTAAGTGGTAACTTTTGAGCCTGACCACCTATAGTTGATGGACGAATTTCCTACTGGAATCATTTTTTTGGTAGCTTGCATCTATAAATTGATAGAAATTTGATAGGGATTTGTGCATTTGTTTAATAGATATTGAGTTTTGCTGGTTGTTGCAGTATTTTTCACGTCTTTGACCTTGAATGCTATTATTGAAATTATAACAAAAATAATTTAAAAAGAAGTGAACTCAAATAATTTTATTGCATGAAGATTTAATGAGAAGTACAATGAATTTTTTTTTAAAACTAAATTCTTATTTGTGTGTATGTCTTTGTGAAAGAAATCTATTTTTGAGCTAGTTACTATTTTGAATTCCTAACACAATCACTATCAATTACTTCCATTGAATATATACATATATCATCTATACTCATGGTGCATGACTCTCTATTATGTTCACATTTCACGGTCTTCTAATTTTTTGATCCGTCATCTAATTTCTTCTCTTCATTAGTTAAGATTCACTTTACAAGATATGTTGGTGCCTTTTTTAGTTTTCTTTTACCTTTTGAATGCCTCAATATGTCCCTAATAAGATTCTTTCATTTTTTTAAATGATAATATTCAACTAGATTTGGAAGCGACTAGGCAAAAAACCAGCATTACACACAAAGGGCTTAACAACTCCCAGATAATTTGAACCAAAATACACTAATCATGTATAATCATAAATTAGATCATATATACAAAATATGAAAGCATAGACTAGACAATGAATTCTTTTGACAAAATTCCTCAAAGAAATTCGATCTCATAGATATGCACAAAATGGAATCGTTAAAAATACTTGACAAACTTTCAAAAATAAAAATAAAAAAATGCAATATGTAACTATAAGGCCAAATTCCATATCTTTTGTAAGGATCCTGCATACCTTTGTCAAAATGGGAGCTTTGAAACAAGGTATGGAAATGTATTAAAGAATAAAGTAAGGGGGGTTTTGTCAAATGTTATAGTTGTAACTTTCTTGGTAGACATGTATGCAAAATTTGAAACCATAAGCAAGAATTTTTAGATTATTCCATGTTACAATTATTTTTTTACTTTCGATCCAATTGAAATTTCAACATTGAGAAAGCTACACAATTTCCTTATGATTTTTAGACTTGGTTCATGTCCAACTAAACATGGGAGCGATATCCACTCTTTAGCATTAAAAGTAGTATTATAAATTATTGTGACATTCCTTTACCTTCCAAATTCTACAGAGTTGATTTTCTCCACATTAAAAGCTTTAATCAATTTTATCAATTTCCTAATTTTGTGCGCCCATACTTTATGGAATTCTTGCAAGTTTTTGTCCAAATGATTTTAATAACTTTGGTTTGTGTTAAATCCCTATGTCAAAATATATGGGTCTTGAAATCTTTGAATTGACCTTCTTGCATCATTATGTGCAAACATTTTACAATAGATAGTGGTCTTTTAAAATTAAACATGCTTTAGAATATTAAAAATACTTAATGATTTTCTTAAATGCACTATAGTAACAAATAAAAAAAAATTAAGTTAATAAATAATTTTTTTGATCACTTATGATATTTTATTAACACATAATTACGTAATTTTTAAGTCAATTTTATTGACTTGTCCGTATATGATAGGCATTGCGTTTCTTTCGATGCATTTCACCGAAACAGTTATATTGTATGATATATTCATTGATGTCGTTTAGGTCAAACAGTTTTCCTGATATGAACGCCCTTGACAGAGCATGGAACCACCACAAATACTTCAATTTTACACTATGTCCTCTAGATAATGCTTTGGTGAAACACGCCCAATTTATGCATGTCCGGCAATCATTGCATTCCATGGCAAGGCAATTCTAAGGAGTTGTCAATGAACCCACAGTAACCATCCATTTCAATGTCTCGGAGAGAGGGACGGAAGCCGGATGACTCTTTCATGCATTCTGCTCTAAGGGCTTTCCCATCAGAGTATATCTCTTTCAGTCATTTTGTTTCTGCTTCAACCAAATTTGTTTCTACTTTCGACCAAATTTCAGATATGCTAAATTGCAAATATTGTGGTTGTCCTGTCAGCTTGCGCAAACTGTCCTACCATGCAGGTCTTATTTCTTATGTCGATTCAAACATTAGGTTTGTTTCGTCATGTGTTGCATCTACTTTCAACGTGATTGGAATCGAAGCATATGTTTTTAGGTCAATTTGAAGCTTCTGCGGAAACACCTATATAAATTGGAAGAATCTTAAAATCATACAATTTTGCGAAATTTACTCATCATTTGGGCGATCATGTACTTGGGCTGTAAAAATATGCCCATGCCAGTAGAACTTGGGTATTATACCTATTGCTCTGTACAAGCTTAACTTGACTTTATCTCAATGTCTCTGTAGAACCTGTAGAGAACTACCAACTAGATATCTCCTAATTAGATTTTGAAAATGTATGATAAGTCCACATAAATGCATGAATTTAACACAGATAATACAATCCTTTCACTCATAATTTCAACTTAAAGAAAAATACTGTCATCGATATATATGACAAAAGTACAAATTGTTTTCTTTAAAGATATTAACTTATTTAATCAGTTATGGATTTTTCTTTAATCCCTCCAGTGCATACCTACACAAGTCGTAAGCTGATTTCTGCGGTGCCTCGGTAGAAGGTATATATTCAAAGTAGATTCTGAACAAAGCCTACATTAATATAAAATTATGAGAAAAAAAGGAAAAGAAAAAGATGATTAGAGGTGATGACTTGAAAGATGAATAAATCGGTAACTCATTTTATTATCAAAATCTTTGTTAGTTTGCATTATGCTCCTAGAGGAGCTCAGTACCCCCAAGTTTCACACTGTTTGCTTTCAATGTACTTACTAATGGTTGGTCGCACATGTTTAAAGGTGAAATAAGAGATTCAGATGAACAATTGAGTTATATAGAATAGGGAAGAATTTTACTATGTTGAGTTTTTTCTTGAAATGGTATTCTCAAGTTAAAATACTTCCATTTATTTTATTATTGTTTCAGATCATATACACTATTTCTATTGAACAGATTTATCTGACTTCCAAAAAGGGAACATGAATAAAAGAATGGAGCAAATAATATAAAACGGCTGATAACAAACATGAATAAACCAAAATTGTTGTACAATATACGATAGAAATATAAACGAGGAAAAGTTTTACAAACGCATTCTAACAGCACTAAAAGACTAAAGTAAATGTACTTAGAAAGATGTGCATCTAGACATTGATGACAATTTCAAGCAGGACACTCCGTAAAAGTTAACTATTGATGTGCATCTATACATTGATGACAGTTTCAACCATGACACTCCATAAAAGTTAACTATTGAAGAGATATAAGACATGGAAATAAGAAAAACATAAAAGATGACAATGGAAACAAGAATAGCACCTTCAATGATATACTGTACAGTGAGCGTAAAGGAAATGTGAGACACATATTCAAATTTTGCAGTTCGGAAATTCCTACAGACCAATTTGGTCTAGAGAATTTTAAAAGGCATATGATCATATCACATATTTGATCTAGAGAATTTATTATTTTTCATAGTTGCAGAAAAATTTCAGCATGTCTCTGTATGAGCTTACACAGTAAAATAATTTATTGCATAGTACTTCCTGTCAAACATTTCAAATCTTTGGTTCTCGATAGAATTGGATGTAGATTAAAATATACAACATGCCCATATCCGCTTGCTCGTCTAATGGTCTTTTTATCTGTGTTATTTCTAGTTCCTGCATAAATCATCAACAAAAAAGTGAGAAGAAAGGAGATACAGCTAGAACTTCAGAGAAATCTGTGCAGACAGATACAACTCCACAAGATTTGGAAGGAGAAAAGAAAGAGAAGGGAGTTTCTACAAACAAAGAGGATCTTGAAAGTAGCCACTTGGAATCCTCAAAATTGGAAGTTGTTAAAGATCAAATGATTGAAGTGACGGAGTCCCAGGGAGATGCCTCTAATGCTAGATTCCCCAATGGGAGAAATGAAGAAAGTGCCCTCAAAAAAGAAGTGACAGAAATTAAAAAGGAATTGGATAGAAATGAGAAGCTGTTGGAAAAACTGAAAGAGCAGGTGGATTCTATAGTCAACCAACGGCAGGTTCAGTGGAATGAGAAGAGCGCCGAGGAGAAGAAATCGAAATCAGAAAGTTGGGGAAGATTGAAATTCGCATTACAGAGATATGATGTGTCAACGAAAGGGATACAAGCTTTCCAAAGGTTTAGATTTTACTGTGTGGCTGGATATCTCCCATGGCCATTGCCTCGTAGGAAAATTGCAGATATATAAAAACGGAAATGGTAAGCTAGTGACTTTAGCCACTACTTTGTGGGATTTGTGGGAGCACACGTTATTCTATGCTGCCCGTAGACTAAAGTCTGATATTATAGTTGAAACCTTCCTTCTAAGGGAAACAAGTTGCACATTCTGAAAGCATTTGTAGCTGGATTGAATTAATCTCCTTTAGTATGTGAGTTTATTGCCTTTTCACGCAGCACTGAAATGTGACTTGTTTAAACAAAACTATGTGGTTACATCATATTTAATAAATTAAAACCCTAGCCTATATTTTTTAATTTCTTTCTAGATCTGGATTATTTTTGTTTTGTTTTGCATGATTCCATTTTTTGCCATTCCTCTCATATTTTGAAGAGTTTGATTATCGTTAACAAGGAAGAATGATTTAGTTCTGCGTTTGTGAAAAGGAAAGTTTTTTCTCGTAAGTTAGGGGATCACCATGCAGAATGGTTATCGTTTCTTCACCAGAACGTGAACTGGTATATTTTCATTTCTTTAAAAATTGAAGAGTTTTTTTGTTTTTACAATATTCGTTTTACAGACCAAAGGCGAGTTAGCTTTCAGCTTGTGTTTGAGTACGACCAATACATGAATACCTTAACCAAAATTATTACCAGTGTATTGACGATAACAGCCACACATACTCAAAAAATCGTAGTTATACACATTTATTAGTGTGTGTTAGCATATAACACTCCAATAGATTAATGCTGGCCTCTAGTAGCTGTCTGTTTTTCAACTTTCTCTTCGGAAAGCCAAGTTGAAATTCTCCGGTGTTTGGCTTCCTATTGGTCTTCAAGACATAAATAACAATTGCCTAAATTCATTGAGCCTAGGGAATAGGTGTTGAATTTTTTTCTCCAATTATATTTTATTTACTCACATCTTCCGTTTGGAAAATAAAATATAATTGGAGAAAAAAATTCAACACCTATTCCCTAGGCTCAATGAATTTAGACGATTGTTTTTTATTTATATTTTTCTTGAAGTTATATTAAGGGTAGGCCTTTCCATTTTTTGGAGGATTTTTATTTTCAGAATCAATAGTTTCTAAAGGAGGAGAATTGGAGGAAGGGCTTGGGATCTTAAAGAAGAGGAAAGGTTGAAGAATTTCGGATCAAGGCTTCATCAAACTTGGTTGGAGTATAGAGGTAGCATTTGAGTCTATTTTGGAGTGTTGTAATGCTATTTTTTTTTGTTATAATGATAATGTATAGCTTCTAATTTTTTCTGAACACTTTTTTAATTATGTGCTGAAATTTTTTGTTATGCGTTAATATTATGTGATTTGTTCACTTTAGGTATGGAGGTTGTTGGGTATGGATCTTCCATTTTTGGTTAAGATCTATTCATGTATTAGGGTTGAGAGAGGTGTGACCTCTTCCAAACCTAGAAACACGAAACAACAAAATCATACTTCCTTCATTTCTTTAGTATCCTTAATGCAAAGAAGAGTAAAATCAATGAAGGGTTTGTAGTGCCCAATCTATAAAAAAATAGAATCATGAAAAAAAAAATCTTTAGATTTTTAAAGAAATAAAAATATATATAGGCCAGGGTTTTAATTTATCAAACCAAAAATCTAATCAAACCATGAAGTCCTAGTGAAGTTGCAAACCATCATCATCTCCATGTTAAAGATGCACATGCATTCATTATATAAGTATAGTCTCTGAAAAGTAGAAGGAAATGTATATTAATCCATTCTTTTTAAAGTAATTTGGTCCTGACATGAAGGATTTTGGAAAGAAAACTCCTTTTTTCCTACAAACACAAGACAAAGAAATCATTCTTCCTTCATTTATTTGATAATCCAAATGCATAGCAAAGTAAAATAGATGGAGGGTTGGTGGTGTCAAATCTACAAAAAAAAGTGGAATCATCCAAAACAAAAAGAAAATCCAGATCTAGAAAGAAATTAAAAAAATATAGGCTAGGGTTTTAATTTATTAAACCTAATAAGAAAATAAAATAGGAAATGGAATAATCTATGTTAAAATACACAAAGAAGAGAGAAAAAATAAAAGGGGTAGATGAAGATGAAAATTCGCCCTTCTTGAAGCTTTTCCAGTTTAAGCTCTTCTTTGGATCTGCAATAGGGAAAAAACAATGGAGGATAAGAGAATTTGAAATCAATGAAATTTAGAATTAGATTGGAGAATAGACATGCATAAACTTAAGAAAATCAAATAGAAAATGGAATAATCTCTGTTAAAACACATAAAGGAGATTGTTCCCTACTGAAATTCTCTCAATCCAACTATCTTTCTTCCCAATCTCTCTATTCCTCGTGCCTGTGTCCAACTTCAAGAGCGTGTCAAGCTTCAGGAGCCTCATTGTCATTTTGGTCATTTACCATCCACACTGTGAAACATTTATTTGTTGATTTTATTGATGCAACAAAGTATCTACACTACTGGTATTTGTTGTATGATATGTTTGGTCATCTACGTGCTCTCTTTGGGTTACCAAATACTGTTCCACTCGGTTTACCACCAAGCACTACAACCATAACCTCCCAAATATTGGTATAAGAAGGAATCCGCTATGGTTTTCACCATTCCCCATCATAACATCGTGCAGTGACCCAATTATTGCAAATGGGTTTCCTTTTTTCTGTAATGTTATGCAATTATTGCTCATAAATCTTATTAATGGTAATATGACAGTTTATAAGGATCTGTGATGTGAGATAAAACTGTTAATTAATTATGATAAATCATACCCTGGGAATTTGCGTTGTTACTCCTGGGAAGGAGAAAGACAAAAATTGCTAGCAACTCTTTTGTGGTTGTGGGTTTCCTCTGTTTTGATACGAAACGTTTGACAAAATCTCTATACCACATATGCATACTCACTTGTCTAAACTGCATACATCTTCTCCAAGGCTAGTTTCATTTGCTAGTTTCAGAAGGTAATCTTTCCCATATACAGATTTATGATTCTCTAGAAGTAATTACAACTACATAAAAATTATGCAAATATTAAAAGGGAACTCATCAAATTAAGAAATAGATCAAGATACACCCAAAAATGGTGCAATACCTTAATATTTCAAAACAGTCATAAAAGGCATAACAACTATATATATAATATTCTCCTTGAAGACATTGGTCTCAAAGAAAATGAGAGAATTACTAAGGTTGATTGCAAGCTAGAGGTGGTTAGAAACAATGACATCTTAAAGACCAATCCACCCATTGGGTTTTATGACATGAATGTATACAGTGAAAGCTATAATATCTAGGTTGTTATGGCTTTGAGTGCTAAAAATTGTTCATATATGTAACATTTTTTTCATATCTGTGTTGGTTTGTGGTCTCTTAGACTTGTTGTTCTCTTTTTGAGTGCAATATGTACTACGTAACCTACTTTTTCTTGGGTACTGTATAATCAATTCAAAAAAATTGTGCAAAGCTTATTATTTATAATTATGATTTGAAATCATAATTACAAATAATTTCTTTTATAAAATATAATAAGCTTTGCACAAATTTGAGAAAGCTAAACATATTTATATGTGACAATGTTGTAATATGTGGAATCATATACAAATTTTATAAAAACAATAAGCTCTGCAAAAATTTGAGAAAGTTAAGCATAATAGTATCTAAGCAAAAACATTCAATAGAGAAAAGACAATCATACTAACAAAAAATAAAAAGTTACAAGAAAAACATGAACTAGGAATAAACTATTTATTCCAATATATTACACTTAATCTTTTCTAATCATAAAAGTTTAAAATTCTTAAACTTATAATTATAAATAAAAATATGACACTCCCTACATTAATAAGTCAAATCAATTCAAATGCTTAAGTATTAAATCGCCTTTTAACTATTTACACCTAACAATCACCAACCAAGTTTGTGAAAATTTTATGAGTTATTACTTTCAATCATTCATAAATATTCATATATGACATAAAAGAATCATATCCTATGAAAAATTAAATATACTAAGATTGAGACCAAAACATTGAACAGAAAAAAGTCAATTATTGTACCAAACAAAAGAAAGTTGTATACAATAAAACAAAATTAAAAATAAAATGTATTACAATTTATATTTGTACACAATCTTTTCTAGTAAAAAAATATTAAATTCTTAAAATATAAATATCTCATTTCCTACATAAATAAAAGTTCATTATTTAAATGTTTAAGTACTAAATCATCATTCAACCACCTACGGTTAGCAAAAACTAAGTCTATGAATTTTTTTATAATTTTTTTCTTTCAAACAATCATAAATATTTGTATGTGACATAAAAGGAACTAGATCTTATGTGTAGAAATATTTGACATTATAATTTATTTTTATGAGAGAATATTCTCTTGCTATCCTTTTGATCCACCATGCCTTTTTCTTTTTCCATATTTAAACCAAATTTCTAATTGGAATCTAAAAACAATCCTTAAACTATTTACTTTCTAATTTTGTTTAGGGTGTCCAATATTTATCAAGAAAGAATAGCCAGTTGTAGTCATGGAGTGATAAGAAATCATTTCATTGAAAACAATTGTAGAATATAATTTGAAATCTCCAACACTCCAAATAATCTAACATCTACATCTCAAATAATCTGAAATAATATATTTGTAACATTAAATTTAAAATAAGCTTGACATCTAATCTATTTAATTTTAATGTGAATCTTTTTATAAAATAATTAATTATTTTATTTAAATAAAATATAATTAACAACAAATTCTCATTAGAATAAATAAATAAATATAATAAAGTTATTAAATATATGTTTTATAGTTATTAAAAAATTAATATATTAAACATTAAAAATAACCAACATTCATTAAAAATGAATTATTAAAATTATAAATAAGTTATAAATCTGTGAAGAAAAATATTATTATAGGTAAAAGTAACTTACCCACTCTTCTTAATATAAAATACACTCACTCGTATGCAAAAATGAAATGAATGTGGGATTAAATCGCCCAGTCCAATGACCAACCAAACCATGATGCGAATAGCTACGGAATGAAAACGCCAAGTGTAACGGTCGAGTGCTATGGAAACGGTGATTTGAAAAGATGCAATTAAGAAAATGCAAACAAGAAAGATTGGGTTAAGTGGGCCCCACATGGCCCCGGACACCTAAGGGAACACTCCCTTAGAGTGTGCCGCTTAAGCCGGCCCATATATTATCCCTTGGATCTTATCTTAGGCATTAAAATAGATTACAAGTATTTTCTTCAGTGATTTGTAGGTGTTTTGCTTTGTTATCCTCGCTGAGAATGTTGCTATGGCGCACTATCTTCTATAACTTACTACCCACAAGTTTTTTTAGTAAAGATTTGGTATATAACATATTTTAAAGAGCTGTGGTCAATCCATGTATAGTTTCTGTAGAGACTAATAACATGTATTGTAAATATGGTGATTGTGCGCTCTGTGGGTGCCCTTGTTTTAAATAAAAGACGATGTTCTGAAAAATAGACACTTCAATATATTAGCAAACGAATGTTACGACCGTATTTTACCCTTCTATTTTAACGAATCTTTTAATGGTGTTGCAGCCATTTGGTAAAGTCAAATCTGATAGTTTCAACTATTTCATGTAGATTGCTCACAAAGATGTTCATGGTTTTTTATTGGGTCATGGATTAACCTAGAGAATTATCTGGGTTATGAATTCAGATTAAGAAGTCCACACTGGAGTTTCTTTTCATTTAGCTTGTATAATCATCAAATCTTAATTCGGAGATTTCTACCTTCTTGATGAAGAATGGAGGTTGCCTGAACTTGGCTAATATGTAACTGACATGAAATTGCTTTTGAGCAGAGTTGAGAGCCATTATCAAATATCTGGGAATCCCAGTCATTCACTCCTGCATTGCAACTCACTTTGTGTGGAATTACAATGATAATGCTGAGTTTCAAATCCAACCACTGCTAAGATGAAAATCACTAGTAGCACAACAGGAGCAGAAAAGCCCAATGGCCAAACTAATCTAAATGTAAAAATAATGTCATAGAAACTGATCCAATTTCAAAATGATTTAAGATCTACATGAATGATTTTTATTGTTGTAAATGGCATATAATATTTTCTAACTACTTGTTAAGAAAATTAAATTATTTATACTGATTAAAAAAATTGAATACGGGGAGGTTTATGTGTATTCATAAAAAAATATGTTTGTGTTTTATAGATTTGCATTTTGTACTTAGAGACAAAAATAAAATAAAAAAAATAACATAGAAATAATGGAATACGGACAAAATACCCTCATCTAAAACAAATTTTTTTCCCATCAAACAAAATTGAAGTAGAGTGCACCTTAGCTCCATTTGATTTGCTCTTTTGATATGTCGATAGAAGAATGTGACTGCTTACGAAATAAACGTACGATGATAGATGACCCAATAAAAAATTTAGCAATATGAGGCGGCAATGAAAGTGGATTCTCAAATGGAATGAGAGGCCTCTCATTTATAGAACTTCCGAGAGAGAAATCAATGGCAAAAATAGATTGGTTGATGGATGGCTAGGATTTATTGAGGATTAGGGTTTGGAGTAAAATTGTAGTCCATGTGGCATTTGTCACATGAGAGATAAGGGCTAGGTTTAGGAGGTGCATTAGAGAATATCCTTATGTGAATGGTTGAGATTTGAAGATGTAGTATAAAATGGATGAATGAGATGCAAAGTTAGTTTGAATTTTCCGGCAAGTGTCCAGATTTAATGAATCTAGAAAAAGCTCTTAGTAAGAGATGTGACCCTCAATGATTATTATTATTTTGACTGCATGAATCAGAACCGGGTAGCATCTGCTTGCCGAGGTAAACTATTTTCACCTTTTTCACGTATTTATTTAAATGATTAAGTAAGGGATAAAGGCGAAGGATATATATTTTAAATAAATAATAAATACTTATTTAATCAAATTGAGAGATAAAGATGATGGATAAATTAATTAAATAAATAATAAATATTATTTAATTAAAGTGGGAGATAGAGTCTAGGGATAAATTAATTAAATAGATAAAGTAAATAAATAAATAATAGATAGGTAGATTTAATCAAAATGTAATCAAAGTGATGCATAAAATAATTGAATAAATAATAAATATTATTTAATTAAGTGGGGGATAAATAAATAAATAAATAATGAATATTTATTTAATTAATGTCTATGATAAGGTAAAGTAGAGTGTGGTTAGGTGTGGTCAATATTAGTTGTCTCTAGTAGTAATTCCCACTATCACTAGTTCCAAAATTTGTATTCCTAATTCTAATATACTTTGAGAAAAAGCAAACTTGAGACTTGCAAGTGTAGACTTGATCCAAGTCACTTCTATAGTTATTAATCTAAACCTTCACTTTAAGAACTCAAACTTCAAATTTGTTTGTTTCCAACTACTTCACTAGCCATTACAAATTGACTTAACACTTGTTGATTTATGTGATTGGTTGATGTATTTAAGAAAATTGACTACTCACTTGAAATCGTATAGCCCGATCATCTGGGACATCATAGAGAATTGTTGTTGAGCACAACTATAATTTGACATTGGAGAATAAAAAAGAACCTAGCACCATTTATTATAGAATTTTGCAAAAACTATTTGGATAGAACACTAATATTAGATCAAGCCATATAAGGTGAACAAACACACAATCCTGCCTATGAGATGAGAAAGCTGGCGCAGGAAAAATACGCAAGAATGGATAAATCAACATATTAATTAAGCCATGAATTATATATACATATAGCGAGGATGGAAGAAATTTTCATCACTAATAATGGAGAAGACTTGGTAGCTGACTCCCACTAATAGAGAATGGCGGCGAGTTAACTTCCTCTAATCTCTCAAGAGATGGCAAGCTAACTCTCACTAATTAGGACGCCTAAATAATATTAACATCATGTGTAAATATCTGTGTGCATAATACATGCAATCATATATACACTAACATGGTCCCCCGTTAAGAATATCTTAGGTGGACACAAAGAAACAAGGTCTCAACCACTGGGCCAGATGAGGTACCCAAGTACAATGCAATCTCTCATAAGGTGGAGAAAGGGAGAAAACTTAGTGGAAAAAAATCCCCACTAAAAGGGAGAAAAAAATGTGAAGAGGATTAGAAAGTGCACCTCAAATACGATGTTACCTCTGAAGTAGACTACACTCCTAGAAGAGTTTGTAGATGAATGAACTTTCTCTTAGTAAAAGGTTTGGTGAAAATGTCAACAACTTGCTTTTAAGACTAGAAAAAGACTAGGTTGATCATATAATCATAAATAAGCTCTTGAATATAGCGCATATGGATCTCTATGTGTTTGGTCTATTGGTGCTAGACCACATTCTTGCATATCTAGATGGCTCTTTGGTTGTCACAATAAATGGCTATATGATGTCTAGATGGAATGCCACTAGCTTAGTGAGAATTACTATAAGCAAAAGAGTCTTATTAGTTGCATTATAAAATCCCCTATACTTTGCCTCTGTAGTTGATAAATCAATAAAACTTCATTTTTTACTAGGTCTCAACTAATAGGACTAAAAAATAGTGAGAAACTCTAAACTAAAGTGGACTTGTAATTTTGAGTATCGCCAACCTAGTCTAAAATCGTGTACCCAACCAAGTGAACCTCTATGCCAAATTTGTAGTGAATATCAAATCTTAGAATACCCTAAAGGTAGTGAATAATTCTCTCATATACTTTGCAATGTAGCTCATGAGACTCTTGCATGAATCTCAAAACCATACCTATTGGATATGAAATATTAGGCCTGATATAAGTAAAATAGATGAGACTACCAAAGATTCATCAATACAAATTAGCATCAACCAATGGTGTAGTACAATTAGCCACAATATTGACTCCAAATAGAATGGTAAATCAAATATTTCTTACAATAAATCATGTGAAACTGAGCAAGTAGATCAAGAGTATACTTTGGTTGTGCAAGAATAATACTTGAGTCTGTTGATGGTGTTTTCTGCACAGCAACAACTCAGACATAATGCAATATTCTATCTCTCTTGAAAGGTTATTCTCAACAAAACTAAAAATTACTGGTCTCTCGGTGTCAGGTCATGACAATGCATAAACAACTCGATATATGTAAAATGCTGGTAATCACAAGGGGCCTTACAAATGAACAATGCTGGAAGTGAATTTTCACCAGATGCAACAATATGGTGATGCTTTCAACCCTAAAACTAACCCAGATTCAAAATAAACAGCAAAAGAGATAAGGGTTTAGAGAGATTCTATTCTATTCTAACTCCTAAGATCAATCACAATAATGATGAAAGCTGCAAATGGACAGATCCCCAATAAAACCGATCTCTGCTTGATCAAGGACAAACCTGCAACTACACAGAAATGGTGCGATCTTCTAAGGAAATCCAAAGATTTTCAGACTTTGAACATTCATTCACATACCCAACTGCTGGCCCAATGTAAACAAGCATTCACAGTTGAACTTAGCACATAAGTGAGGCCCATACTAACTTTACACAGCAATCTACAATCAGCAAATTGCTAAAAGTATGGACCGGAAATCAATCAACATTATTAACATTTCACCATCATTGTAAAAGAGCTAAAATCTAACATCTAACATCTAATAGCTGAGAATCAAGAACAAGAAACCATAAAAACTGTTGAAAATAAATACAAAGTTTGCCAAATCAACAACCCAATTGCACTACTTCTCCAGCATTACATAACAATTTCAAGTCTCTCATCTCCTACAGCTAATTCTAAAAACTACTTGCCAATTCTTGCCTTCTAACTTAGCAAAATTCTGGCATAGTCAAACTCCTAAAATCTACCCCTTTACAAATGAGGCACAAACGCCATTTATAGAAAACCCCAAACATGTCGACCCAATTAGATTTTACAATAATAACTAGCCTCAAACAGGTCGGCTAGGAGAATTTCAAAATAGGACAAGATCGCATTAAATGCATGAATATTATCCATGTCGGCCCACGATCTCCAGCAAGATCAAATTCACGTTTCTTCCAGAAAGTCCTCCAGCTGTAGACAGTTTTGGCACAGATTCTTAGGCAGGTCCCACTTTGAAAATTTAAATAACATTTCCATATTTCCCTTTGGCACGAATCCATATGCAAGTCCCCCTTTTAATATTTGTTTAGTCCTGAAAAATAGATATCATCATTAATAGCCCACATGTTCAAATTAAATTTGAATAAAATTTTGACCTTTTCTAAAAAGCTTACATTTTTATAAGGAAACTTTCCATTTTCAGAATTTTTTCTATTTTTGGAATTTTTTATTTTCAATTTTTTATCTCAAGAAATTTTCATTTTCGTGATCATTTTTAAAAATTTCCATTTTTGGAAAATTAATCATTTTCGGAAAAAATTTCCATTTCGGGAAACCAGACCAAGGGGAAAAATCCGAGAAAATCTGGGCCAGGCGGACTCTAGACCAGAAAATCCGGAAAAATCCGGGTGGACCGGATTTCCGCGGACGGCACAAAATTCTGGGCTTTTGGCACATGGAAAACTCAAGAAATCCGGGAAAATCCGGCGGGCTTAAAAATCCCTGACGCATGCAAAAACCCGGAAATGAAGAAACCGGAAAATCCGGGTCGGGCGGAAACCCTGACGCCGGCAAAACCCGAAAACTGAAGAACCGGCATTTCATGGAAATCGAAAAATCCGGACGGACCAAAATCCTGGATTTGGGTAAAACCCGATTTTTGCATAGAGCCGGACCTTGAGCGAATCCGGAAAATCCGGACGGACCGGAAAATCCCGGATTTGGGTAAAAACCCGGATTTTCTCAAACTTAGTTTTTTCAAAGTGCAACCTGGGGAATCACTTGGGCAAGCAAGATGAACATCTAAGGACCTCCAAAGGCAACCAAATGAATAAAATTAAGGGGCCAAAAGATACCAAAAGCCAGAGCAAAAGAGGGTCCCTACTTTCGGCATGGTGTGCAAAACTGCACAACAGAGTCGAACTAAGAAATTTCAATGCTAAGGAAGTAATTCAATAAACCAAAGTTTGTCATGTTAAATCTATCTTATAGAGCTGACTTGATGGTTTTAATAGTGGATGAAGAGCTCTTGGTGATCAAAATATCATCAACACAAAGTACTAGTATCAATAACGAATCGTCTTGCCATAAGAGATATACATTGGGATCTAAGTAGTACTGAGTGAAGCTTGAAACCAAGAGGAAGGAATCTATTGTGGCATAAATATCTCGAGCTGCCTATTTGAGGCCATAGAGGGATTCCACAAGTCTACAAACCAAAGATTAATTCCCAAAAAAGCTTGGTGATTATTTTTTGTAGATCTCCTTCTCAAGGCCTCTACGAAGATACGTGCTCCTCACATCCATCTAATGCACATCCCAACCATGTGATGTGACAATATAAAATTTGATTTAGATTGAATTCATCTTGGCCATAGGTGCAAAGGTATTTACTTAGTTGATTCCACGATCCTATATAAAACAATTGGCAACCAAACATGCCTTGTACTTTTCAACTAACCCATATTGCGAGTGGTTTAAATTGTGGGAAGAATTATCACACCAACTGAGTCCACACTATAAGGAGAAATGAAAAGTGTAGATTCAACAAGACTCTCTTGGAAATTAACACTCTCAATAAAAAAACTCATGTGTGGTTAGGTGGAGTAGACGATAACCTTTCACAACATTTGCATAACCTACAAAAGATGGAAGGTTTGGACTATGGTTCCATTGCATTTTGATTTTGATTCAGTATGCATGCCATGGTTACATATTTCAAGACCCTTAAGTGCTCAATTAATGGTTTCTGGTCCATCTAAGCTTCAAAGGGAGTGATTCCCTTCAAGTTCTTGTGAGGAGCCTAATTTTGAATGTAACAAGCACAGTTGATTGATTTTTCCTAGTACTCTACGGTAGGACTCTTAGAGTGTATCATAAAATTTGTAATGTCTTTAAGCGTCTATTCTTATTCTTTGCAATACCATTCCATTGTAGAGTATAAGGAACTATTAACTTCTCAAACCTATTGTCGACATACTCACTCCCATTATCTATTTCAAGAACCTTGATCAATTTCCCTAATTTTTTTAGCAAGATCCTTGAAGTCTTGAAATTTGTTGAAGATTTTATAATTGCGTGAAGGAAAGTAGACCCATGTGTATTTAGAGAAGTCATCTATGAAAGTGAGAACATACCCCACCTTATTAAAATATGGATGGGGAGATGTTCAGGTGATACATCACTCTGATAAATATCCAAAACTTATGTATCCCTCCATGATTTTCCTTTGTTGAATTTCTCATCAGGGTGCTTCCCAAGGCTATAAACCTCACAAAGATACTTGAGAAGCTAAGTCTAGGAAACCTTGGAACCATATTATGTTGTCTAAGTTGCTCAAGGTAGTAGTAGTTAAGGTTACCAAATTTTTCATACCATTTTTTGCTAACTCCATCTTAATGAGTAAGAAATATTATAGGAGAAGCATCAAGTGAAAACTGTGAGAAGGTGTATAACTTAACTAGGTGATCCACCCTTACTAAATCTAACGAATTGTTTCTATGAAACTCTCAAATCTCAACCGAGTCTAGAGGAAAGTGAATTATAATACCCTTCCCTGTGCAGGTAATATGATACACTTAGAGAATCTATGAATGTTCCACCTTCAACTTCAAAAAACCCCTCCCATTGTAACTTTTGACAGAGTATCATCACCCAGAGTGATAGAATACAAACATATTAAAAGTATCTAAGGAGGAAATATCGGCTTATAAATAACATCGATTTTTCAACAAAAAGGTAATGATGATGTAGTGTAAACTATAGCCTCGTCCTTAACTTCCCTTTACCTTTTTTCCTCCTCCTTAATTAATCTTTACCTTTTTCATTTTCCTTAGTAGATTCTTGAGTTTATGAATATTTTTTGATCTGATGAACAAGGACCCCTATGTCATGTTTCTCAATAAGATGTGAAAGGTGATCAATCTATTTATTGATAAATTCATGCTCATCATGCCCAAGTTTCTTATAATAGGAAAATTTAGTGTTTTTTCCATACCCATTTCCTTTTATTTCAATAAGTTTTAGTGTTGCTTTTAGAGGATTCAAGGTTCCAAACTTTCTTAGTCTGTTTGTCCTTCTAAGTGTTTTTTTTCTTCCCCTTGTTGTTCGAATCCTATTATTTCTTATTCCTAGCAATGATGCCTTGTGGTTTTGAAGACTTCAATGTCCCCATTTGTATTAGCTTATCAAGTCTACAATAAATTTATTTAGAAAAGGCATATTTAACGGGGTTCCAAGAGCCCTTTTGGTAGAGAGAAATGTGGATACAAACATATAATAGTCAAAAACTAATTTGGAGAGTATAAAAGGAACAAATTGATCCTCCTTTTTTTCTATATTCTTCATTCTTTTCAACAACTACATCCTACCTAACTTGAACTTATTAGGTCATTCTCCAACTCATGACCTTTCATTTCATCTTTCTCAATTTTTTTTTCTAATACAAGCCAAACTGCACTACTTATATTCAAGGATTTTACATGAAAGAAAAGTTCATGAGATCTATTAAGACAAAAAAATCCAAAGGTTTGATCAATTTTGTTAAACCAGTTTTCTTTAGCCCCCTCAGCAATAGGTTCTTTCTCAGTGTCCATTGTTACCCTAATCGACCCTTTGTTCTTTAGCACAAGTTATAATTTTATCTTTCAATCATGATAATTAAAATGTGTTACAGATGTGGCAATCGAATTTGAATCCATTCTTAAGGCGAATCTGTTGCAAAAATGAGATTTAGAAATGAATTACAAAAGGAAAGTAGAAACAAGTCGAGACACAACATAAAACAGGCAACACATAACACTCAACATCCCCCTTGTTTCAATACTTGAGATCCCCCTAAATTTTGGCACTTTATGTATTTAGTGCATAGACAAGTCCAATGGAATAAAAAGGGCACTTATAATTTTAGTGCAATAATGTGTCTAATGCATTTGGTAAAAAAATGAAAATAAAAAGTGGCAGTTAGTTTGAGTTGCCAACCAAGGATTATATAATAATATCAATTGTAATTAACTAAAAAAACTCCTTATTAAAATAGAGATGATGCAAAGGGGGTTGTACACTTAATCCCTTACTAGTAGAAATCACTAGGTTTTAGCCTTCATGTGAGCTAAATTTTTTTGGGCAGATTCTCCTCCCATCTTTTCCTAATGATGTAACACCAATGTAAATGTTGACCTAAACAATTTAAAAACCTCTAGAAATAGATCAAAAAGCTATTTTGTATATTTTAATCATTTACAATTGATGACCTCCTTCCATGACATTTATATTATGTTAACCAAATCAGCCTTCACAATTAGATCTGCTAGCACAAAGTGAAAAAATTCCTACACAAATAAATTGACTTGTATACAGAGAAAAACATGAATTGCATAGAATATAAAATACGACCTACACAAGATAAAATGTGGCCTACAGAAGACAAAAATGTGGCCTTAAAAAATTTGCCCTCCTCTCATATCAGCCTACACAAGAAAAAATGTGGCCTCTATGGTGATTTCAACAACTTCTTTGGTGATTTATTTGTGCAAGTGGGAAAAGCTAGAGGACGTGATGGGTGATTAGGATTAGATTAATTTAAGAGGTGATTAGGTGATTGTAACATTCAAATTAAATATTTGGATTTATTTAAATTAAATGAGAAGATAAATAGCATTAGAGATTTAATTAAATATTTGGATTTATTTAATTAAATGAAGGAACTTTAGGAGATTAATTAAATAAAACTGATTTATTTAATTAAAGAAATGACTTAGGAGATTAATCAAATAAACTCAATTTCTTTAATTAAAGAGGGAAAATGGTGAGAAAGGGGATGGTTAAGGATGATATGGAATTAGTGAGTCAGGGTCAGACATGTGTATTTTACATATCTACACCTATATTCTTTTCTTGCAAACTAATGAGCTCATTTCAGCGTTTAATCAATTCATTGAACTAAAGCATAAAAAAATTCATACATTTTGTGCAAATGACAAAAGAAAAATGAAATTGTAATTAACAATCTTCATTCATAACTTGTTAGAAAATACACAGGAGAGCAATATTTTGAAACCAAGATTCTTCTTTATTTCTGATATTTCTTTGTAAAACCACACTTAAGATTCGTATACAGTATAAATTTCATCTTAAACTTGCTTATGATATATCTACTAGATTATCCATTTACATTCTATTATGCTACTAGAGCGTAGTATTTACTGTGACCCTGTCTAGACTCAAAATTTTGAACTCTCTCCCTTTAAGCCATAAAATCCCCTTTAATAGGGGAGCAACAAGCACTCGGCTAAGTTACAATTTCACTTCCATTTGAGTTCATTTCAAAAACCTAATTCTCGCTGACTCCTCGAAGAGCTCCCAAACGGTTTCATACGCAACCATTTGATAACAGGGGAGGACAAAAGGAGAAAAAACACGTGCAGGATATTTGTGGTAACTGCCACAGCATTCGTTGTTTGACAACAAAATATTTCATTCATATCTTCTTGAAGACTTCCAAATCAGCATAAGAAAAAAAAAAAAGATAAACCGCAAAAATATGAAAACAAAAAGCTCCTATGAAAAGACCATGGTGTCATAAGAAAACTAAAAAATAGGAGGTGACCTTATTCAGAGTCATCAGCATCTGAAAATGCCCGACCGCTCCTTGTCCTCGATGCAATTGGAGCGATTACCAGTACATCGTCATCAGAGCTCCCATATGGCACCAGGGAATGAAGGTATTGGCCATAGTCTGATTCAGTATCAGCTTTAGCATCCGAAGGATAGTCCGAAAGCACGATAGGAGAGTTCTACTTACCTAGGCGGGCCCTATGGCTTTTCTCCTTCTTCCTGGCCTTCTTCACTGGCGATTCTAATTCCTTGCCTTTGCATTCGACCACATCACCTAGAAGGGTTCTATTCCTCAAGCGGCATGTACTCTGCACAATTGACTTCTTTTTATGGCCCCTCGCCCTCCTTTTACTCTTTGAAATCTCAGGAGAAGCCATGGCTTCTTGCTCAACTATGTCTTCACGGCACTCAAACACACTAAGCCGGCTAGACCTCCCAACAGGTGGAATTGTTGCACCAGCCTTTCCCATTTTCTTTAAAACTAGCAGAGGGGTGATTAAAAATATTTTTGACTCAGGACCCACAAGAGAAACACTCCAATCCCAATAATTGCAGATAACTCAAGCAACAAAAATCCTAAATAGACCAGAGAATCTAATTTCATACAAATTTACTCAGGGTGCAAACACTGAAAGGAAAAATTACTTCCATTTCAATATCCTTTTCTACACACCCCTTACTTCTACTGTAGTATGAAAATATAGTGTGAATAAATAGCAATCAACCTGCATTAAATAGAAAATTTGATCATGTAGAATTAATGATTTAGAATTCCATACGTGAGCGAATTGCTAACTTATCAGTTTGGCTCTGAATCTAGGTCGTTCATCTTAGAGCAATTAAAACTTCATCTAAGGTGGCCATCAACATTGATTTTTGACCATTATCAACTTGCTCCTTGAAAATAGCGAGGCTATTTAAAATGCTACCTTGTTCCCTTCTAACCTTGATTAATCATAGCTGATCTGACAATTAGCATGTATCACCAACCTAATTCATGTTTCTCATTAATATCAGAGAAGTACATAGGGCCAGTTTCTTAGAGAGAAACTTTATTTATATGCTTCATCGCTAATCCTCCCCAAAATTTAGGGTGCAATTGAGCGATGAAGTTATTCATGCGATGATTTTCAGTCCATCGGATCATCTCGCTTTAAAACTTTATCAACAGTTCTCTAGTTCTCTCCCTATTTTCCTTTCTGATTTATGCTAAATCCCTAGGATCATGCCACATTTCCTTTTCCATGTGGTAACCATTGCCTGTGGCTGATTTACCTTATCTTTGCCCCACTCTATCAACAATGTAAACATTTGGCTGCGATCTCTAGCCCTTGGCTCAGCGGCCTGACCTTCGGTCACATTGATCCCTTCGTCCCGCATCGCTAATTCAAACCTTGCGCTTTGGATTCTATCTATGACAGGAAATGTTGTTATAGCCCCAGAGTTGGACACGTACAACCTGCGTAAAAACAATGGCACAGAAGACATCGCTCATAGGATCATAACACATTAGCGAAAGAAAAAGCCCTTTAGAGGTCATCCATCACTTATCGCTAATTCAGAATGTAAGTTCTATAACAAATTGGCGATGAGCGATGAAGTTATTACATTAGGAATTTTTTCATCGCTAATTCTCCTCATATATTTTGCAAGCAATTAGCGATGAGAAAATTTGGAACATTTATAAGATCCATCACGTATCGCTTATGAGAGACTTTACATTAAAAAAATATCTGCAATCAAGCGATATACAGGGAATCACATCACATCGCTCATCGATGTTCCAAGTTTATCTCTCTATGGACATCCGCGATGAGCGATAAGAACATAGAAACAACAGCATTGCTCATCGCTGTTATAATTTTGAGATCTCAAAAGGTATTAGCGATGAGCGATGTTAAAAGAAAACATCATTCCATCGCTCTTCGCCAATCCAAGGTGTGAACCTATGAATAAATCAGCGACGGGCGATACAGCTATGAGGGCCATCAGGACTTAAGTGGTAACTTTTGAGCCTGACCACCTATAGTTGATGGACGAATTTCCTACTGGAATCATTTTTTTGGTAGCTTGCATCTATAAATTGATAGAAATTTGATAGGGATTTGTGCATTTGTTTAATAGATATTGAGTTTTGTTGATTGTTGCAATAGTTTTCATGTCTTTGACCTTGAATGCTATTATTGAAATTATAACAAAAAATAATTTAAAAAGAAGTGAACTCAAATAATTTTATTGCATGAAGATTTAATGAGAAGTACAATGAAAATTTATTTAAAACTAAATTCTTATTTGTGTGTATGTCTTTGTGAAAGAAATCTATTTTTGAGCTAGTTACTATTTTGAATTTCTAACACAATCACTATCAATTACTTCCATTGAATATATACATATATCATCTATACTCATGGTGCATGACTCTCTATTATGTTCACATTTCACGGTCTTCTAATTTTTTGATTCGTCATCTAATTTCTTCTCTTCATTAGTTAAAATTCACTTTACAAGATATGTTGGTGCCTTTTGTAGTTTTCTTTTACCTTTTGAATGCCTCAATATGTCCCTAATAAGATTCTTTCATTTTTTTAAATGATAATATTCAACTAGATTTGGAAGCGACTAGGCAAAAAACCAGCATTACACACAAAGGGCTTCACAACTCCCAGATAATTTGAACCAAAATACACTAATCATGTATAATCATAAATTAGATCATATATACAAAATATGAAAGCATAGACTAGACAATGAATTCTTTTGACAAAATTCCTCAAAGAAATTCGATCTCATAGATATGCACAAAATGGAATCGTTAAAAATACTTGACAAACTTTCAAAAATAAAAATAAAAAAATGCAATATGTAACTATAAGGCCAAATTCCATATCTTTTGTAAGGATCCTGCATACCTTTGTCAAAATGGGAGCTTTGAAACAAGGTATGGAAATGTATTAAAGAATAAAGTAAGGGGGTTTTTGTCAAATGTTATAGTTGTAACTTTCTTGGTAGACATGTATGCAAAATTTGAAACCATAAGCAAGAATTTTTAGATTATTCCATGTTACAATTATTTTTTTACTTGCGATCCAATTGAAATTTCAACATTGAGAAAGCTACACAATTTCCTTATGATTTTTAGACTTGGTTCATGTCCAACTAAACATGGGGGCGATATCCACTCTTTAGCATTAAAAGTAGTATTATAAATTATTGTGACATTCCTTTACCTTCCAAATTCTATAGAGTTGATTTTCTCCATATTAAAAGCTTTAATCAATTTTATCAATTTCCTAATTTTGTGCGACCATACTTTATGGAATTCTTGCAAGTTTTTGTCCAAATGATTTTAATAACTTTGGTTTGTGTTAAATCCCTATGTCAAAATATATGGGTCTTGAAATCTTTGAATTGACCTTCTTGCATCATTATGTGCAAACATTTTACAATAGATAGTGGTCTTTTAAAATTAAACATGCTTTAGAATATTAAAAATACTTAATGATTTTCTTAAATGCACTATAATAACAAATAAAAAAAAATTAAGTTAATAAATAATTTTTTTGATCACTTATGATATTTTATTAACACATAATTACGTAATTTTTAAGTCAATTTTATTGACCTGTCCGTATATGATAAGCATTGCGTTTCTTTCGATGCATTTCACCGAAACAGTTATATTGTATGATATATTCATTGATGTCGTTTAGGTCAAACAGTTTTCCTGATATGAACGCCCTTGACAGAGCATGGAACCACCACAAATACTTCAATTTTACACTATGTCCTCTAGATAATGCTTTGGTGAAACACGCCCAATTTATGCATGTCCGGCAATCATTGCATTCCATGGCAGAATGCCTTTTAAGGCAATTCTAAGGAGTTGTCAATGAACCCACAGTAACCATCCATTTCAATGTCTCGGAGAGAGGGACGGAAGCCGGACGACTCTTTCATGCATTCTGCTCTAAGGGCTTTCCCATCAGAGTATATCTCTTTCAGTCATTTTGTTTCTGCTTCAACCAAATTTGTTTCTACTTTCGACCAAATTTCAGATATGCTAAATTGCAAATATTGTGGTTGTCCTGCCAGCTTGCGCAAACTGTCCTACCATGCAGGTCTTATTTCTTATGTCGATTCAAACATTAGGTTTGTTTCGTCATGTGTTGCATCTACTTTCAACGTGATTGGAATCGAAGCATATGTTTTTAGGTCAATTTGAAGCTTCTGCGGAAACACCTATATAAATTGGAAGAATCTTAAAATCATACAATTTTGCGAAATTTACTCATCATTTGGGCGATCATGTACTTGGGCTGTAAAAATATGCCCATGCCAGTAGAACTTGGGTATTATACCTATTGCTCTGTACAAGCTTAACTTGACTTTATCTCAATGTCTCTGTAGAACCTGTAGAGAACTACCAACTAGATATCTCCTAATTAGATTTTGAAAATGTATGATAAGTCCACATAAATGCATGAATTTAACACAGATAATACAATCCTTTCACTCATATTCAACTTAAAGAAAAATACTGTCATCGATATATATGACAAAAGTACAAATTGTTTTCTTTAAAGATATTAACTTATTTAATCAGTTATGGATTTTTCTTTAATCCCTCCAGTGCATACCTACACAAGTCGTAAGCTGATTTCTGCGGTGCCTCGGTAGAAGGTATATATTCAAAGTAGATTCTGAACAAAGCCTACATTAATATAAAATTATGAGAAAAAAAGGAAAAGAAAAAGATGATTAGAGGTGATGACTTGAAAGATAAATAAATCAGTAACTCATTTTATTATCAAAAAGGACTGATATGCATTATCTTCCCTCATTATTATGTCATCCATTTGAACATCAACCTCTTTTGATGTTCCTGCTACTTCTACTTTAGGAGAAGAATCGGTAATAAAACAGTGATGAGATGCTGTTTGCAAGGCAGCCAGCTCTTGTTTAGCTTCTGCCAATTGGGATTGCAGATCCAAAACATGCTTCTGCAAATCACTTATGACACCTGCACAACCATTGACAGGATCACGGTTCCGAACACTTGCTTCATATATCATGCTATTCACAGCATCTGATCGCTTCTCTGGTGGAGTATCCTGCAAAAAAATACCATGTTAGATGTGCATGTTGCAAATGTTGTTTTTTTTATCCTTGAATTTATAGTGCAGAGTCATTCTTTAAAAAATAAAATCAATGGCAACATGTCAACCTCAATTATCTTGGCAATTTTGCTTGCTCTGAATACTTTCATTGTTGTTAAAAATCTATCAGGATCGCTTGATGGGAAATAGGGAGCAAGCGGACATTTCTCCACACATTTTCTTTTTCTGATCTTACAAGCTGCACATGAAGATCCAGTTTGTAGCTCTCTTATTGTGCCATCCATCTGCATTAGCTAAACAACATAAATTTCATGTGGGTTTGATGGTGGATGTAGCCTACAACCAGATGAAAATATAAAGCCATACCCAACAAACAAATTAAAGGAAAATCTGTATATGGGAAAGCTTACCTTGACTGAATCTAACAAATGAAAGTAGCCTTGGAGAAGACGTAAGTAGTTTACACAAGTGATATGCATATTTGGTATATTTTGTGGAAGATATAATCTATGATATGGTATAGAGATTTTGTCAAATGTTTCGTATCAAAATAGAGGAAAACCACAACCACAAAACAGTTACTAGCATTTTCTCTGTCTTTTTCCTTCCCTGGAGTAACAACAGTATTTATTGAACATAGACAAGATCTGTCAATTTAGGCATGTTTGTAGTTCAAATTTAATTAACAATTTTATCTCACATCACAGATCCTTATAAACTGCCATATTAATAAGATTTATGAGCAATAATTGCATAACGTCATAGCAAAGAGGAAGCCATAGTGTATTTCTTCTTGTACACATTTCAGATAGATCGGATTTCTAAAGAGCACCCTCACCAATATTTGGGAACAGTATTGAAAGGTCCGAGGTTTGAGTACTTACCGTTTAGTATTGTTGCAGGTCTCGGATTAGACTCTTAGATTTAGTCTTTTTTGACTCGCTATTTTAATGTATAAAAGATGCAAGCATCTTGCAAGAGGGTACAACAATAGAGAAATATAGGAGGAAAGGGGTTGCTGTTTCTAAAGGTGAAGTAGCTGTTATAAATAAAATCATGGAAAAGCAAAGATAGTTATAGGGAACATTTTAGGCAGAGAATTAAAGGGATAGGGTTTTCTTGAAGGTAAAGATTTGGATGCTTTGAAATATGGAATTGATATGAAATAAAATTAGTATTAAAATTTATAAATAATTATAAAGAATAATAGAATTGAAAATAAGGTTTAATACAATAAGTTAAAAAGAAAGTATAATGTGTCCATAAACAAAAAAATATATATATAAAAATATACACTGTACAATTTAACCGATTGTGAAAGATATAATATGAGTACTTTCATAAAGATACATATATCATATTATATATCTCCTAGATTCAAAGACCTTATGCTTCCTATCACCACTGTTAATAAACCTCCTTTAACTAGGTTTAGTAAATAAAATATTATCAGATGCATAATTTATCCAAAGTCCAAACAATGATTTGAGACAATGATCTTTTCAGTTCTCAGTTCGAAAGTTTTAATACACTGAATGAATATCTTAGCACTTGTTTTGTAGGTGGTTTATAGTAGCCATATGGTGCTGGATGTGCTGCAGGAAGTTTGTGGCTGTGGTAATTCCATCAGATACATGTACAATGGTTTGAACATTTTCAAAAATCTATCTCTGATCACAAAAGAAAAATAGATCCATAAAATGACAAGAATTTTTAGAGCTATCGCTTTAGACCTTATAATTTGGCCTCTCATTTATGAATTTTTGCAGTCGATATGCAGATTTGGGGGGTTTCTTAACTGTTGTAACCTATCAACTTCTAGTAATTAATGAGATTCCCACTGCAGCTATTGCTGTCGATTTGGATATTGTAGTTTGGCATTTCAAGAATGGCCAATTGGGCTTATTACCGTATTTCACAAGCAATAATATCATGAGGACTTGATGTCTTTTTACTATGCTATTTGGAATCCTTATCAGTTTGCAAAGATAAATAGGAATGAGAATTTATAATCTTCTATTTCCTGTTGTGTTCACTCCATTTTGCAGGATCTAGATATAGTTTTCACTTTCATAATGGTTCTTGTTTGCAAGTCAGTTGGAAACTTGGAATGGAATTACTAGACTAAAAGTCCCCCGGTGTGGTATGGAATCACTGCTATTGTCTATATGGGTAAGGGAAAATTTTGGTAACATAGACATCAATTCATTGGTTAGATGTGTATCCGTGCATATGGACAGATTTTATTTCCATTATAACTATTCTTTATAGAGAGTAGAACAGAAAAATGCCAGTACAATAAAAATCATCTAAACCAAACACTTAATTAAACAGCAAGCATTAGTTCATTTAACCCTGTAAATTACATGCTGATCCCAAGTATGGAGGAAGAAAAACAAAAAGAAAAAAACGAAATTTAACATACTGAAAGCTATGAAAAGCTTACCTGGTGTTCTTCTAGATCTGAAGGAAGTGCAGAGGCCTAGAAAGTTGCTGAGAAAACTCAACTCTTCTGAAAAAATGGCTTTGAGGCCTGAGCAATGCAAATCTAATATTGAAAATAAGACAGTGCTTTGAAGTGCTAGTAACGCCAATTTATTGAATGTGGAAAACGGTTAAGAAGTGGAAAATTGGATGTAGTAAAGCAAATTTCAATTTAAGAAATTACACTTGTAATTGGATTACTGATTCATTTGTTAATTGGAATGCTGATTCATTGGGTAATTGGAGTACTGATCCCTTTGGTAATTGAATTACTGATTCATTGGGTAATTGGAGTTTTCAAAGTAGTCCGTTATACTGTAAACAAAGGGGATTTTATCAAGCTGGATTGTCATGGGTTTCACAACTTACATATTTTAAAAAAAAAAAAAAACTACAAAAAGAGTTTTTTTATTGGTAATTCGAGTGTGAATTGGTTAGGCCTCCAGCTCAGTTGATCAACCGGCCTGATTTTCATCAAACCCATTCACATAATATTTTTCTTGTTTTACACCTACCATTGGATGTGAGTTTCCTGCACTGTTTTCCTCTATATAAGAGCTTTGACCAATCTTACATGTTTCACCAAAAAAATAGGTCCCAAATTCCAATATTCACATTTGATAAGAGTATGAGTTCGGCTCTCTTACAATTTATAAGAACATAAGTTCTGATTCTTTTAAATTGGAAAATCATACTTGTCTTTTTACCCTTCTTTTTTTCACTCACTAAATTGATCTTCATCTAAAAATGTTATTTAATTGACATGATGAGTGACACGTGATCACTATATGTATGTATTTTTCAGTTGGACTTGCACATAATGTATTTATTTTGATAATATATTTATCGATATAGGCACTTATATCTATATGTAACTTACTAGTACATGTGGATATATATGATGTTTTTTTATAAATGGACATTTATCTATATGTAATTTACTACGTGGATATATAAATTGAATATGAATATGAATATGGATATTTATTTATATCTAATTTTTAATATGTAGACATATAAATTGAATGCATGAATATATGAGACTTTATCTATATGTAACTTAACATATTAACATATAAATTGAATATCAATATCAATATATATAGGATCATATCTACAATCTTTGAGACACATGATGAAATGATGTAATCTATAAATGTTAGATGCGATATAAATAATGATCATATATAATTTCTAAGACATAACATCATGTAACAATGTAATCTATAAATGACGAGTCTGATATGAATATATATGATCCTATAAATAAATATACAAGATCAAATAGAATCTCTAAGACATAATATCATGTACACAATGTAAGATAACGTAAAAAATTGAACATCAATATATAGAATTGTAAGTAAAATCTCTAACACATAATGTATTCTATAATGAAACATATATACTCAATCATATAAAATGTCTAAGACATAACATCATGTAACAATGGAATCTATAAATGATGAATGTGATATGAGAATATATGATCTTATAGATCAATATGTAGGATCAGATACAATCTCTAACTTACATAACACCATGTACACAATGTAAGATAACATATAAATTGAATATGAATATCTTATATTGATATATATGATCATATAAAATATCTAATACTTATCATGTAACACTGCAAGATGGCATATAAATTGAATGTCAATAAATAAGATCATATCTAGAATCTCTAAGACATAATGTATCCTATATTGAATTTCATATGCCTAATCACATATAATATCTAAGACATAATATATCCTATATTAAATTCCATATACTTAATGACATAAAATATATACACATAGCATCATATGAAAATTCGATCTGTAAATGATGAATTCAATATGAATATATATGATCATATAAATCAATAGTTAAGATCATACATAATCTCTAAGATATAACATCATGTAACAATATAATATATGTGGAGGTTTCTGAATCTATGGTCTGGTTCATGTTTTGTTGCTTCGAAGGGAGTGGTGTCCTCCTACTTCCACGTGACCAGTTTCACATGTTTTGTTGTTTTGTTTCCTTTCAATTTTGTTGGTGGGCTCCAACACATGATCCCTTTAGTAGGGGTCTTGGAGGGACCCCTTGATCTCCCTGATTTTTGTCATAGATGTGGATATGGGCATCTTTGCTTCTCTTTTTGAGGGGGAGACCTTTTTCTTTACTGGAAATAGTTATCAAGCAACATTCCCCTCTTCCCAATACGCATTATGTCCCCCATTACTTTGTTTCGAATGAGGTTCTTGTGATAGATATGCATGATGATCTTCTTAAAGTGATGCTAGTGAAAATGGATAATTTCCTTATTGGTAAGTTCCTTGATTTTAGACCCAATATTGACCAAGTTAGGAAATGGATCTTATTGACCTAGAAACTTAAAGGAAATGTCATCATAAGTGTTATGGTCAATGACCTATTTTTATTTAAATTTTTCAATAAGGAAGATCTGGCGAAGATTCTAACTAGAGGCCCCTGGGCTCTAGACAAAAATTTCAAGAACTTCATTTCCATGTGTAAATGAAAATTGAGATTTAACTCTACCAAGGATCTGGAAATTTTTGCTCGTGCGTAGATCTATTTGCCTAGTTTTCCTCTAGAATTGTAGAACTACAATATGTTCCAAAGCATTTCCAACTCCTTTGGCTAGTTGCTGATAGTTGACAAAGTTACCATCCAAAAATTTAGATTGGTTTTTGTGAGAATGTGTCAATGTTTCTACCAACACAGTTCTTCCCTACAAGATCACTTTAAAATCTAGGCTTGGGTGTTGGACACAACCTATTGTGTATGAGAATGTTGGAATATTTTATTAGATCTATAAAAATTTCAATCACCCTAGTAATAATTAAAAAAACAATATTCTCAAAAAAATAAAGCCACCAAAATATCACCCATGGGGGTAAGTGCACCAATCTGTGACACAATTTAGGTGTTATTGTAAAAATTCACAAAAAGGGGCCGAAATTGGCCATTTGGTGTGTGTGAAATTCCAAAGGTGAATAAAAGAAAAAAAACGCATTTTGAAACCTCATTTCACTTCAACCTGTGGCTTGGCTTGGAGGATTTTGAAACCTATTGCACGGCGTAATCCACAGTTGGCACTAAGACCCTTGGCCAGACCCATGGTGGAGCATGTCATCGTTCCTTCCATTGTTAAGGATAGTGTAGAGGTGGACATGCTGGAGTCGATTGGCTCACTCACCCAGACCATTTTATAGTGTGCGAGGCCTCTAGTAGAGCCTGGTGTGGAGGACATGTGTAGGTGTTGACTGTCCTTTTAGCACAACAACATGCAGACAAAATATTGCTATTTTGTTTCTCCTGAAAGAGAAAGGAAACACATGGATGCCTTAGCTCCCAAGGTCTTTGTAGTTTTGTCTCAACTGTGCTGATGTCCCTCAGTGGCCAATGTAACAGTAATATTCAAGGGGCCTGCTGGTGTGAGCTTCTGGATCATTCTAAGATCAAACATAAATTTAAACCTACTCTAACCAGGGGTTTTTAAAGAAATATAAAAAGATAGATCAGGGCTTTGGAATAGAAAGAATGATAATTCATCTCCCTTAATCAGACTTGTTGTTCTTCAAGGAATCGTAAACTAAAACTGCAGAAAAAAGTAAACTTGTGATTAACACACAACCTCTTTCATTCAAAGTTCTAATTCAAATAATAGATTTGAATTTACTATTTAAATAAAACCACAAAATAGCGTTTCATTCCTCAAAGGCTTCACAAATCAAATGATTAACATAAAAACAAATATCACCCTAAAACACAATATGAAGTAGATTAAATCTGATTGCTTCTACTACTAATGAAAATAGATAAGCAATGTTTACCAAGCTAGCACAATCACCAGTGTATAGAGAATCTGTGACTCCAAATTGTTTCCATTTACACTAAGAGAACTTGGAAAATACACTACTGGTTCCTACTGAATCTTATTGCCAACTAAGAAGACAAAAGAGGATCCTATTACAAAGAATCAGGATGTAGTTCTGTCTCCTATATTTCTGCTAATTTCTATGTATCTAACTTTGTTCCTGCTATCTTAACTACAAGTTCCAACCTTTACAAAGAGGCAAGAATGCCATATATATACAGAATGTACCAAAAGAATGCGCTATCCTGGGTTTACAAAATATCTGCTTCTAGGAGAGTCGGCTCTCAAATCTTTTTTGAGAAGAGATAATGCTATATTCCATGTGAAGCCCTGTTGTCCGGGTCGGTGATGGCTTGACCTCAGGAGAAGCATTTAGATCTTTTTGTAGCTGCAACATTTACTCTTTGTCTTCGTGTCCACCTTGAACTCTGTTAGGGTCGCCTTGAATGCTCCAGGGCACTTTACCATTAATACTAATCAATCTCCACCAGTGGTTACTACAGCTGTCCCTGTGAGTCACAAATCCTTCCTTCCTTCGGCCTCCTTCATGCTCCAAACTTCTGTTGCAAGTTGACTGTCCTCTGGAACATCACCGAGCCTCCTTGTAGATTTGAACATTACACCCGAGCTGATCCATTGCCTCCCTGATCTCAGAATGGATCCATCTCGCTTGCACTTTGTTGGTCTTCTTACACAGGGATGGTCAATCGGTCAATAGGTCATCTTCTTCTTATTGGAGGAACAGAGGCCACGCAGGATTCCTTGGCGGTCAAAAGTGGTTCCTATTGAATCGCATGTCGGTGAGACACTCATCGTGTCTCCCCGATGCGATTATCACTTTTATCAACCATCGGCATGACAATAGACAGTCAGCAAGACGTTTCGGCGAGCTGAAGAAGTCATATCGAGCCCACAAAACCAATCGGAAAGACGTCTCAACATCGGCCAGAGGCTATGGTGAGTTCCTCTTATAGCATCTCCTATCGTTGAGACACCATCTGGTCAGCAAGACATTATACCTAACCCGTTCCATCCACTCAGAGTCTCCCCGAGTTCCTTTTATTCCGCCGAGCTCGAGTCCTTTTGCTTCGGTGCAACTTTCTTTCTTCGCCAAGACCTTTTGGCGAAGGCATGATCCTCTGTCGAGCTCCAATTTATTAGTGGAACATTCCATGGTTGAGAAGACATCATAGCGACCCTTTTGTTTTCTCCCCGAGCCCATTATGTTTCGGTGAAACTCCCCATAGTCGCCCAGACCTTACGGCGAAGGCAAAAATCATTTGTCGAGCTCAATGTCTTTCAGTGGGACCTCCCTTCATGTCGGCATGACTTTCTGTGGTCAGGGAGACCTTTCAGCGATCTCCTCTTTTCTCACCGGGTTCCTTCTGTATCACTGAGACCAGCTTCCTTCGTCGAGTAATCTCTATCGGCGAAACTTCTCGCCGAAGCCACTCTGTTTTGCTGATACTGCTTTACTTCGGCAAGAGTTCACCCCGTCGGTGAAACATCTTACCGAAGTCACCATTCTCTCAGCGAGCTTCCTTCGTGTGCTAAGAATTACTGATTCTCTCACCGAAGACCACTGATAGAATCCCCTTTTGCTTTTGGTGAGACCCGATGCGCTTGCCAAGACATCTCCCTGCCACGAAAGTCACATCGAGATGTATATCTTTATCGGTGGTCGGTGAGACATCTTGAATTTTCCAAGACTTCTTGGCAAAGAGAAAACCTCCCGCCGATAGAAATTCCTCTTGCCGTCGGTCGGTGAGACATCTTGAATTCGCCGAGACTTCTTGGCGAAGAGAAAACCTCCTGCCAATAGAAATTCCTCTTGCCGCCGGTCGGTGAGACATGGAGAAGTCACTGAGACTTTTCATGCCGATGGGAAACTCCTAGTCGTGAGGACAATGGTTAATGTGTTTTTGATAGGCAACTATATGTGAATCCCGATCACTATGACATCTCTGGGGTCTTGCCGATAGGAAACACAGACGCATATCGACAGAATGGACTGGTAGTCAGCAAGACATTTGCAAGGTCTTGCCGACTTTCTTCTTATAGGAGAATTATGACCAACTAGACTAAGGAATGCATTCCAACTGACCTCCCTTGGCGAATATCATCAAGTGTAGGATTTAATCCTGCAAAACAAATGTTTCCATTAGTCCCCAAAGCATATATATAATAAACTATCCTATTGCTTATGATTATTTCATTGAATACTTGGCAAGAAGGAAACCAATTTAAGTTGAGACAGAACCATGACTTAAATCAGGCAAAACAGAAGCACCCCTAAGAGGAAAGCAAGTAACCAAAAGCAAAGGAAACCAGAAAGAGAAAGGGGGACCCATTTTGTTCCAGAATAAAATGGGATGGTTATGCAAGGCATAACAGTAGGCCCTGAGCTCCACCCCACCATTGTGGTGCTTGTGGTGTAGTTTGCATGTACGATTATCAGAGTGCTCGGGATGCAGCTACACAACCTACATTAGTTGCAAAGGCAATGGCTTTCATAGATGATTTTTTGAATGATACATTCGGCATTGACGCTCAGGTAAAATTCAACAAGTTCATTTAATGTTGTTTATTAAATTATATTTTGAAATTTAAGAATAAGTAAATTAGTAGAATTTTGATATGATGAAATTTCAAGGTCGGAGTGTTCATGAGATGTGCCCCATTCCTATAGACCCTTATTCGTTCTTGATATTGAGTCCATAGGTATGCAACTAATATTAAAGATATTATTATTGCATTTGAATAGTTGAATGTTATATTTGAATGTTTGTCTCATAACATGCTTTGGATTTCAAACAGTTTCCTAGTGGACCTTCGACCTCCATGCCTCACAATCCATTTTCTCAAAAAACTTACACTTAGGTAGCCTTTATTCAATAATGGTGTTGTAAAAAAATTTTAGCTAGTTTTCATAATTTTCCATATACAAATCTAAAAATTGATGAGAAACACAAACATTGCATTTGTATTCCTTGATCGTGTCACATTATCTTCTCCTAATTCACTTTTTGTTCCTTTATTCCATCCTAATCCCATCCCATTAACATTTAATAGTTCACCCTACCATTTACTCCTTCATTTACCATTTGTAGATGTTGACATCAGACAACCCTGGTGATGTTGGTGGCATGATGGAGCACACAGTTGCTACAACAATAGCCAATTCGAATCCATTGAGAGAGTTATGCAATAGATTAGTCGATTTGACATTATATTTGCTCTTTTCTGGTCTATTATAGAAAATTTTCATGATACTGTTGTGTACCTTAATTTCTATCTTGATGGTTGCTACAAGTGGTTGTCACTCTAGATCGTGGACGTGGTAATGATGTAAATGTGAATGATGACTATTTGTATGTGGTAAGTGATTATATTTTGTTATATGTCATTCCACAATTCATTTTTTGTGTATTAACATCTTTAAATTTTATTGTATCAATTGAAGGTCCAGAGTGAAGGGAGGAGGACTACGAGCATGTTCAAAAGACCAAAGAACCAACAGTCACTCCATCCAGTTGAATTTTGAAGGCAGCACGGGATCTATTTCCTTCCCCTAGAGGGAAATGATTGTATTAGGGTCATTTGTTGTATGCCTATGTGGCATTTTGGAACATATGTTTTGTACTATTGATATATACGTGACATTTTATGTCCATAATATGCCTCCTTTGTACTAAGCTTGTATAGATTTTCTGGATATATTGTATATACTTTTATCAATATATATCATTGTATACCTTATGGCCTTTTGATTAAAAAAATATTATTTTGCTGCTGCCATTCTTGAATGATGTTATCATGCGTATTTTGTAAATCGTATGCTTGAATGTTGTAGGCATGGATTTTTTTTTACATCTAATGCTTAATTAATTACTGTCGATTGCTCAATAAGCTCCATCTAAAGTGTATTGTGTAAATAAGCTTCATTCCTAGTAGTTTGTATACTTTGGAATGCTTCAATTACTTGTGCCTCAATTATTTGCATGTATGCTTCACTTATTCACATGTATAATTCACGTATAGTGTGTGTATTCATGTGTATGCTTCATGCTTCCAATGCATAGCAACAAAAATATTTTGGGGAAAATTTGACAAACCAAAGGTATAAGAGTTTTTTTTAAAGTTGGGAAAAAACATATTTAAAAAAAAATGTAAAAAATTGTACAACAAGAGATAAAATCTATTTATTTTGAAATTGAAAGGTATTTCCATATCATATAGAGATATACAGAGCAAATAAAATATTTTAACTAATGAATTGTAAAAAATATTTTTTTGTAGTTTATATTCATATCGTTGATTACATTTTATTGCACATCTTCCAAAGTCAAAGCATTACTTCACACTGCATAACTAATAACTAGATGTTGATAGATGACAAATTTTCAATTACAATATAGTTTTTACAAAGTCAACCTAAGCAGTTATGAAATTACTTCACATTGCATAACTAATAAGTAGCAGTAGCTGCCAATTGCATTTTCTTATCATGACATTCTATGAGGCAAGATTTCTTTGACGTATTTTATTAAATAGTTCACTACCTTATCTATGTTACCACATTTTTCATACATGTCTACCAAATTATGTTTTCAAACAGTTCACTGCCTTGTTGCTATGGCTAAAAGCATAAAACAATTACTTTCGAACAAGCTATGGATGCTTGGAAAAAATCTTCAAAAGCGTAATAGCAAGCAATACTATAGACAAGGCAATGAATTGCTTGAAAAAAATGCCTGAAAGAAATGTGGTCTCATGGTGATGGAATGCCATGACATGCAAATTACTATGGGTTTTCATGCCATTCCATCACCATGAGACCACATTTCTTTGAGGCATTTTTTGAAACTATTCATTGCCTTGTCTAGGCTACCACATTTTCCATACATATTTACCAAAGCATTTTATCAAATAGTTCACTTCCTTGCCATTATGGCTAAAAGCCTAAAATAGGTGCTTACAAACAAGCTATGGATTCTTGGAAAAAATCTATGAAAGCATAATAAGAAGCAATAGCATAGATAAGTGATGCAGAGACAGGAGACCCAAACCCACTCAAAGTGTCAACTTTCCTTCAAGAGGCATCTAACAAGATTAAGAGGATCTATTGGACCAATCCAAACAACTCCCTATGTTTGAAATCAATTAGAGGTAGGATTTCCCACTTTCACCCTTGCAAACCTAGTAGTAGTGCAAACCCGTTTTTAGGCACTTAACTCCAGAACTTCCCAAAACACTTGAAAAAAAGGGGATCATTCAGAGACCCATTAAAGAGTTACAAAACATATCTTATCCCCCCATATGACTCCTTTGGAACAAATTTCAGAAAACTAACTATCTCACCATTTTAGGCCTCCAAATAGGTTAATTTTACAAAGGACCCCCCTCTTAAACTTGTGTAAACACTCTAAGTCTTTAGGGAAGCAATTGGAAGGTTATTAAACCCCAAAATACCTCATTAGATTTATTTGTACAGACACCTCCACACCAAACCCAAAACCCCTTGTTTTGTGCACTTTTGATGAGGGTTTATTGAAAAAGACACTTCGGGGCCCTTCCCAATCTTTCCACCTAGTGAAACACCATTGAATTCACCCCCACAAGCTTAAAATTTCATAAGATAACTTTTCCTAACACCCCATCATCAGATTCAGGTTTGTACCCATTAAATTCATGCATTTTCCAATGGAAACAACACTAGGGACTCACCCAAATCAAGAAATACGCCTTCCTTGCACAAAAAAAGATGCATACATGTTCATTTCACATATCTAAGCATATCCACCAAGTTATAGGAGTATACAGTGGGTGGAAGGCTTAGAAACCCATTTTGTTCTCTTTCAAAACCCCCAAAATAGGGTAAATGAGCAGTTCCAGAAAAATAAAGGTTTCTCCCTCAATTTGCATGATTAAGACCTCAAATTTGAAGCATTAGAGAGCCAACACACCTACCTACAACATCTAAGAATTTTTAGAGAAAATACAGGTTGTATGGGTCCGTACCAAGCCTTCAAAGTTCAGAAAAATAGGAAAAAGGTTGTTGAGAACGTTGTATTTCATGAAAACAAAATGTGTACAATCTTCAAGCTTCCTTCAACAACCCTGCACAAGCCCTTTTTGAGGATTTTATAATGATTACACTCAAATCCAAATTCTCCCAATGTGTATAACTACCAAGTAACAACTTTTCAATGGAGGTAGCCATTGGTTTTCAAATTTGTTGCATTTATGCAACTTACAAATTTGACATTTTCCTCCTTCTAACTCTTTATTATTTCCTAATCCCCTAAACCCTCTTAGATGACTTCCTATTCTACTTACCTTGAAAAATTTTAACATGATTACAAGTTATGGCCAAATTATCAAATGAAAACTCCAAATCATTATGGAAACATGAGAATGGTCTAAGTAGACCTTATTGAAATAGAAGAAAAAATCAAACTCTCCTATCTTAACCACAATTCCATCCATGACCATTCAATATTACCATATTAGGAGGCTTGGTGCTCCTACACCAACAAGGGAGTGAATTGTTAAAAAAATTCCTCAAATAAATGTCATCTCAATGTGCTTGTCATGGCATTCCATCACCAAGAGAACACATTTCTTTGAGGATTTTTTTTTTCAAACAGTTCACTGCCTTGTCTATGCTACCACATTTTTCATACATGTCTACCAAATCATTTTATCAATCCATTCACTACCTTTCTACTATTGCTAAAAGTCTAAAATAGGTGCTTTCAAACAAGCTATATGGATGCTTGGAAAAAATCCATCAAAGCGTAATAGTAAGCAATAGCATAGACAAGGTAGTGAACTATTTGAAAAAATGCCTCAAAGAAATGTGGCCTCATGGTGATGGAATGCCATGACAAGCAAATTCCCTAGATTTTCATGGCATTCCATCACCATGAGACCACATTTCTTTGAGGCATTTTTTCAAATAGTTTAGCATATATGATAAAAACATCCTCTTTCAAAAAGCGGAGATGTTCAGAACTTTCATTGTACGTAGAGTCATGTATAACCAACTTGCTTAAATGTTACAGTTTTCTGCACAAATGAAAATGAAAGCATATAGTTCCAAGTCTTCTTATAGGTTCCTAATGTCTCCAAAAATTGGCTTATGATAGAAAATGATCTTTTTATTCCATTCAGTAAGTATTTAACAAAATTTATTTCAAAAATCATTTCTCTTCAGTTTCATTGGTACACAATTCTTACCCGATATAAGCGATTTTTCCATTTCCATTTCTTCAATTACCTCCATTTTTCCATTTCAAAAGGGAATCGTAGCTATTGTTATGGAATTTTGGGCATGGTGGGCATGGCCGTGGATGCCTCTCGCAGCCCTCTTGCTAAAAAATTTGGGAAATGAGAATAGGAGATATTCACGCCTAACATTTCCCCACCTTCTCCAACTACTTCGAGCAATTCATTTTCTCCTTTGTCGTTCCTTATCTCTTTTATGTTCTGCTTTGTTTGAAGACTTTTCTTTGCTTGCATGAGAGTTTCATTATTTCCATGGTTTCTTGTGGCCCAAGACATACTATTTACTGATCATTTCTCTTGTTTTACTTGATATTTTGAAAATAGAATGAAGTCTTAAAATATGAACGCCGAAAGACAGAAAGCAAGGTGAACATTAGGACAAGAATTCAATTTTGTTCTTAAAAGAATTTTTCATTTGACTTTATTAAAACCCTAAATGTGTTTTCTTTAATTTTTGTTATGTACAGGTAACTGATTACAGCAGAAGTGTTGCATCGTCAGGGAATGGGTGTGTATTACTTATGATTTTAGGCTCGTTGTCTGCCCAAGAGGCCTAATCTTTTATTTCCCTTTGAAGATAGTGGATAAGTGTGTGTTTTTCCTCGCTTTTGTTCGAGTTTTCTCCCAGAATTCAGGTAGTCTAGGGTATATCCCTGAGAATTCTATTGTGTGGTGTTTGTTGCTCTGAATTTCATTTTTGTTTACTACTATTTCCTTGCTTAGAAAGTGCAATTCATAGAATCCTTCATAAAAAATTGTACATAACTATTTTTGTGACTTTAGTGAGGACTGCACATAATTCTTTACTTAGTTGGAAACCCTGCATTATGATAATTTTAGTTCTAATGAATCTCTCCTTTCTCCTATTAAAGGGCAGAAGAATAATCTTTATGGCCATTACTATTTAAATGATAAATCCTCTAACGGTGGTCATGTCTTCAAACCCTCTAGATTGTGAGACTTTAAAATTTCCTTTCATTTTTCATCTTGTAAAAGCTAAACTACCTTTTGGACTCAAAATTTAATTTCCAATCATAGAAAGTTGTCATAGTTTCTTATTTTCCATTTCTTCTATACACCCATATTTAGGGTTTAGGTTTTCCATATCTCAACTTTCATAACAACCCTCTTTAGTTTCCTTGGTGTGTTTTACGTCTTCCTCCTTTCTTTGGACAATTCTATCTAAAATCACTATTTCATGGAAGCCGAAACACTTTACTTGGAGGCATTCATATTCTAAGTTTTTGCATCTAGGAACCCATTAAGGTATTAATTTATTAATATTGTTGGCCTTGTGGTTAGGGTTTGATAGTTCAATGTGTGTTTTGAAACATCGAGCTTTCAATTACTTTGAACACAAATTTTTTAGGAGCTTTGTCTATTAACACTAATGACTGCAGATTTTTTTTGAGTTTTTAACATCATATCAATGTCAATAAATGACCAAAATTAAGTCAATGGGAGTAGGAGTACAACCAGTAATAATGGCAAGAGAGAGTAAAATGTGAGCTCTGTGCATTTAATGAAAAACATAAAATGTTGCATTTGTTGAGAGTCGAGAGCCACTCTTAAGTGTGAACTTAAAAGTTGTCGATAACATTCCTTAGTCTAAATATGCATCATCAACAACAAATTTTGTATTGGATAAAATAAACTAGACTAACAATGTGAAGCTTAACACAGTGCATTATGGTTAGTGTATGGGTTGATACATATAGTTAGCTTTCTACTTTCTGGCATGCTATGCCCCTTCAATGGTTGTTCACACAGATCATTTGGTAGCTATGGAAGTTTCATAGACATCACAATCAAAACTTTGGACTCTCAATCACACATATTATTCAAATTTGATCACAGTTTTTTTATTATTTTCAAACTTTGAATGAAAAAGTAATGAAGTCTTAGCATCTCAGATCTGCTGTCAAGATACTGCAAAAATAGAAGAAATCAAATGTCAGTACACAAGAAAGACTAATGTTTTACAAACTCTTTGAACATCGCCATTAAGCCATCTCTCTTCTTTCAACTTGGAAGTCCCCTATTTCCTAGCTTTGTGAATTCAAATCCATTTAATGTACAAGTAAAAGAAAGGCTCAAAGTGACTAGCATTTAGAGATGAAATAATCATAAATTTTAACTTAAGAAAGGAATGCCTCAAAACTACTACTATAAATCCCCACCATAGCAAAAAATAGAAGAAATCAGATGCCAAAGCACAACAAAGACTAATAGCAAAAATAGAATAAATCATATGTCAGTACACAAGAAAGACTAATGTCTTACAATCACTATGAATGTCGTCATCAAGCCATCTCTCTTGTTTCAACTTGGAAGTCCCCTATTTACTGGCTTTGTAAATTCAAATCCAATTAATGTACAGATAAAAGAAAGGCTCAGAGTGACTAGCATCCAGAGATGAAATAATCATAAATTTTAACTTAAGCAAGGAATGCCTCAAAACTACTACTATAAATCCCCATTGTAGCTCATCATTTGAGCCAGAATACAGTGCCTGAAATTTCTTTCCTCTCTAATATGAATTGTTGTCTTTTCTCTCATAAACAGAAGCTTGTATGCACTAAATATTTGAAAGACATAATTGAATATCCAGCTATTAATAGTTCCATTAGCATCTGAGACTACAATTAGAGCCCTCCTGAAAGTGCTCATCTTCTTAGGCAATTTATATACTAGCATGAAAGGGGGTGCCTTATTGTTCTGACCTGTTGTGAATCTATGTAGTATTTAGAAGATTTCTTCTAGAATCATCAAAACTTGAAGTGTACAAAGAACTTGGAATAGCATCTTTGGCAGAATATAAGATATTTGATGATTGAATCGTTGCCTATATTTTTTTAGACTTGGTGAAATATAGGATATAGAATAATTACAAAGTTCCTGCCTGTTGTGATTTGTTGCCTTTTTCCCAAGCAGATTTCCATTTAATAGATAAGTGATTTCAATCTTGATTGCATGAGTTGAAGTATGACAAGTTGCATTGATGTCTATTACTTTTCTAGGAGTGTATTGAAGGTTTTCATGTACTATGTAGCCCTAATGTTTACAATTTGACCCAATAATTCCTGCTCTTTGGGTCTTCATGAATTGTCAAGTTACTTTTCCAACATATTTATTTAGATATAGTGGATACACCTCCATATATGTATCTACCATGGATCTTGGTATGATATAACTTGGATAAGCTAAGGATGTATCTGACTGTATCTAAAGGCTGTATTAAGCCATCTCTCTTTTAGTTTCCACTATTCTGAGTCATATTTCCATCTATATAAATGCTATTTCAAATTTTCTATGTTCTTTCTGTACATATTTATATTTTGGTTTCCATATCCTAGTTGTATTCTTATCCTAGATCATTCATAATCATTCATATTTATACCATATTCTCTACCTGGATTAGATATTGTATTTGTATGCTACTATGCATATAATATGGACTTTATCTTTTTCAACAGATGTATCTCCATCCTTAGGTCTACCATCTTATCACTCTGTTGTACATGAATCCAATTCTTTTAGTTAAGGATCTCTTATTAAGATGGATTGCATAACTTGCAGGAGTACTTATTCTATCTATTATAAAGCAAGGTGAGAGGTGCTTTTCTTGTGTTTATAGACGACAAAACTGTCTTTAGGCTTTTGATGCTAAACTGTGTTAGGTAATGCATCATCAGAGAAAATATTTGCTTTAGATTATCATATTTAAAGTGTAAACACAGAAGTAAGAAGTATGACACTAGTATTTGCTAATGCACTATACAACAAGATAGAAAGAAAATTGCATAGCATAAGCAACCCCTATTTTTGATACATATTTGACTCAACCCTTTTATACCTTCAAATGCTTTGAAGACTTAAAATGCTTTGATACATGCTACAAACTCTTTCTTTTTTGGTACCTACACTTCCAAATAACATTCAAGGCTATTGTGTATTCATTATTTTTTGAGCTACTTGGATAAGAGTATCTTTGCCCCAATGTACAATTTTGTACCTGATCAGCTCAAGTACTTAATGTACAAAATTATAACTTTTCTACTCATGGCTTTTTTAATCATTATCACTTTTATTTTCTCCTCTACCAATAAGTATTACTTCTTCAACAAAGACCTTGCTCATATGTATGTGGATTTGCATTTAGGGTATTGTAATAGATCGTGTCAATTATGCACATGGAGAATAATTTACAGGTATTTGATGATATGTTTACTTTGGCTTCATGATAGATTCAAACTATTGTTTCCATTTTTGCAGGATCCTAGTGCTAACAGAGGATACCAATTAGTCTATCATGTTTCCTATGAAGAGGCTTCAAGATTAGCTTCAACAATTAATCTTGTACCTTGCAATTTGACTATTGCAATGCTTATGTTCACTACTCTGCGATCAACAAAACGGTCATATGAGTTCTATTCAGATTTTTGATATTTGATCTAGGCCTTCACATTATATGTTTTATGACACTTTATAAATGAGTTATCTATTACTGAATGAAATAAAAATATGATTTCATTCAGATTTCTGATATTTGATCCAGGCATTTTGCATTGGACTTCACATTATATTTTTTATGACACTTATAAATGAGTTATCTATTACTGAATGAAATAAAAATATGATTTCCTATCATAAGACATTTTTTGGAGACATTAGCCACCTATAAGAGCACTTTAAACAGACTCTATGGACAATGAAAATTTTAAACATCTTTGCTTTTTTAATGAGGATTGCCATGATGAAAGCACTATGTACATGTATACCAACACTGCTTGTAATACTAACTTAATTAGACCTACCTGCTTCGCTTAACCATTTTTCTTTAATAAAATTTTATAATGTTTGAAAAAAAACTGAAAATCATTTGCACAAAAGCTTCTATCTACAACTTTTTGAACAAAACTTATCTTTCTTTTTCCTTAGAAGGGGGGTTATCAAGCCTGAATTTTGTGCCTCTGCTATTATGGTAAGCATGGATTGCAAAATTACCCAAACAACAGTAGAATTATTCATTATTTTGTCAATAAAATCAAACATATTTTCATACTTGTGCATCCTTTTTTCAGTTCTAACTTTCTAAAACATAACTATTTTAAAACTTTTTGGCAAGAACTTTGCTGCCCTGCAGCTCTTGTTCACTATATTTTTACATTAAGTTTCTATATAAATCTTGATCTTCAAAATATAAAAATAATATTCAAATTTTACCCACTTCAATTTATCATTTATGTTATTTGTGTAAAAAAAATTAAATCATACTCCCTATTTCATTATTGAAAAAAATTCTATATAATTTTTTATTAAATGCATTTCAACTTATTTTTATAGTTTCTAAAAATGCCATTTTTAAAATTTTCATTATTTAATTAGTCTTTCTACCTAAATTTTCTTAAAAATTTTATTTAAAATGCTGAAAATAAATGTATTCTATAAAATATGTACTTACAGATTTCATTACATTAAATAACATACATCATTGAATCACTTATAAAATATCCTTGAAAAAATTTATTAAACAATATCTGAGAAAATTAAAATGCAACTTAAAAATATCCTCTAAATAAATTATTAAACAACATATGAGAAAATTGAAGTGCAAACTTAAAATAAAAATGTAGGCTCATAACTATGATCCAAATAACAGAGTATCCAAATAACTTACATTGTGCCCAACTTTACTCAAGCGAAATTCTGGCTATAATTTATTGTAATGCTTTTTTCTTTTTATGCTCTATATTTGTCTACTACTAGCACTTGCACCTAAAGGGGATTCAAGGATTACACCGATAGAAAACTATATGTATGTTAATATGTTAGAGAGTACATGCTTGTGCATGGGTGCATATGTATGTCATGTGCTACAAATTCTAGTTGTATGTGGTTGGATTAAACAATTAATTTAATAAGTGTTAAATAATACAATGAAATAAACTTAGACAATTCTATATTTTTCCTTAAAGAAATTAAGTATTATCTGATTTTTAAATATATGCATATAGATTTAAAACATAAAGCAATTGAAATGAAAAAGAAAGTTGCCATCAAATTGAAAAAATATTGCAAATAGAAATAGAATGTTATCATCCAATTGGAAAATCAATTTTTTTATCTAGCTTTTGCGTGATAAGTGAGATTTTGGAGGCTTTTACCATTAAATGATAGTTGGTTTACCAATAAAGGACATCTAAAACTTGTTTTCTATGATTCAATAGTGGTTTGCATGAGACTTGTTTTACACTCAAATCTCACACTAATCTAATAACTTAAACACAATGTAACACCCACAAATTTTATGACAATAACTTTTTTAAAACTCTTCACCTAAATATGCATTCCCTCTTAAAACTAATTTCAAAACCTTCTATCCAAAGCTTTAAAACGCCATAAGAAAACCATTCCTCCTAAGCACTTCAATACAAGTAATAATATACCCACCCAAATTTGTTTTAACCACTAACTATCGTCCATATCATACATTTCAATTCTTATTTTAGTTAATAATTATTTATTGGAGTGATTTCTGGATTTGATTGTGTGCTATGGGTTCCTCCCTCTTGCCTGTCATTGCTAACCTCTTCATGGAACATTTTGAAGAGATGGCTCTACACTCGTTCCCTCTCAAGCCAAAATGGTGGAAGTGTTATGTGGATGATACCAATGTGTGTTGGCCGCATGGATTGGATAAGTTAGAAGAATTCCATAACCACCTCAACAGCTTGGTGCCTTGCATCTCCTTTATTAAGGAAATCGAATCTTGTGAGCAACTTCCTTTCCTTGACATTTTGCTTCTTAAGAAACTCGATGGATCCCTTGGTCACAAAGTTTTCCATAAGGCCACCCATATGGATCTTTACCTCCTCTCTTCCTCTCATCACCACCCTAGCCAAAAAAGTGGTTTCCTCAAAACCCTTGCCTTGAGAGCTTATCAAATTTGTGATGAGGATCACCTCCCCCTTGAGTTAAGCCATCTTCGCCAGGATTTCAGTTTGAATGGGTACTCTAGTAAGCAAACTACTAGAGCTTTTACCCATGCCAAGTCGAGTCTTACTCCCATTGCTAAGCCCTCATGCTTCTCTGATCTCCCAGTACCCTCCCTCCCTTACATCAATTGTCTCTCTCAAAAAATCTCAAGGATCCTTCATAAAAAAGGCCTTCGGTGTGCTTTCAAGCCCTTCTCTTCCTTGAGAAATCGTTTCCCCTCCCTTAAAGACTCCAAGGATATCTTACATGACTCTAGAGTCTATAAGGTAGTTTTTTCTTGTGGAATTCCTTATATTGGTGAAACAGGCCGCTCGTTCAACACTAGAATTAAAGAACACTATGCTGACCTCAGACATGAACGAGTCCTCAAATCTTCCCTAGCTGACCACTCCTCCTCTACCAAATGCCACATTTGTTTGGAAGACAATCAAATCTTGTTCAAAGAAGATAACTTCTTTAAAAGGAAACTTAAAGAAGCCATCTCAATCCACAATCACCCCTTTAACCTTAACCGTGATGAGGGTTGGAGGTTGAGTCAGTCTTGGCATCCTTTGTTTTCTAACCTTAGATCTCACCATCCCCCTTCGTCCCGTTAGTTTCCTTGTTGCCTCCTCTTCCCTTCTGTCGTGCTGTCCCCCTCCCCACCTCGTCTGTCTTGCCCTTTTTCCATTTGTTCGAGGGTCTTGCCCTTCTAGCTTGTGCTCTTGTTGATCGTGGGTATTTTCTTGTGTTGTTCGTCTTTTTGTGCTTGGTTTTTTATTCTCTTTTAATTTTCCTCCGGGTGGGGTTTATCTTGCTTCGTGTCTCTTCCTTCTTTCTTAATTGTTATCCTTTTGTTTCTTTTCTTTTTTGTCTTTTGCTAATTTTTGTCTTTTTATTTTTATAATAATTTAGTGTCTTCTTTCTTTTATTTTTTGGATTCTTTTCCTTTCCTCGTATTTGTTTTTTATATATATATATATATGCACACACACATATATACATATATATATTATTAATGTATGTATGTATGATTATGTATGTATGCATGTAGGTATGTATATATATATATATAGTTTTAATTTTTTCCTCTTAGTTTTTGTTGGCTTGTTTGTTATTCTTGTTTTCATTCTATTTTTTGTTCTTTGGTTTTTTTCTTTTATTTTTTATTTTTTTTCCTATCATTTTTTTTCCATTCCATTTGTTCAATTCTTAATTTTTTTTTTTTAGTCTTTTGTTTGAGTTTCTTTTATTTCTCAACTTAAATTTATTTTTCTTTCTTCTTTGGTTTTTTTTTTTTTTTTATTCTTTTCTTTTTCACTTCATATCCTTAATTCTCTTATTTTTTCTTTTGTTTTATCAAGTTTTGTTGTTGCCTCAATTATTGAGTCACATCTATTGGTTTTCTTGGTTTTCTTTTCTTTTAATTCTTTTATATTTTTAGTTTCTTGGTTGTCTTGGCCCACATGTATCTTTCCCTCTCTCACCTCTTGGTCTTTTTAAGAATGGTCTAGGTCTGCAATTGCCCATTTTTTCTCTTGTTGCTCTCAGCTCTCATCCTGATGATGGATCATGTTTTTTCTGTTGTTGCTCTCAGCTCTCATCCTGATGATGGATCATGGAGTGTGATCTGAAACATTGATGCAAAAAATTCACACACAATTGAATCCAGAAATCACTCCAATAACATTATGGATTGTGGAAACTTGATATCACTAATAATGATTTATCAAAATTTTTGATAATATAATCACAACTCACACAATATCAAAGAAAGAGAGTAAGACCAACCTTGCAAGAAGACACATTAAAATGTAGGTATGAGAAGACCTGCATTGCATCCCTTCACTTAGGGGAGAGGACCTAGTAGTTGTGCACCCTAACTTTCTGCTTCTAATTATCCTACGTAGAAATTTCAAATCACTCCCAATTTTTTACAGCAGCTTACTTGGAAAGTACCCTACTTATAACTAAGGTTTCAGGGCCACATCATCAAATATGATGCCACATCAGCATGCTTTTTGTCAAGGTGTCCAAAAAGGCCCAAAAAAAAGTGAGACCAATACTTGTACATTCACAACATGTTTTATTGAGCACTAATATGGAATCACATGATTGGTTGCTTTTTAAATCAAAGGAATACATTTTGTTTAATTGTGGGTAGTCATCATCAACACTAACAACTTTAAAGTCACAACTATTGGTCCAATATTGACAAAAATATTAGACATTATATCAACAACTACTATCACAACAATTGAAACATGCTCAGGTACTGGGTCCTCTCCCCTAGTTTAATGTACTCTATGACTGAGTTATACTTCTTTTACTACCAATTATATTACTGATAAACTACTTGCCCCTTTATATTTCAGAGTGTCGCTTGTGCTTCTAACACATATTGACCATTTTGAAGTAGCCTGTTGTAGTTGGTCAGCTATACAACAGTGTATCAGTAGGCTATTCACATATGGGTGCTCTTGGGTTAGTGTTCAAATGTATAATTTTTTTCCATGAACTTGTTCAGATGTGCAATGAACTTATCAATTATGATAATAAGGCTAGTGGAAATAGCTGATGAAAATATTCTTAAAGTATCTTACCAAATTTCTGTTAAACCCTACATAGCTAATACTCTAGCAAAGATTGATATCCCATCCAATAAAAAACAACAATGTAAGATATCAACAGTGTAAGACATAGTGCACAATTGCACTTCAATAAAAATACCAAAACTACAAACATTTTTTTTTGAAAAAGAAATATCAGCTTTCTTAGTGCCTGTCAATTTATTTCTTCAGTCTTTTTATGTAAGTTAAAGAATATATGAACATAACCAAAGATCTACGATATGCCACAAAGGAGATCCTACCCAGAAAACAATAAACAAGATTGCATAAAACTGAGTTGCCTGAAGAAAATATAGCAAGTCAAAAATTTTGGTCCAAGATACATGAAATGTAGTTCAAAAAGAGGTATCCTACAAAAACACATCTAAATATGCTTGCAAACTATTTCCTCTAGGAGGCCTAAACCTTCGTAGGAACAACCTCCAGTTTGATGGATTTCATGTTCCTCGTTAGAGCCCAATAATTTCTCAGAGCTTTCTGGATTGAGACATTGTAGAGAAGAGTTATGGTGTAAAATAGTGTAAGGTAAAGACTAATCAACCATATTCATCATTTATGAAGAAACAATGAAGTCATCTATGGTGATTGGATTGCTATGTGAATTGGAAAATTGAAGGCCAGATGAAGATGCCTTGGGATTAGGGTCCGCTTGGCCAAAATTCATTTGAGGCTCTATAATGATGTCTGTGTGACTGACACCAAGACTATTTGTTGTTGCAAGCAAGGAAATGATGGCATTGTTACTGAGAGTAGGAACAATGTTGTTAGTTCCAGGCATTTGATTATTGTTCTCCATGAGTTTTGCATAGCTGAATCTAGAGAGGTTAATACAACCCCTTCTTCCTCTCATTCCTCTTCCACGCCCTCTACCTCTACCCCTCTCTGCCCCTGCCCCTACCTCAGCCTCTAGGATTTGTTGAAGCTCCCCCTGTCACCTACAGAGGTAAGGGTGAGATAGTAGCTCTTCCATGTGATGTAGTAATTGAATGTATTAGAGCTACATTAGATTGGTGCTCTATGTTGGATTCCAAGGTCTGTGACTTATCCATTGCACCCTGAAATTCAAACAACTATAAACCAATACTCTTGGTAGGGGGCTTTGACAACATCTTTGCACTTGTAGACCATGTACTTGCCCGATGATGTAGTAGGCCTATTCACGAAGATCAAATCGTGGGTTTTAAGAAATTCTTTGCTTTTCACTCCAACAACAAACAAAAGACACACAAAAATCAGAAGCCTCTAAAAGCAATAAAGCCAAACCCTTGGAAGGATCAGAGACGACAACAATAAAATATTAGCTAGTCAGTATTCAATCAAATATGCTATTTCTGCTTGTACCTAAACAGGTTAATATGGGTTTCCTTAATTTTGAAGGAATAAAGATCAGCTCAAGTTCTAATAAAACCGTTAAGAGCTTTGGGCATGATTCTCATTGATAGAGAAGTAAAACTAACCACAACAAGATACTGCATCCTCTGCAAATTTGTGATCAAATAGGAATGGTATATGGTGAGGCATGCAGCCGAAGTGCAAGGGTAGAATTTAGAGTGAAGAGTATTTTTTTTATGTATTAAAGTCTTTCCTGCATGTGTCTTTGATCACTGTGAATGAATCTTGTAGATTTGTTGTGGCGTTGTCCTATGCAATCTCTTAAAGATTTAATGGATGTTTTTTGACTGCCTCTCTCTTGATGAGTTGAATAGTACCTAGAGTCCATGGACAAATTACAAAGCCATAGTTAATTTTACAAAGCCAATTAGGATTTCATGGGCTCAGATCAAGTCAAAGATTATCAGGAAACCCTGCAGTTTCAGTCATTAAGCAATTTTTTATTTCTAAGACCTTTGCTCTATGCCTGCAATCTTACGCCATCATGAACAGAAATCTAGAAGGTCTAAGAGATTATACCCAAGAAACAATGAACATGAAGCGACAAACGGTAGATGTGGTCAAGCAGATGAAAGAAATCTTTGAGATCATGCAAATGCATCAGTAAATTTAACGGGACACAAGGTGTCACATTTGCAGATTTGGAAGGCCTTCATGTATGGGAGCTGAGACTATCCTTTCGAGCTCCACATTTGTCTCACCGGATGGAAGATGTGGAATCTTCTTTCAATCAAATTATCCATAAAGATTCTTTCGACTTTGAATTTTGAAACCAAATCAGCATACGAATCTGGACTGAAACATTTCTTGCTTCTCCAAATGACAGAGAAAGTTTCAGGAATGCATCATACCTGGAGCCCATTTTAGACGATAGACTAAAAGCATTTAGGCTTAGATGACGAATCAGAGTCAAATGTCAGAAATCCCTTTCAGAAACTATCCTGTAATTTTAAACCCTAAAAAAATCAAACAGAGACTGTGGAAGTGATTTACCTCAAGACTTAAACAGGCTATGGGCATCGACCAAAGTATACCAAAGAAAGGCATTTTGTCAGATGTTGTAATTGCAACTTCCCTGGCAGAAATGTTATGCGAAAAGTTGAAGAATAGAGAAGGCACGTGAACCACCCGACAGAATGCTTCAAGGGGACGGGGTCTCGTGGAATGCGATGATTGCGGAATATGCACAAAATGGGTTTGTTGCAAAGGCCTTAGAAACTTTTAAGCAAATGCAACTGGCGGGTGTAAAGCCAGGCTCCACAACCGTTTCAACATCCTTCCTGCCTCAAATAAACGTGGCTGTCATTGTTGCAAGATATGCACCGAATAGATTCATCTAAGTATCTTGTAAACTTTCAATCAAGTGCAGCTAGCAGCGCTTAAGTAAACATGTATGGAAAGTGTGGAAGCATAGACAAGGCGTGTGGACAGTTTGCCAGAATGCCATATCGGTCGGCTCTAGTGTTGGGGGTTTCTTGTAAAACAGAGGAGAGGGCTTTTTTGTGATTAGAGCGCATGCCCTTTCCAAAGCCTGAGACGACCATCAAGACAGGAACGACATGGCTCTGTTAATTCCGTCACCACACAGGTTTTTTCACTAATTCATCTATTGAGACCACACAGGGTTTCTTGTAAAACTGATTTGTTCTCCTCACTCGCCGTTGGACCTCTGCAACCGCCATGCAAATTAACTTGAATACAATGTTAAAAAAACATTCCCCATACTCAAAACTTAGGAAGCTAATTTCATAAAAAAAAATTCTAATATCAAAAGTAGAAAGAAAGAAGTCTGGAATAAGACTACTTGAAGTGTTTTGAGTACATGTCAGGTTTCTAAAACTGTCTGTACTATTTCAATCTAGTGAAGCTCAGTGGATGGAAAATGCAGAGCCAATACACAATGATCTGAACATTTTTTTGAGTGCCTCTTGCAACCTATACATCTCCGACTGCAGGCTCCATTGATGTTAGCTTCTTTAAATTAAATACAATGAAAATAATGACAGTGGAATTTTAAAACATTTTCAACCCATCCTCAACCAATGGCTTAAAAAAAAAACCAAATATAAAATAATTACCGTGGCTTGAAATGGCAAATCCATGCAGAACGCCAAAATTTCCGTATATATTCATGCACAAAAACCATCAAAACAGATTTTCCCAAAACAAAAACAGAAAACAGAGAGATAATCATCCCATTATTCAGATATACAGAGGAATAATACAAATGCTAGACATAAAATTTAAAACTGGGAGGAAATTACTATAGATTTATAGGGAATGAAGCGAGTGTGCACATATGATTTCATTACGTCAAGAGGCATTCTAGAGTCACAGCCTTCTGTCTGTTGTGCTGGGGTGATATTAAAACATTCTTCTGCCTGTTGTGCTGGTATTAAAGTGATCTTCTACTTGTGTAACGTCTGATTTTAATGTGTTTGCTATTATGTGTAATGTATGATATTAAAACGTTAGACAGCAGACACATAAATGCTGTAATATGAGATGTTACACATAAAAGTAGACACATTAATATCTGACGCTGTACTATCTCACGTTCTAATATCATACGCTACACATAATAGCAAACACATTAAAATCAGATGTTACACAGGTAGAGGATCGCTGTAATATCACCACCAGCACAACAGGTAGAAGAATGCTTTAATATCACCCCAGCACAATAGGAGAAGACCGTCAATTTAAATGGATTTTATTTATTTTTTTACGGAAGTTCTTCACTCCATGACTGTAGAACGCCTCTCCGCCTAGTAAGTCTAGATGCAATGTGTTGACCCTCCCAATCTATAATTACTCCAAGTTGATGTAGGACTGACTCTATTTTGTGTATTGATACTGACTTTCTTTTCTGCACTGATACAAGACGTTAACCAAGCCTTTGTGCCAGAACTGATTTGGTTGTATAGATAAATAACTGCAAAGTCACGCCACTAATGCAATGAATGAAAATAAACGGAAGCTGCAAAAGATTATTTCCATTTCCAGATGGAATAAAATTTGTTTTGCTGAGCATATCTGATAATTAAATTTAGGACTCCATAGGTGATTATTTCCATTTCCACATGGAATAAACTCGTTTTGCTCAATAGATCTGATACTTCAATTAAGGCCACCATTGAGTGAAAAGGCTTGGCAGCAATAATAGCTTTTACTTTTCAGTCTGATTTTAGCAATTTCCATTAAATATAGACCACCAAAAGCTACAAGTCTCCATCACAAGGCTATGGAAAGGTTATTTTCGAACCTTTCAGGGGATTAATGGATAGGTCCCTCACCCCTTAGCCTCACAACTTAGAAATCAGGTCCTAATTCTGGGTATGGGCTAGCATGGTATTCAGGCCATATCCAAACTGTACCATACTCATATCTATACCTGCCGGTATGTGTACCAGGTACCAGGGAATAGGGGGGTGGCATATCCTGCCACCTTGGTTTGTTTCTTAAAAGGGACCATAGTTTTTGTGGGGGCAATATATAATCAATCTTACCATGTAATTCAACAAAGTTGTGCAATTCATTTGGATTACTTGTGCTATACAATCCATCAAACACGTACAGTAGCACTTTGGATTTGATTTACTTTTTAAAAATGCCATTTAAGATTTTTTGTAATTCAATTGATTAACAAAATAGATTTATTCATTATATGATATTGAAATGACTATATATATAGCTATTTTTTGGCTAACATGATCATAGTTCCGGTAAGAGGCAACAAAGGAACTTCCATGTGATTAATATACAATAGTTAACCACCATATATGAAAACTAGTGTGTTAAGCTGAAGATGGTTTTATTCATCTAATTACTAAATTAGAAAAATATATCAAGTGTACGATTGTTCAAATTAAGAAGTTTCTAGAAATTCATAAATATATGTCCAACAAGATATTTAATATACTCAAGCCTGCAAGCCATCAACCCTTCCACCTAATGTACACACCACATGAACTTATTCCGTGGATAAGAAATAGAAGAGCACATTCTTCTTAATTACATGGCAAAATGCCTGCAGCCGAAGAATCTCTAAAACTGTATCTAGTCATTAGGATGGTCACAGACCCATTCTACCACATGAGACAGATCCTAGACTAATTGTAAGCTATACACAATGGAGTCAAAAAATAGACAATGATGTTTTATACAATAGACTCCTTGGTGCCCTCTACAAATTCCTCAAAATTCCAATCGTTGAGAATGTCTCTGCGATCAGCATGGCACCTTGTCAAAAGTGGGCTAACGAGACCTTGGTTGCTGTTAACAGTGGAGTGTGATAGAATAGGAACAACCCTTGCCCTAACTGTATTGACTTCTATAAAAGGTTGCTGGGAATTCTTTTTGGACCAACATCCTGCTATAGTTCCACATCTCTGCTGCTCTTCCTGGGAGCTAAAGGAGTATGACCTCAAGTTAGATTGAGTTCATTGTACTACCTGGCAGGTCAAGCATGCTGGACTTATGGCTGCAGTGAGATAGCCTCAACCCTCAGTAGATTTGTCAAATTTTGCTATAACAGTCAAAATCTGCTATAACAATCCCTGCATTAGAATGCTAAATTTTTTTGACAAGTCTACTGAGGGTTGAGGCTATCTCACTGCAGCCATGAGTTTAGCATGGTTGACCTTCCAGGTAGTACAACGAACTCAATCTGACTTGAGGTCATACTCCTTTAGCTCCAAAGAAGAGCAGCAGAGATGTGGAACTGTAGGAGAATGTTGATCCAAAAAGAATTCCCAGCAGCCTTCTGTAGAAGTCAATACAATTAGGGCAAGGGTTGTTCCTGTTCCATAGCACTCCACTGTTAACAGCAACCAAGATCCCTTTAGCCCACATTTGACAAGGTGCCATGCTGATCGCAGAGACATTCTCAAGGAATTTGTAGAGGGCAGCGAGGTGTCTATTGTATGAAACATCATTGTCTATTTTTGGATTCCATTGTGTATAACTTAAAATTAGTCTAGGATCTGTCTGATGTGTTAGAATGGGTCTATGACCATCCTTAATGACTAGATACAGCTTTAGAGATTCTTCAGCTGCAGGCATTTTGCCGTGTAATTAAGAAGAATGTGCTCTTCTATTTCTTATCCACGAAATAAGTTGATGCGGCGTGTATATTAGGTGGAAGGGTGATGGCTTGCAGCTTAAGTATGTTAAATATCTTGTTGAACAGATATTTATGAATTGGTTGAAACTTCTCAATTTAAACAATCATACACTTGATATATTTTTGTAATTTAGTAATTAGATGAATAAAACCATCTTAACACACTAGTTTTCATACATGGTGGTTAACAATTGTATGTTAATACTTGGAGGTTCCTTGGTTGCCATGCTACCGAAAATATAGCTATATATAGTCATTTCAATATCATACAATGGATAAATCTATTTTGTTAATCAATTGAATTACAAAATGGCAAATCTCAATGTATCGCAGCCAAGCTACAAATGATTACCACTCAATTTGATGATTTTATTTGTCAATTTAAGTTCAATTTAAAACTTTACAAAAACTTCAAGGACAATTGAACAATTTCAATAATGTTGCATTACAATAAAGAATTTACGGGACCAATACGAAATGATTTATCCGCATTCTCAGTCTTCCACTCAGCTCTCTTTCACAGCATAATGAAATTTGCACTCTTCACAAGCAAGACTTTACTGGCAGTTCATTTTTGCTGACCCAAATTTGGCGTGGTCTTATTCTCTGCGCAGCTTCCCAACCAGCCCACCACACACCCTCTTTCCTTTCCAAAATTTCCCTTTTACCCGCGCGCCACTTCGCTGCAATTCTCTTCCTCCTATTCACTCTTATTTATGACTAAAACGCTTTTCTTCTGCTCCCTTTTCTGTACACCCAAATCAAAGATATTTTATTTAAAATCCCTCTATGTTCCCATAGCCGCGCCTCTTCATTTCCCTTCTAATGGGCCTTCTCAGCAGTTATCATTTTTTTCATTTTAATTCACTTCACATTATTAAGAAAAGGCGCCTCTTCACATCTTCTTATTATTATTTTTTATTACCTCTTCAATATCCATAAAGATAATGATTAAACTCCTCCATATTTCCACTGCCAATTCCATTTGAACGGAATTTAATTTAGATGAAATTGGTTACAGAAAGTGGAATGAACCATGATCTAATTTAGCCACAAATCAAACATAGTAAAATCCAAAGACAATCCACATCAAGACAAACCCATTACCTTTGATTCCCTGTAGTGATACAGAGCTATGTTAATCCCAAAGTAGATTTAAGAAACTTATCAGCCGATAAAGTGTAGAATAAATGAAGTAACAAATACATCCCAACAAATAAAAAATATAGAACCAAAGCTATATATCACAGCTCCGAGATGTCATTTACTGAACTCTTGAAGATCAAACCCAATAAAAATATAGAACCATTGCTAAATATCACAGCTCCGAGATGTCACTGCATATCAAATCAGTCAGCTCTATTGCAAGGCAGTCAGCTCTTCTTTAGCTTCTGCCAATTGGGATTGCAGCTCCAAAATATGCTTCTGAAAATCACTTATGACACCTGCACAACCTCTGACAGGATCACGGTTTCGTACACTTCCATATATCATGCTATTTACAGCATCTGATCGCTTCTCTGATAGAGTATCCTGCAACAAAATACCATGTTACCTAGATATCCATGTCGCAAATGTTGTTTTTACTCCTTTAATTTGTAGTGCAGAGTCATTCTTTGAGAAATAAAAGCAATGGCAAATTGTCAACCTTAATTATCTTGGCAATCTTGCTTGCTTTGAATACTTTTCACTATCGTTAAAAAGCTATCAGGATTGCTCGATGGGAAATATGGAGCAAACAGACAATTCTCCACACATTTTGTTTTTCTCATCTTGCAGCAAGCTCCACATGAAGATCCAGTTTGTAGCTCTCTTATTGTGCCATCCATCTGCATTAGCTAAACAACATAAATTTCATGTGGGTTTCATGGTGGATATAGCCTCCAATCAGATGAAAATATAAAGACATACCCAACAAACAAATTAAAGGAAAATCTGTATATGCTTGTTTGTTGATATTTATTATTAATTTCTTTGTTATTATTACTTTTTATTGATATTTAAATTATATTTTTTTAGTTTTATTTTAATTTTTTATTTAGATTTAAATGTGAAAGTAATAAACTATTTGTTTTAGAAATTTCATGTGTGTATATAAAATTGTTGTATCCAACCAAATTTATATTATGGGGTCTTGAAAAATAGTTGTATATGTTTTGAATACCATAACCTTGAAATGAAGTGAACAAAATAGAATGAATTTCAAAACATGCAACTAAGGAGCTCAAATCAAATGCAATTGATGTAATATTTGCTGATAGAGAATGCTCAAGTGTGACATGATAAGTCATAAATGTGATAAGCTAGATTATCACTTCCTGGACTTCCTAGGGGTACTTGGAATTTTCCTTAAGGAACATTTTTTTAGTTGATTCTCTATATTTACCTATTTATGATTTCAGAGCCTAAGGAGATGAAAAAGTTGTGCACAACATCAAATAAAATTCTAGTTTTAGTTTTCCCCAACATTTTTTTGAGTCAACGGGATTCAATACTCAAAATACTTTTAAAATTATACTAAGTTTTTTCATTTCACAAAGAAGACTTTTTTTTCATTGTGTATGTAGAATAAGGTAAAATCAAGGTAAAAGGCATGAATCACTAAACTCAAACCCTAAGACCCTAAACCAACAATGAAGCACAAATGAACATAGAAACATAAAATGATGAAGCAATATTACCATAACTCCTATGCCATGGTTGATTCACCTTCATTGTCCTTTTTCATTTTGCTTTATATGTTTGATTTCCTAGATTTTAAGTATGCAACAATAGGCCTAGTGACAATGATAGCAAAATATTGAAGATTGTACTTGTTTCTTGAATAGCAATAGCACATGTCTTGTTTTCTCTTTTTTTCTTTGAATTAGGAATGAAATGACAATGATAGATCTCTTTTATAAAAAACCAAATTTGAATGAAGGGCTAGGATTAAAAGCCCATATGACATGATAATCAATGGACAAGATTGCTTGAAAAGCAATGAAATAGCGTTAGGGCTAAATTAGGGCAAAGACAAGTTTTGGTTAAGGATGGACGGTAGAGATTGAATTATTAATTAATTCAATCAAGGGTGGAAATTGATTGAGACAAGAGGTAAGATTGGCACGGATAAAGAGGTTGGTGGAGTAAATTAAATAATTATAAAATTATTTAATTTAAGAGGGAAAGTGAATAATTAAATAATTAAAAACATTTATTTAATTATAAAAGAAAAAGGACAATTGACTTTACAATTAAATAATAATTTAATTCAAAAGTGGAGAAAAGTCGAATTAGTAAATAAATGAAATTTATTTAATTATGGAGGAAAAGGCCAATGAATAATTAATAATTAAATTATAGTAAAAACTGATAATAATAATTAAATAAATAAGAATCTATTTAATTATAGAGAGAAAGGGGACTAATTAGTGCCGTGATTAAATAAATATTGATTAAGAAGAAACTAATTTATTAAATTATTTAATTATTTAATTAATAGAAGAAATATGACTTTAGACAATAATCAAATAATTAAAATTATTCAATTATTTAAGGAAGAAAGGGAATTGATGAAGAAAAGTGGTGTTGGCAAGCTTAAGACATTTTTCAGTGTTTATGGTGTAATTTTGCTTTTAATGCTTTCAGAAAAGCATTATAGATTTAGGACCTTTTCAATTTGACAGAAACTTATTTGCATAAACAAGGTATCATCCACAAAGTCTGCATGATTGAGGTCCATTTGACAGATTTACCTTCCAAAAAATATGCATTGTGGGGGTTTGTTTCAAGAAAAGATTTTTTAATTGCAATTTTTACTTGGTTCTGTGTTTTTTGAACTTCGTCGTTCTTCTCTAAGTGTCTACTCAAAGAATTGCTAATAGAGTGATAAATGAATATTTCTAAGTTGCAAGGCTATACTCAAAGAATTGCTAATAGAGTGATAAATGAATATTTCTAAGTTGCGAGGCTATAGGGTAAGGGACCTATCCATTAATCCTTTGAAAGGTTAGAAAATAACCTTTACATAGCCTTGCGATGGAGACTTGGAGACTTGTAGCTTTTGGTGGTCTACAATCACAACGGAGTGAAGAACCTTCATCAACAAAAACTCTTCAGGCAAAAATTGACTCTTCAGGCAAAAATTGACATACATGTGGTAGAAGAGTGGTCTCAAAATTTATTTATTTGCCAGTTTTTGAATTTGAAAGTGTTAAAGTGTAACTAAAAAATAGGAGTGGGAATAACATTGGTAGGGTAGTGGAAGAGTAGCGTTGGCATTTCTAAAGGGAAATAATAAATGATCAGACGGCATTGGCAAGGTAGTGGAATCGTTATTATTCCAGTATTAAACCATTACATATCTTTGAATATGGAACCGCCATCCTTCCACTATTAAGCCATTGAATATTGCTCCTCCTAAAGCGTCCTATGCCTTTGAATTTATAGGAACGATATTAGTCGTGTAATGCATGGAAAGGAGATGCCCAACAACAGGATTATTTTTGTATGCCCTCCATGTACGATAAAGCTCGCTCATGTTTCCTTTTGAAGCTATTAATCCTGGAATATTTTTAAGCAGGTCAATTAACTATATGCAGACTGTTTCCAACTCTCAGTTACACAATTAGCAACTGTTGTTAACTGTTACAAAACTTGGGATGACTCAGCTGTTACTTGTTTTAGTATAAGCTAACTAATGGAAACTCTTGTTGTTTCCTTCTTTTCCTCCTAGGATTCTTCTCCTACAGTGGTTATATATTTGTAAATCTATGCATTGATGAATAAGAATGAGGTTAGTTTATGCAAATTTGATTTTTTTGTGCTTAATTAATTGTTTTTTAGATCTACAAAATTTAACATGGTATTAGAGCTTTAGGATTGGAGATAGTTTCAAGCCTTAGTTGAACAAAATTGTATTTGGTTTGTTTCTATTGTTGTTAACAATCAGCAGGAAGATGGTTAGACGTCTCTAAAATATTTTGAGACATTGTTTGGAGTCAACCTACACACAACAAGAAGGATTCGACCCACCCCTTGGTGTAAATATTTGCTCAAAAATTTGTGACACGTCTGCTCATAGAACCACACTTTTTTGCAGACTGTTGGGGTTTGTGGCAAGGCGTTGAAAATTTGCAAAACTGATTTCAGCTTACGTAGGCCACGGTTGATCATTGATCAACGCTCCATTTAACTATTTCAACATTCGTTAATCATTTTGTAGGGTGCATCCTGCATTTTATGGTAGCATGTCATGTTCCCATTACTTTATGGGGACCCATTTAAAAAATGACAAATAGTGTTTCTTAACACTTCAAAATTTATTAAATAAATATTCAAATAAATAATAGTAATTTAAATTATTAAATAATTAATATTTAAATTTTATTCTACTTGGTCGACTTCTTTTGTTGGTGCCCTCAACTTAGTATTTATATTGGGTCATTGGCTTTGATCAAGGAATGAATGGTTAAATGAATTAAGATCGTGGGTGATTGGGATGGAAACCTCAGTATACCTGGCACCAAGTAAGATGCAAACCTTACTCATGGTTAATTACTTCCACCATTACTTTGCATAGTTCATCCTATCACTCACTTATTCTAGCAACAAGCAACTAAGGATTGAGAAAATGCTCAAAGGTTTCCTCTATTTTTTGTTGCAGTTGAAAGTCTCTACCCTGTGTTCAAAATTGTTGTTTGTTGTCTCCCTTCATTTTACGGTTAGAGGTGTGATTTCTCTTGTTACAACTAATATTTTTTTCTAGGAGGCACAGATTAGACGTGATTGGATGCAATGGATCAACCCCAAAATCTTTCATATCATCTCCAAGCTGACCTCAATCCCTGTGATTTGATATCATATCCCTTGCCTCATGATTTGATTTTGTTGTGCAATGATTTAATTATGCAAGTCGATTTTCTATCGAATTGAGGTGATTTTGTGTTCAAAAGGTGATTGAAGCCCGAAATTTGTGTTGAAAAAGTTATTGAAGCTCAATTTTCTACTCAGAGGACCCAATTTTGTTACACCCCAGTTATGTATTTACTATTTACTATTACTATGTAGGGTTACAAATGTGAATGTAATTTGAAATCTAAATGAGAATAAATTGTGCTTGCACTTTGTTATCAATGAATTATGAATGAATTTTATTTCATTTAATTATATCACGATGAAATGCATATATGTGAAATGTATGGTTATTGAATTGAATATTCTAACTATAGTGAAATATTTTTTAATGCATATTATTGAATAACTGACTATCATGAGAATGTGTTAGTTGGATGTAGGTATATGTTCAATGCTCCAGGTGCGAGGGGAAGTATCACTTAGGAGAAGATCTTGGTCGGGTAACTAGTGACGTAGCCTAGCTGAGCTTACACACACACACTTATAGTAGAATGGTTAAGTCAAGTTATTATGTCAAGAATTGGTAAGTCATCCATAGTATGATGTGTTTGCATTAGTAAGGGTCTTGATTACTGTTGAGTGCATTCTTGGATGATGTTTATATGTTTAGAGCTTATGAGTTCTTCCTTATATTACTATGCTTGTATTGATGAGGATAACACATGTGGAATGTATGTATATGTATACATATGCATGAAGGAACATGTACGTGGGAGTACATAGGTAGACTTACCTATGCATGCTTATGAACAGGTTGCTTATGAGCATGGAACTATCGAATGGACAATGTGACATGAATGTGTATATGTATAAATACATCACACATCTATTCCCTATCAACACAATAGTAATTGTGTATGTGCTTGATTGTGCAATTGATTGTATATATATATATATGTAATTCTTAGTAGCCAATTTATATATATGAACATAGGTTGATTTGTATATAATATATGCAAAGCATTTAAAGGTTGAATATAGCATATATTGACATTGAATAAAGGTCGAACTGCATGTTAAGTATTGCAAAACAATAAGTTCGATATGAAAAAATAAACCATAGTCGATACTATGGAAATGAATCTTTAAATTGATAACAACGAACTACTCAAAAATTGTGCACTTTAATATAAAGCGATGGAGTATTTATCAATTGCAAAATAAAGTGTAAGTGCATGAGAATAGGAAATGTGAACAACAAGTTATGAATTGGTCAAAACACCAAATATATGCTAAAATGGAGGAGTGACTCATCTTATCTATGTTGCTCAATGAAATCGTGACCAAGTTGACATTGTGTGAGTGTCACCTGAAAGTAGAAGATTGTTTCAAAGTAGATAGCCACACCAAAGGAAAAGGAGGTTGACTGAAAACATGGTGCCAAATTGAGAAAGGTCTATATTTCGTGTAGAATTCTATTATGTGCCAAGTCAATTGTCATCATTTGATCATGTGAAGATTCAACTAGTCTTTTGCTACTGTCAATCATAAAATTTGATATATGGCATTATATCTTTAGTATACTCTTTGATCGTTTCCACCTTTTTGCAAAGTAGTGTGAGACGATTTGCATGGTAAAATGTGTCGACTGGCATGCATCTTTTGTAGGCTACAATGTCTCATTTTTCTATATAAATAGAGAGGAAATCTCTCTTATTTGAAACACACTACTCTTCAAACTTATTCTGCTGCAATTATTCTAAGAGTTGTTTATTCTTAGAGTTGAGAGTCATAGTGTGAGAGTTGTGAAATACTTTGTGAGTGAAATTTTTTCTTGAGAGTGAATTCATAGTGAAGTATCGCTTTGGAAGGATGAGAATACTTGCATTAGAAAAACATAGCATTTTTTTGGAAAGGAAAAAGAAGTTGTTTTATGTTTTTCCATGAAAGTGCTTGTATTTACTCTATAATAGGAGGATTTTTTTGTCATAGATATAAGTATACTAGATATGATCAAGCAAGGATAGCTTATGGGTTATTCATAGCTAAGTTATTTGGGTTTATTAGATAGCTTATAAAGTTACACCAAGGGTTTTATTATCCTTTGAAGGGAGGGTAACTTGTATTTATGCTTTATGAGTAGATATACCATTAAGTTGTGGGAAAAGGGAATAGGTGTTCTCTAGGATTAAAGACTACCCATTAAAGGAAAGACCTACTCATAGAATATGGGGCCTTAAGTCAAATTGATCTTGAGTAGTGTATGTGAGTAGGATGACTATCACTCAAAGTACTAGGTGAGAACACTTTGGCCAAAGTAGTGTGATTGCCTTTGGCTCCACTGTCAATTCACCGTGATTCATTTATATGCATGCTTGTCCTAGATTGTGGGTTTAAAAGTTCTAGTCATGTAGGACACAACACTAAGCTCAGATTGGTTTTCGTTACATGGTTACTCTACCAATCTCTTCATCGAAGGGTAGGGCCATCTATCGAAGGATAGATGTACAGGGGACCGCATATGAGTCTGTGGTTGATGGAAAAGCGCTTGAGTGATGCTTCTCCTCTCCAGCAGGAGGAAAAAGACAAAGATTTAAAAGGAGGTTATTGAAATATCTATATATATTGCTTTGAAGCTCAGTTGAGCTATGTACATGTACTTTGTACACATTCTTTGGAATATTGTAATTTTTAAAATTATTATATTCTAGAATGGAATCATTGTTGATTATTGTTATGATGTCTATGCTCATTTGTTCTCTATAAAATAAAGAATTTTTTTATGGCAATGGTTAAATTACATAGTTTATCTACTTGCAAAGTGAAAACTTAGGAAAAATTACTTTGGTGAACGGTTGACATGTTACATGTGGTATAAGAGCTACCAGGTTTAGCTCTGAAAGCTAGGACCTCATCATACTTTCTATCCAATGTTATCTAATGTTTGAAAATTCTTGTGCCAAGATGGTGCATCTCAGGTTAAATGCCTGAAAGTCATAGTCACAATAGAGTGAAGTACCTTCGTAAAAAAAAACCGTTTGGGGAAAAATTGACATGCAGGTGGTGGAAGAGTGGTCTTAAAATTTATTTATTTTCCAATTTTTTAATTTGAAAGTGTTAAAATGTAAATGAAAAATAGGAGTGGGAATTGCATTGGTAGGGTAGTGGAAGAGTAGAATTGGTGTTTCTAAAAGGAAAAAATAAATGATCAGACAACATTGGTAGGGTAGTGGAACTGTTATTATTCCAGTATTAAACCATTACATCTCTTTGAATATTGAACCATCATCCTTCCACTATTAAGTCGTTGCATATTGCTCCTATAGTGTCTTGTGCCATTGAGTTTATATGAACAGTATTAGTGGTGTAATTCATGGAAAGGAGATACCCAACAACAAAATTATTTTTATATGCCCTCCCCATGGTCAAGCTCACTCATGTTCTCTTTTGAAGCTATTGATGCTGGAATATTTTTAAGCAAGCCAATTAACTACATGCAAACTGTTTCCAACTCTTAGTTACACAATTAACAATTGTTGTTAACTATTGCAAAACTTGGGATGACTCAGTTGTTACTTGTTTTAGTATTTAAGCTCACTAATGGAAACTCTGTGTTATTTACTTCTTTTCCTCATAGGATTCTTCTCCTACAGTGGTTATATATTTGTAAATATATGCATTGATGAATAAGAATGAGGTCAATTTATGCAAAAAAAAAATTGTGCTTGATCAATTGCTGTTGTAGATCTACAAAATTTAACATGGTATCAAAGCTTTAGGATTGGAGATAGTTTCAAGCTTTAGTTGAACAAAATTGTATTTGGTTTGTTTCTATTGTTCTACAGGAAGATGGTTAGACGTCTCCAAAATATTTTGAGACATTGTTTGCAGTCAACCTATATACAACAAGAAGGAATCAACACACCCCTTGGTGTAAATATTTGCTCAAAAATTTGTGACACCTCTTCTCACATAAGCACATTTTTTTGCAGACCATTAGATTTTGTGGCTAGGCATTGCAAATTTGTAGGTTGATTTAAGCCTATGTAGGCCATGGTTGATCACTGATCAATGCTTCATTTGTTTATTTCAATATCCATTAATCATTTTGTAGGGTGTATCTTGCATTTTTGTGGCAGCATACAATGTCTCCATTACTTTATGGGGATCCATTTAAAAAATAGAAAATAGTGTTTCTTAACACTTCTAAATTTATTAAATAAATAATAGTAATTTAAATTATTAAATAATTAATATTTAAATTTTATTCTATGTCGTCGACTTCTTTTGTTGGTGCCCTCAGCTTAATATTGATATTGGGTCATTGGCTTTGATCAAGGCATGAATGGTTGAAGGAATTAAGATCGTGGGTGACTGGCATGGAAACCTCATTATACCTAGCGCTGAGTAAGACACAAACCTTGCTCGTGGTTAATTCCTTCTACCATTCGTTTGCATAGTTCATCCTATCACTCGTGATTATTCTTGCAACAAGCAACTGAGGAAACATGGGAGTTAGTGTGGAGGGAAAAAAGCACACTATATGTCGAGTCTTCATTAAGAGCATCATTCCCAAGAGTCCCTTGGCATACCAGTCGATCATCCTTGTAATACACCTGACGAAGCTGGTGTTTCTCAAGCTGATCTTTAAAGCTCAACTCATACAATATTCTTCGTAAGAGTGTGCTACAATGCAACCATCAAGAGTCTACCTGGAGATTATATTTGTGTTTATCTACTATTAGTGCCCATCATGGCTCAAGGGCAACAGATTACATCAATGCATGGACTGAGGATCGCATTGGTCCTATAATATGAATACTAGAGGTTGATTCTGATATCGCTATGTAATATGTGATGTACTCCTAGCATGCTATATTTTTGTGTGAGATATCAATTAATTTTAGTTTCCCACAAATAATACATTTTGTATGACTGTTCGCATTAATACTCTGGAAATTTGTAAAGGTCTATCTTGAAATAAAAATCAAGCCTAATTATATTCAATACTGGGTGATCTGTGAGCCTTTCTTTTTGTGATCTAAAAACCATTTTTTTTTGGAATGTCTTTCCCTATTATCGCAACCCATGTGAGCTTCTTATAGTTGTATCAAAGTCATGATTTTTCTAGCCTATGGAAAATCAAAAATTTATGCAATTGAGTCAAAGAGATTTGAGGGCTAAGAGAGAGAGAAAGAGGTTAGAGGAATCTACTCATAGCAACGACAAGGGAATAGGAGGTAGAGGTAAGAAGAAGATGGAGGAGCAGAATAATGAAATCAAATCCTTCATAGAAAAGTAGGATCAAGTGAATCAGACACTGTTATAGATGATGCAGACTCTCACTGCTACAATAACCAACAACAAATTAGGGCCAAACAGTGCTAATGAGAGTAACTCTGAGTGATCTAGAGGAGGGAATAATAATAGAGCATCAAGTTGATCCACTTTCAGACCCTCTTACCCTGTCTTTTTTCCTAGAGAAGAGACACCACATGAAGGAGAAGATCATAACCAACTTAGCCTTGGAAATATTGTGCAAGATTACATGAAGCTAGATGTTGATGCTCAAGCACCGATCCCCTCTATAGAATTTAACAATGCTATGAGAGGATTTGGAAGTGATGGAAGACCATGTCCATAGCCAAGGAATAAAGATCTTCAATACAAAGTCAATGAGACACTCCCTACATTTGATTGCTTAGAGAAGGTTACTATGTGTGCATGCGTGCAAAATTTGAATACATATTTCTCCCTCAACCCTATGATATAAGATGAAGCTATCAAATTCACCATCTTGCACTTGGAAAGGATAGCTCACGAATGGTAGCACCATGGTATTGTGACTCAAGGGTTTGATCTTGTGACTATAATGGATGATTATGTTTTTGAATTCCAAAGGCTAGCTGTTATGGTTCCTGATGTTTTCGATAAGCGAATCATGTTCCTCTTCATTAAACGGCTATTAGAATCTTACCATGGCTTTGTAAGAGCTTTAGAGCCAACATCATTGGAAGAAGCTATTCAAAGGGATTTAAACCTTGAGGACTCCGCTACAAAGAGTAAGCCTATGATCAAGAATGCTTCATTGAGACAGCCAAAGAAGGAACCCCATGACACCACTCCTCAACCGACAAACCTCCCACCCTAATCTCATGAGATGAACTTATCGAGGAACGAGCTCCAACAAAGAGGGTTATACTACACTTATAGGGAACGTTGGACAAAGGGGTATAGGTGTATGGGAAAAAGACATGTAGATACTACATTGAGGTAGCCTTTGATGAAGAAGAAGGTGAGCCTGATGGTTCTACCAAGGAGGATGAGTTTTGGGTGATATGGGAGGAGCAATTTTTTGGGGGTGTGGATGTGAAAATCTGCATTTTCTCAAAACAAACAACACACATTAGCATGGTTAGTTTAAAACAAAGCAAATAACAGCATCCATATGAAATGATACATCAATGCTTTCAAATGCAAACAAATGACAAAAGCAAGCTAAATAAGCACATGAAAAACACGAAGTAAATCATCCAATAGTGGATTGGTGCTATTGTAGAAAATAGCCCTTTCCCAATCCTTGCTTAAGCTCCATGATATGAAAATGATATGTTGATGATCAAATGATGGTGGACAAGATCAATTCTCAGTGTAAGAGAGTAACCTTGCATGAGGATTATGGATGATTTGTGGAGGATTTTCTCAAGGATGAAGCCTCTATTTGTAGATTCTCAAATGCTAAGAGTGTTGAAAAGGGACCAATGTGGGACTAAAAATAGGCCAATGAAAAGAGGCCACTTGTCATCATGTCATAGGTTGGAGGATGTGCAAGATTTGGGAAATGTGCCCAAGAGGGGGAAATTTCAAATTTGAAATGAGAGTTAATGTTGAGTTTGACTTGTGCTAGGGACATGTAAGAGACATGTAAGACCTATTAAATGCCTTGTTGGATGTAACTTTCAACTTGATTTTGAATTTAAATTTGAGGGAAGATGCCATGTTGAGTGAAAATGCTGATTTTAATAAATCAATAAATTGATTTATTTGTTCAAGTGGCAAAATCTAGAGAATCCAGGTGATTAGGATTATCATTTAATCATGGTTAGACTAGCTTAATGATGATTAGGTGAGTTTGACCTCTTTGACTTAGATATTTGATTTATTTAAATCAAAAAAGAAGAAATATGAATTCAGGATTTAATTAAATAAAGTATTGATTTATTTAATCAAAGAGGGAATGATAGACTTAAATTTAATAAAGTGAATTTATTCAATTTAAGTGGATAATCCTTAGAGATTGAATTAAAGACCTGATTTACCTGGTGAATGGATGAGTTGTGTTTGATTTATTTAGTGAGCGGATGAATGTGAATTTGATTTATGAATGAGCGGATGCATGTGAAGCCTGGTTTACTTGATGAATGCATAATGCTAATTTTGCATGTCTACATTTTGCCCCTCTTTGAAGCAATGTACTTGTTGCGTTGGTTCAAAGAATAAACTTTCCGCGATCAAAACTTAAAAAAATTCTGATTTTTCGAATGCCCCAGCGGAAAGAAGTACACTAGTACATTGCCCCCTCGAGAGATTGAGTGAAAAGATTTGATTTAAGGGTCGATCTCGCGATAAATAGGTTCAAAATGGATTGTTATGGATGATGATGCAAATGAGATGGTTTTAAGATGCTTAGAATAAAAAATCTATATTATCTTAAACAACTTAAATGATGATTTGATGTATGAGATGGATGATGTGATATGTTATGATTATGCAATGGATGATTTATGCAGATGCTTAGACTAACATATCTATATTATGATGATGATGCAAATGCAATGCATGTGAAATGATGGATGTTTCCTATTATGTATGATATGAATTATATGTGGTATGTTGACAGTTTTGTGGATGCAGGATGGATGCATGATGGATGCATGATGGATGCATTGGTGATGATGATGTTAGTGCGGAAATGAGATGATGACAAGAGGATCCCACAAGTCCATGATCTAACGAGACTTTATTAGAGATGATGATGACAATAGATGATGATGATGATGATAAATGATGATGAAAATTGGATGATTTGCTTATCAAGGATTGGGATTTTAAAAGGGCTACTTACCTTATGTTTGATAACACACATAGTTACGATGCATCAAGGTATAAAGAACCAAGATGGTGTTGTACCTAGTGTGATGGACTTTGACTCAACAAACATATAGGAGTATTCTTGTTCACACTTGACATACAGAAACCTTGCTAGGATGTACCTAACAAAGCAAGTATTCACCAAGTTATTTTACAAGAACGTCCAACAAGCACAACAAACAAAAGGATAATGATCATTGCCCCATTCCTATCTCTCTAAATCCCTTGTTCAGATATCATCAAGAGGTCCTTGGAATGAGCGCAATAAGATAAATCAAAAGAAAAGACCAAGTATGCTTGAACAAGCCAATGTTCTTCATATCTCTAGCCAAAGGGGTTTGTTTTGATAGGATAAGAATCCAAAGTGATATCCAAAATGATGCCCATTGTCAGAATGATATATCCTAGGACATGCATTGTATAGGATGATGATGGTTTAATAAATTGATTGAAAGGCCATTGATATAAAGTTGACTGACATGTTTGAAAATGATCAAGAGTTTGATTTTATGTTTAACATTTTATTGCTTCGATTTTGATTTTACATTTGAAGCTTGATTTTGCTGATTTTTTGTGATTATTTCTGTTTATGTTGCCAAAGGATGAAGGTGACGATCAGTTTATTATGGATGATTGATTATTTCAAGTGAAAGTGAAATGCGATGGATGGATTTTTTTCAAATATTTGGATTGTTTTTGACATTTTGAAATGTTTTGAGGCTGTTTTTGGTGTTTTTGAGATTTTTACAAATGTTTTGATTTTTGATTTTTCAAATGTTTTGGGGTTTTCTGAGATTTTATGAATGTTTTTTGGATTTATTTATTTTTGGATGTTCTTGGATTTTGATGTTTTTGGATTTTGATGTTTTTTGAATGTTTTTGGATTTTGATGTCTTGGGGGTTGATCAAAGATTAGCCTTGCCTACGTTTAAGCTCAGAGACGACGTAGTTTGGATATCATGGTTTTGATGTTTTTTTATTTTTTGTGTGTTTTTGGATTTTTTATATGTTTTGAATGTTTTTGGATTTTTTGATTTTCTGATGTTTTTGGATTTTTGCATGATTTTGACTATTTGGATAAGGATGTGTGATGATATCAATGCTCTGTTTTGTTATTTTTCTAAAAACCAAGCTAAGGTTGATTGATTGGATCGATGGATTGATGATGATGGTAACATTCTTGAGGATACACAACAATGTAAGGATTTGATTGATCAGGATTGATGACGATAACATTATTGAGGATGCACAACAATGCAAGGATGGATTGATTAGGATTGATGATGATAACATTATTGAGGATGCACAACAATGCAAGGATAGTGTTAAGCAACACAAGGATTAGGATAGATATCCCAAGATGATGGATTTTTTTGATTGGATTTGATTGATCAGGATTGATTAAGCTTGGTTTGAAACAAAAGTTGTTTGAATGATTTGATGTGGAATTTGACGTGCCACTTAGATGCAACTGATATTGATTGTTTGGATTGATGTTTGATGAAAGATGATGATTGATAAGGAACATCTTCTCGTCAAAATATGCCATGGGCTAGTGATTAAAATTTTGGCTCACAAATGTTTTGACCAATTAACTTCATGTTTGCCAATGTTTGGATCGCTACATAAGGTGAAGGATATAGATCAAGATTTATTCTTGAAGCAAGATGCAAATATCTGCCCCCAGTGTCTAGTAATGTATGGAATGTGATGGGTGGATGCTCGGATAGGTGTATCGATGGATGGATATGGTAAGCACACAAAGGATGCCAAGGATTATCTTGCGATAAGATATAGTGCTTAGATAAAGGAATGCTTCATTGGATAATGCTTCATGGCTCAGATAACTTTGGATAGGATAAGATCAATGAAAATGACCCATGTCAAGATGTTTACCATAAGCAAGTGCAAAGTGTACACCAAAATTTGTCAAGATCAAGATAATTTGGATGATGGATATAGATGGATGAAAACGGATGGGATCAATGGTTTATGGATGAATGGATTTATTATGGATGGGACGGATGGAATGCTCGATTTATTACGGATGGGATGAAATGCTTTCAACTGAACTAGCGCACATAGATGCTTGATTCTCCACATGACGCCTGTTTGCCGGGTTTTCATCATGGTCTTGACCAAAACACTGCTCATGTGGTTTGTTGATGGTGTTTTTATGCACTTCTCAACACAAGCAGTGTGTAGGTGCACTACCTCTCTTGAAAGACAATCTTCCATAATCAAATTGTAGAACACTATCCCAAGGTCTCTTGGATGTCAGGTCTTGATAGTTCTTAGATACCTCAATAGTTTGATGTGATTTTTTGGAATCACAAGGCGGTCTTACACAGGAAATACAAAGCATGGATACAAAGCGTGGAAGCTGAATCTTGAAATGGAGTTCATAGGATGGAAAGTTGTCATGCATTGGCTGTAGATTCAAACAGCAATCTTGGACTCCATTTTTTTGTTGGATTTGGCTTTACAATGTGCAATGAACCTTAGCATAGGTTAGTCATTAAAAAAAAAGGCGAGGAACGGGGAAAGTTCCTAAGTCTGCAACTAACTATGAATAGTAACAATGGAGTTCCTGCAATGGACAATTCCTCAAAACAATATCCCACTTAACCAGGGATTTAACAGTATCATGGAAATTGTGCTATCTTCTAAGGTCTGTAGATATTTGATCCTTCATCCACCACATACATGCATGAATCAAAGATAAAGGTTTCGGAGCAGCTTTGAAATCAAGTCCAGGCTAACTTTGCACAGCTATCTACCATCAGCAAACAACAAAAAGTATGGACAAAGAAATCATCAACATGGTAGGAATTTCATAATCACCAAATAGCATGTCTAAAATCTACCCAAAGAAAGAAAACAGCTAACTAGAACAGCAGTAAAATCTAAACCAAACATCTAACATTGGAGACTGAATCAAGTAACATGAGAGAAACCAAGAAAATACACCAAGTCAATGCCTTTTTCTTATAAATTTCTACTGCATGTCTTTACAACAACTCAACCCTCTCTTTGCAAATGAGAGGAGAGCCCTATTTATAGTTTTTCAAAAGTCTAATGAATGGCCAAGATTCATTCTTATTGTGTGGCTTAGATTCATTACAAAATAGGGTTTCACCTACCCCCCAATATTCAACAATTTAAAATTACATTTTTGTCTTTTTCCTATTTCATCTTCTTGTTGATGGCACTGTAGCTCTTTTGTCATCTAGCGGATTGTTGTTTCTTGCTGTAGCTACTCTTCAGAAAGCTCTTCATCTTTGGCAGGGTTGTCTTCTTGTTCCCCGGAAGTTGCGTATTCGATGAACTTGAGGACGACCTCCTGGAGCTTGTCTATTTTGATGACTTCACATCGCAGCACCTGGTAGCTCCACTTCTTTGCATTTTCTTCCATCCTTTTGCAATCTTCATCATATTTTGAGCCATGGTCTCTGAACAGTTCTGATTGGTCGAAGGCACGGGCAGCAAAACTTAGGAATTCTACTGTGATATCTCCATCCATCCCATCCTTCATCTTCTCCTGGAAGTAGGGCTTTATCTTCTTTGGATCTATCTGCACAGTGGGCATATCATAGCCTATCATCAGCTTAAGATATCGGGCACATTCTGCCCGGATTTCCTTGATCCACTCAATATCCGGATCCACCCTGCTTAAGTGCTCCAACCTCTCCTTTCGATTGTCGAAGTCTCAGCGCCATACGTCCATTAGCCAGTGGTCTTCTTTCTTAAACGCAAGCTTCTCCTCCCATGTGGCTTTAGGCATCCGAAGGATAGCTTCAATCCTTAGAAAGGTGGAGTCGTAAGTTGCGGGGAAATTGGTGCAGAGCCTCTTTGTGCTCTCCAAAGACTGCATCAGGTCCAAGAACTTGTTGGCTGTCCGCACAGCCCGGCTAATTCCCATGTTTCCAACGTAGGAGACCTGTCAGAACCAGTCCTCAATGGTTTTCTCCATGTTCTTCCTTCTCTCCATTTTGTCGATCTGCTCTTTGGAAAGCAACTAAGGCGCAGCCGTGGATGTAGTAGGTAGGTCGTCCACCGAAGACCATTGCTGTATGTAATCCGTTAAGGCTGCAACCTGCACCTTGAGCTCATCCTTTGAGATTTTATCCTACTTTATCAGGTGCACCACTGTGGCCACCAACTCCTCAAGGTGCTCGACCTTCTGCTCTCTAGTTGCAGTTCCCAAGTCAATGGTAGAGATGTTATAGCTTACCCCAGCTTGACCCATGGTGGGCGTTGTGATTTGTGCTGCTCGGGAGCCAGAAGCATCCATGATTATTTTGGATCGGACCTTATGCATCTTCTCCTTCTTCGTTGTGATTTGGGCTCGAGCCAAGATGGCCTCCAACCTCGCCCTTGGGTCCTTCAGCATAGGGGTCGTTCTTTCAAGTTGTTTTTCCAACCATTCGGGCACAACAGACTTCCCCTTGGGTGAATCATGGCTACCCTCGCCCTTCTCAGTCAAGGGCAAGATTTCTGCTTCTTTTACCTTTTGGGATCCTCCTTTCTCTTTGGTAGCATCCTCCTCATCGAAGTCATGAACGAACACGAGGAGCTTGACAGGCAGCCCGATGGATGGTTGCTAGATGGGACTTTCTTCTTTTGTTGCTTCTTCTTCTTTCTTCTCCTCAGTACCCTCAGCTTTGGGGCCTTCAATAACATGGGTTTTAGCCTCGGTTAAGTCCTCTATCTGTTGTTCTTCTGGTGGCTGCCCTTCTTCACCATGTGGTGACCCTTCCACCTCTGCCCCAACGTCCTTCAACTGTTGTGCCACTTCCTCCTCAAGGTCATCATCGAATGTCTGAATGATCACCTTAGCATCAGAGTCGTCCTCCTCATCCCCACTCTCGGAAGAGCCCGTCTCTTCCCCCTCATAAACCACCCTGTCGATGGTTCAGTGCTCATACTCTGGGTGTTCATGATACTCATCAGCTTCCTCCTTGACAGACTTCGAGGCTTCCTGTTCTCGCTCCTCCAACTCCTTTGAGAAGTGCATTGTGGCCTCCATAGCTGGTGGCCCTGTCGGCGGTTGTGAAGGTTGAGCAGTTGCAAGGACCTGGGCAAGGGTTGCTTGGAGAGTTGGATCCATTAAGATCTGGGAGAGCTCTAGGGGAAGGTTTTGCATATGCCTTGTAAGAGCCTCAGGCATAGTGGCAGCGGGAATAGGTGATGTTATGGTTGTCAGAGGAAGTGATGTGATTGGTGACATAGCAACAGAGGAGGGGGGATAAGTCATAGCGGAAGATGAGTCAATGACTATTATTAACTTGGCCAGAGGCAAAGGGGCAAGATGGACAGAAATTTCCACTGACGGTAGAGATGTGGCGACCACAGCCAGGGAGTTGGGTGGTGCCACAGGAGGGGCAGGGAGAGCCAATGGAGGCTACAATTTTGTCGCACCCATTGCTTGTTTAAGCCTTTTGGGGGATGAGCCTCCCGTTTCTTTCTTGGTATGGGCCTTGGGGTCCGAGGACTGCCCGGTCTTTGTTCCTTTTCTTTTTTGGGACCTGGTGACATGAGGAGACTTAGACGTCCCGCCAGTTGACGTGGTGGCAGCAACATCCTCCGTGGTACTTGGCTCGCTTTTGAGCCCTTCATAAGTCAGGACCACCCCTTGTCTCTTTAGATGAGCCACCTTCCCATCGATCCACTCCTTGGTACGAGTTAAGATCGGCTGGGTTATGGTGTCCAGGTCATCGACTTCCTGTTCATCCCAGTCAATTGACGGTATTGGCAGGTTGGCAACTGAAGGGTACCTTAGATGCATGATTGTGGACTCGTCCTCCTCGACCTGGTCCGTTACCGAAAATGGTTGCACTCTTCTCAAGAACTGCACAGTCATGCGCATGTAGTGCCTTGCACGCACTTCCTTGTCATCTTGGCAGTCGGCCCAGAAATCCTCAATGTGATGGAGATGGCCATATGCTGGCCCCAACACCTTCCTGACATGGCCATGCAGGTCCATCTGTGGGCGAGCAATGTGCAAGTAGAAATGGTACTCCTTCAACTCCTTCTCGGAGTTACCAACACATTGGGAAGTCTACAATCGGTACATGCCCTGGCCAAGGGTCATGGGATAGGAGATCCCTGCTATATGCTTGTTGTTGAAGATTGCCTGGAGGTGTTGGAGCTACCGAGAAAGCTCCAGGAGGATGATTTTATCGTTGGGGTACCGAGGCAATCTATTCGGCCTTTTGGTGAAGCCCTGGGCGCGGATATACGTAAACTTCAGATACTAGATGAAAAGAAAAGCATATTGCTTCAGAAGCACCCTGGCACTGTGGAAGACCCTCCTCTCAAAGTCTCCAGAAATCAATCTGATGACATGGCCAATGAAGGAATCATTAACCCTGCAGTAGTCCCTTTTGAAGTTGCAATACTGGAGCTGCGGATACTTATCATAGGCTTTAAGTCCTCGCTTATGCCCCTAATTGGGTGCTACAAACAACCTACTATACTGTCTTTGATTTTCCAAGGAATAGACAAGGTAGGAGGTCATATAAAATTTGGAACTCTTTTTACGTTCACAAACTGCTCATGGAAGCAGTTGCTTATGATTCCTCCCTAGTAGAATGAAACCTTCATTGTGACATCCTCGTTTCCACGCAGGATCTGTTCAATGAAATAGGCCATCCATTCCTAGAAGTAGGCAGCCATTGGAAGACCCATAACCCTGCTCAACATGGTTACCAGGTCGTGGTAATACTCATGGAAATTGCTACGGAAAAGCTCATGAGGAACTTTCACAGCGGTGCCTCGTCTTTCCTTAAGCCAATGTAGATTTATTAACTTCTTGCATCCAGTCAGATTATCATCCCATGCCGCCTGGCATTCTTCTAAGGTAGGGACTTCCATCTGTTGGAATGTGGGAATGTGGAAGGTCTTGGTGATTCCCTCTAGCCACATGTCTGCGAGAATGTTTCCCTCCTTATTGACAATTGTTCTAGTATCAGTTTGGTATGCTTCCCGACAAGCCATAACCAATTCGGGCGCTACGAAGGATGGAGGGAAACTGGAAGCCTTAGCTATTCCACTCTTCCTTATCAATTTGGAATTCTTTGTTGTCAGGTTGACTCTGACTCTCTGTGTGAATTCATCAATATCCACCTGGCCAATGTTGGTGTCTGTGATTTCCTTCCAGTCTGTAGTGACCTTTGAGTGGAGCAGCTCACCTTGGAACTGGTACTTCATTTTGTGCTTGTCTTCTTTCCCTCGAGGGGTCCTTCCTGACTTCTTCCCTTTCTCCCCTTCGATGGATGCCTCTGAAATTCCTGCACCCGATTCCATATATTCTACAAACAAGTACAAAGTTAGCGCAATGGATCACAAAAGCATTTATGTTAGTCTGTATCTTGAAAACAATATTCATTTCGGATAATCAATCAAGCATATCATGAACTTTCATCTCTAGATGTTATTGATCTTTTCATTAAGGGCATTTGGGCAATCCAGGCCCGGAGGGCCGGACTTCCCTGGCAAGAATGCTATTTGGAAGGGAAAACATAGCGGGAGGCCCATGGAGACTTCCTTTGGTCACATTTCAGTATTTCAAGAGGTTCATGATAAAGAGGACCAAAATTCAGCATGTGGGTCGAAGTTAGATCTCGGATTTAGGATCGTTTGGATCGATTTAAGGGGGCTCGGAAGTCTCAGGCTGGAAAGTTATCAGGAGATAGCATTTTGGAGTGGCAGACAGCAGACGAAATCCACAGACGGAAGTTCGGGGTCCGGGGCCCGGAGGGCCAAAGGGCGGCTGGTGTGTGTTATTTCATTTTTGAGGGCTCAGGTCGGCGGCACCGGGAAGGCACCTGGACCTCGCCATTTGAGTAGGCAAACATTGGACAGAAGTCCGAGGTGCGAAGTCTGGGAGCAAGAGCCCGGCAGCAGGGTTTTACGTTTTGAGTTCAACTGCGGCAATCGGTAGGGCGGAGCCCAGCCGCCGGGACGCCGGACGACGCTTTCTATTAGCAATGGCGGGCGTTGACAAGAATTTTGGGTTACGGGGCCCAGTGCGAAGAGGGTCGTCAGTGGTTTACGAGGTAGCTAGCGGCAGACGGAAGCTCGAGGCCCGGCGATCGAATGGACGGGGCGAAATCTCCCCGACGGTGGGAGAACGGTGGACTTCCAAACGGAAGTCCGGGCACCGGGGCCCGAGAGGCACGACAGACGCAGACGTGAAAACACAAGCCAACGGCAAGGCAAAGGTCGGGGTCCGGAGGTCAGACGGCATTAATGAGTTCGCTGAAAGACTCCGCCGTGGGGGACGGCAGAAACTAGAGCAAGGAATCCCGGATACCGAAACCCGGAGGCCAAAAGGATGGCGCAAGTTATATCGCGAGGCCAACAGCGACCAGGGAGGTGGAGTCTGCAAGGCGAGACGCCAGGCAAGATTCGCCGTGGATGGTGGCAAAACACCCGGGGAATCCCGGAGGCGGAACCCCGGGGTCCCGGGCCCGGGAGGACCAAAGGACGCATGTTTAGTTCAAAGTTTCACGACGAGGAGCAGGGCGACATCCGGCAGCCGGGACGCAGGGGGAGTTTGCAGTTTCAAACGGCGGAATGCAACCAAAATTTTGAAAGAAGTCCGATGAACCGGGCCTAGAAGGTGACATCGCCATCGGCAGGATTGCTCGTAGGTTTGTTAACGGACAGCGAAGGCGAGTCCGGGGCCCGAGGAGGTCATTTTCCCTACGCGAAGAACAGCCACGGCAAGGAGAAACTCCGAACTGGCAGCGAGGATTTTCTAGGAGGTTTGTGAATTTTTAAGCACGTGGGTTTTGTGCGCAATCTCATGGTCTATCATTCTATGCCCTCCTAATGATTGTTCATTTATTTAAATTCCTCGAAATCATGAAACAAAGCTCGGGAGGGCAAACGGATGGCGTACCTCGAACACGCGGACTAGGGAGATGTCAGATCCACCAACAGTCGACGGAATGATGTTGAGGGCGATGATCGTGACGATGCCGAAGATGGTGGGCTCCAAATAGCAATTTGTCCAATTCGCTCTGCAATCCTGTAATGAAAATGACCGGCCAGAGTGGGTATTTTATACCCCCAACTGCCATGAATGATCGCATTTATTGCAGGTACAACGGCAAAAAAGTTGGTAGATTTGAAAATAGGTCGGCGACGGTGGCGAGAGAACCGAGACCCGACGGCCGAGGAGGCACAACATGGCGGTCGTTTGAAGTTTACGTGTTGGTTGAACGGCGACGGCGGGAAGTGGTTTGAGGCCCGGAGGGCGGGAAGTCTCCATAGATCTGCCGTCAGGAACGGCGGAACCATCACGAAATTCTGAAAACGGTTGAGCCCAGAATGCCCCATGGCAAACAGGTAGCTCACAGACTTCGGATGGCAAAAAGGCCAGCGGGACCCGGGGGGCGGGATGCCGCAGGGAGTCCACCATCGCGGACAGCCAAACATAAATGGAACCCCGGAGTCAGACATCCGGGGCCCGGGGCCCGAAGGGCAGGGCGCCGCCCGAGGAAAATTTCAACAAGCTCGCAGATGGCGGATGGAGACTCGGACCCCAAGGTCCAGAAAGACGCGAAACGGACGCCAGCGGGAACGGCAGTTTCAGCAGGGAAACCCGGAGACCAAATCCCGAACGGTCGGGCCCGGCAGGTTCCGGGGCCGTTGGTAGGACCAAATTACTAGAGGGACCCCGCGAGGCGTCGAAACGCAGCAAAATCAAAAAGGGGAGGCATGGTCAATTTATGATGGGACTTTGAAGCAACATCGACCATCCAAGACATCAAAAGGAGGCACGCAAAATGAGGCAGCGACAAAAATAAACTGACAAGGCAAAAAAAAGAGGGTCCCTATTCTGAACGGGGCGTGTGTGTTAAGGGCACAACAAATGGCGACTCCGCTAGAGAACGCTCCCGAGCGTTCTAGGGATAAAAATTCATTCAAAACCCAGAATCTCTGGTTTTGTAGACCAGGAGTGGCTTTCGAAGATGAATCTGGGAGGACGAGATCCTTAATTGGGTCAACTTACAGGACATCTGAGAAGTGTGTGTGTAGTGAGTTCATTCCTTTCCTCAAGATAGTGACCAGGGTTTCTAATTCAACCAAGCGAGCTACATAAATCATCTAACACCAAAAGTAACCTAAACATTGCTCCGCTGCTACTCAGGCATCCATAGCCCCGATGGAGTTGTCACTACAATCTCATGGATATTGCTCTACTGCTGGCCGGGCGTCCATAGCCCTGATAGAGTTATCCAAACACCCATACGGTCGTTTATTTCCTTTTTTTTTAGAATTCCTTTTTTTTCTTTTGCTCTGATATTTCACTTCTCTTTTATCATTTAGATCGACCGGGTAGGCATTGAAGCCTACAATGGGTTTGAGACTTTAGTGGTCACTAGAGCAGACTTGAGATTTTTCACTTGCTGGGGTGACATAACAACCATGGTACGGTCCTTTAGAGATTATTACTATGTGCTTTATGCGAGATCCGAGATGTGTGTAAGAAGATCTAGCCAAGGGTCAAGTTCTAAGCAGAATTCAAGCAAGGAAATCATTCATGGGCAGCTTTCAAATACTAATAATCGAGAGTGAATGTTTAGCCGAAGAACACAAAGAACGAATAGCAAAGTGAACCACTTGTCAAGCAAGCACGGCCACCACAAAGGAGTGGGAAACAACTTTCGAAACAAAACTGTCGGGAGGGAGAAAACAAAACAGCGGCGCAAACAAAACGTAAGCAAGCCAAGAAGCAAACTACCCTAACTTATGTACAAGTATTTACAAAGAAGAGCTCGAAAGAGCTCAAGCCTGGAAGTAATGCTTCAGGTGCTGCCCGTTGACTGGCAATAGGACGCTCTCACCAGTTAAGGTCTTTAAGTGGAAAGCATTATCTCCCAAAATCTCAGTTATTTGAAAGGGGCCAAACTAGAGCTTGTCGAATTTGTTGTGTCCCCCTTTCTTTTCATGGGCCTTGTCCCAATATAGGACCAAATCTACAATTCTAAAGGCCTTGATCTTGGCTCGGCGGTCGAACCATCTCTTAACTACGCCCTGATGTTTGGCAAAATTTTCTATTGCACGGTTTTGGACTTCCTCTAAATGCAAGAGCTCAGCTAGTCGAGCTTCCCTACGATCTCCTCCCTCATAAAAATCATTGATGAACTGAAGCGTAGGAATCTTCAAATGGATGGGGAATATAGGCTCTAGGCCATAAACAAGGTGGAACAGGGAATCACCGAGGGCAGTCTTGTGGCGAGTACGATCAGCCCAAAGGGCAAAACGGAGCTGGGTATGCCAATCCTTGGGATTCCTATCTAGCAGCTTCTTGATCATGGTAATCAGGTTTTTATTCGTGGACTTGGCGAGGCCATTGCCCTAAGGGTAGTAATTAGATAAGAATTTAAGGGCAATTCCATAGTCAAATGCCCAACTGGAAAATTTCAATGAAGCAAACGCAGATCCATTATCACACACCAAAGCATAAGGACAACCAAAGCGATTTAAAATGAAACTTTCCAGGAAACTAGTAACTACTTCAGTTGTGCATTGCTTACATACTATTGCTTTCGTCCATCTAGTACAGTAATCAGTAGTGGTAAGAATGTACCTATGTCCCGCAGATGATGGAGGGCTTACCGGACTAATGAAGTCGAGACCCCATTACTCAAACGGCCTTACCTCCAGCACAGGTTGTAGTGGGACAGCAGCGTTCTTTTCCCTGGTGGCAGCAATCTGGCACATGTGACATGAACGAACATGGCAATGGGCATCCTTGAAGATGGTTGGCCAGTAATACCCTGCTCTCAATATCTGGTGCGCAGTGGAAGAACAAAGCCATGGCCCGTGCGAATTTTGTTGTGAAACTCTTCCAAGACTCGATCTGCTTCTTCCTTTCCAAGGCGTCTCAAATAAATACCTTCATGATTCTTCTTGTAGAGAATGGAACCCTGCAGCATGTAGCCATTGCTTTTCAATCTAAGGGCCCGCTTTTGGACTCCTTGTAGGTGTGGTGGACAATTATGGTTCAACAAATAGTAGACGACATTCTGGTACCACTCTCCCGGGGAGACATCCTCAAGCTAGTACTACTGCACAATGAGTTCAGGTCCAACTTTTGTTGCTGTTTCAACAATTGTGCGGGTGAGTTCCTGCCCTCTCATTAGCTTCATCAATTGGATCTCCATGTCATACTCTTGGAGCAGGGTGACCCACTTAGCTCTTCGTTCACCCAATTCATTTTGCATGAGCAGCATTTTTACTGCTGGGTCGGGGACAATGGCAAACACCTTGTTGCGTAGGATATAATGTCTAAATTTCTTCACTCCTCTAACGAGAGCATATGCCTACTTTTCAATGTTGTGATATCGCAATTTAGCATCCTTGAGGGGGGCACTCATAAAGGTGATCGGATACTCATTTCCTCCATCGTCCTTCTGGGTCAACATGCTAGCACAGGAATGCTCTGAAGCAAATGAGTAGATGTAGAAAGGCTTTAGATAATCTGAGCTAACTAACACAGGCGCCTCAGCAATGGCCCGTTTGATTTCTTCGAAGGATTGTTTGGCGTCAGCTGTCCATTCAACTTTGGCGTCTTGTTTCAGCATAGTATTGAGAGGTTTAACAATCTCCTCGAAACATGTGATAAATTTCCAGACAAAGTTGATCTTTCCAAAGAAAGATTTTAATTCTTTCTTGCTGCCTGGGGGCTGAATTTTGAGTAAGGACTCGATATGCTCAGGATCTATGGAGATTCCCTGCTCCAAAATGATATGCCAGAGCAATCTGCCTTCAGTGACTCCGAAAATGCACTTCTTGGGGTTGAGGGAAACCCCAAACTCCCTGCATCTCTGAAATACCTTACATAAGTCAGAGACGTGATTACCCCGCCTTTTAGAAAATACAGTCAAATCATCCATGTAGATGATTATACATTTGCCAATTAGGTCCTTAAAGGCAATATCCATGGCGCATTGGAAAGTAGCGCCGGCGTTGATGAGCCCAAAAGGCATTCTTCTGTATGCGAACGTTCCCCACTTAGTGGTGAACGTCGTCTTGTGACGATCCTCATACTGTACCATTACCTGGTTATACCCGGAGTATCCATCGAGAAAATACATCATCTGGGAGTCGTTGACGATTTGCAGCACCTCATCCAATGAAGGTACTGGATAGTTATCTTTCTCCGAGGCGCAGTTTAAATTGCGAAAATCTACACACAATCTAATCTCCCCATTCTTTTTTCTGACTGGGACCAAGTTGGCCACCCACGTGGAGTGCCTGACTGGAAAAATGATTCTTGCTAAAAGCAACTTTTGTACCTCCTTGTAAACGACAGGTTCCAGCAAGGCATTGATAGGGCGTTGCCACTGGCGGAATGGCCTAACTTCCGTCTTAAGAGGGATGGTGTGAGTAATGACAGAAGTGTCATAAGTTTTTAAATCTTCGTAGCTCCATGCCACCACATCATGGTACCTTCGCAACACATCCGTGATCCCCTTCTTTTCCTCTGGCGTGCACACCTTGCCGATAAAAATATTCTTGATCTCCTCGGCTGTCCCAAGGTTGTGAGCATTGCACTGGTTGTTTATGGCCTCCTTTTTTGTTTGCTGATTTTGATCTCTGATCTGGTCCAAGTTGAATATGCGTTCCAACTAAACCATGCCCCTGGGGATCGTATTAGTTTTGAGGTTAATAACCCCCTCTATGTCCAGCTCGGCTTCCTATGGATCAGCTTCATCAATTATTTGAGCTGCGAAGACATTGGAACTTGTGATGAATTGAAGGATATGCTTGTCATCATTGAAGACTTGCAAATGGGTAACATTATCTGGGATAGATGGCATGGACATTAGCTCAACAGTGAATTTCTTGAGCCCAGACAAAGAAATGGGTTGTAAAGTGCTAGCTGCTTGAGCCAAGGCATCAGCTGTACAATTCTGAGCACGAGGGATCAACTGTATATTGAATGCATCTAAGCCCTCCAAGAGATCCCAGACCCTATGCCTATAGTTTGTAAGTCTCCAATCATGGCAGGAATACAACTTCTTGACCTGTTTAACCACGAGCTCGGAATCTCCAAAAACTTACAATATTTTTACATTTTTCTTCAAGGCCATGAGAAGGCCAAGGACTAAGGCCTCGTATTCCACTACATTGTTGGTGCAATAGAACTGCAATCTGTGGGCAGTGAGAAATGTCTTACCTGTTGGACTGATGAGTTTGAATCTAGCTCCAGCTCCTTGCTTGGACTTGGATCCATCAAATCGGAGCGTCCAGCACACGAAGGGTTCCTTATCTTCGGGTCTGATCTAGCTTCTGTTCCCTTTCAGCTGGGTGGCTGGCCTTGTGACCTTAGGGGAATTTTTTGGTTCAATGCATTGATCGACAGGTGATTCTGCTGGTACCTCCTTTGGCATTTTTATCTGAGGAGCAGCTATTTTTTTAACATGTGCAACTGTTGCTTGACACAAGCAACAATCAAACTCAGAGTGTACAGCATTGTGAAACCTGCACCAGTTGGGAAACAAGAGATCCTATAAATTCATTCGGGCCCCTATGCTAAGCTGATCCCTTGCACATTTTTCAATGAATTCTTGGAAACCACTGAGTAGTCCCCAGTCATCGTCCTTATCAGGTTCATCATTGGCTTCTATCAATGTTTCTGTGTCTGGGGGCATTTGTGTAGAATCGGTCAAAGGACTACACAACACCAGCAACACTTCATCTGCACATCCTTCCTAAAACCCAACCTCATTTTGGTTGGCGAAAGGGCGATAATTCCCCAAGTCGGTCTCGGTGAATAGCACCTCGTTGAGATTATTGTATTCTGTGATCATGTACTTCATACGGGGCTCACGGCCGATACGGATCTGATTTGGCAGCCCTTTCCATGGCAGCCACATATGAGAAAGGTCTGTGGCGTTGTATCCATTCAGTGCCTTGGTGAATTCTCTTCCCAAGATGATTCCATATGCATCAGGAATGTCAGCCACTTGAATATCAATGACCTGTTGTATCTGTGGGTCTATGGCAATCTGCATCGAGATACGGTTGATTTCACCCACGATGTTGATCTTTGTTTTGTCCAGCTGAGTCACCTTCCTCTTCGAAGGCGTGGGGATGATGCCAAGAGCCTTGCATACTGCCAAGGGCATGACATTGGCAGACGCTCCTGAATCGAGCAGGCAGTTATGCAGGTTCTTCCCAAAGACCCTAATGGTGGTCAGAAAAGGGGGAGTTTCCGGTCTCCCCTAGAAGATGCCCATAGGCGTGTCCATGTGAGCTATCTGACCTTTGTTCTTTTCATTTCCCATATCCCTGGTTTGCTTAAATAGCTAGTCCTTGGGAAGTTGCCTATTAGCCCTTTTCGGCTCCTTTTTAACTTGTTTACTTGCTGACTGATTTACGGGAACATCCTTCCTTTTCCCAGCATTACCGTGTATCTCCGGTTCTTTCCTAGGCTCTTCAAAGGTAACTTTTTTGGCTGACATTTCTTGTATTGTACTAGAAGATGGAGTCTCATTAAGAACCCTAAAGAAGGCATGCCTTACAACAGGGACTTTGAGTAATTCAAAGGCTGATAAGCTAATTTTTACCTTCTTGAACTCTTATGCCACATATTCACCCATTTGCTTAATTTCTGAGCTAAAAGTCTGGCCTATAGCAGAACTAGGAGGTTGGACCTTAGTTTGACTAGACGGATTTTAGGATTGGCCCTGAGGCTGATTTTGCGACTAGTTTTGAGATCCGTTCTTATTGAGGTATTGGGCGGGTATGTGAGGAAGCCCAGGGTTATTACTGGCATTTGGATCAAGCGGGGTGGCGTAATTGTTTGGTGAGGTAGAAGTTGTAAAGGGTCCACCCGCCTGTCTATTCCTAAGGAAGTAAGGAGTCGACCTTTGATGGAACATGTGGACCTCATCTACAAATGGTTCTTCTTCATCTACTAGACCATTATCTACTAAATCAAAGAGTTGAGCCAAGGTTTGTTCATTACTTACCTCCTGCGCTTCCTCACCCTCGACAGGAGCAGGTTCGACTTCAGGCTCGTTGCGATCACCTCGCGGGAACGGCGCTTGATTAACCATGAGACAGGAGGAATCATATGGCTCAGATGGAACGATGTCCCTACAGCTAGCATTGTCTACTGCATTTTGCACTTCCACCTGGAATATTTCAGCAACTGTCTAGAACTCAGAGCAATCCAACTCGGAATGTCTGTTGGTTTTGTGGATTCGACACCATCTGGACAAGGCTGCCTCGGCAAGGTATACACTGCTGGTCATTTTTTCATTGCTTGTCGGTTGATCGAAAGGCGTAGGGACACCACCATTATTGGGCCTAGTATTCCACGTGCGATTCTGCCTCTGAAAGGGTCTCCTTTCTACATTTTGATTGGCGTTTTTCCCCCTATCATAGTTTTGCCTGGAGGAAGTTCCTACTTCTTGATTATCCTTATTGTCCCTATTTTCTCGGCTGTCCCAGTTGAGATTGGCCTGGAAATTACGTTGGGAGGCCTGCAACTAGTTATTCTAGTTCTTTAAGTGCGTCATTTCCGTGGATATTTTTTTGATCATTTCGGTCAGTTCCTCTAATTTTTCTTTCTCAGTCCTGCTCCCAGGCGATGGTGCCAGATTTTGGAGAAAAGCGGGCGGGGCTGCCGGCTGATTTTGATAGGCTGGAGGAAACTTCGGTCCCGATAGGTACAATGGCGCCTGGGGCTGTTGGAAATACACCTGTTGTTATGGAGCAGCCTGAGAATAGTTATACTATTGTTGGGGCTACAAATAGGAAGGCGCAGGAGGCACATAATTCAATGGCTGCCCTGGATGTGGTACCATAGGCAATTGAGGTACTTGGTTCATAAGAGGGGTTTGATGAGAAAACGCCATATTAAGCCCCTGAATCTGCATTGGGTGGGCTACCGGCCCCAAATAAGGCAGCGGGCCAGAGATATTCTGCCTCAAGTCCACACTAGAAACAACGGCTTCCGCATAGGCAGTCACTAGGGTAGTGAGCGGTGGGCGTATCCTTTTCACCAAGGCCGACGTGAGGTTGTCCAGCGCCGCATAATAGACCGGGAGAGCCACCGCATCATTATGGAGGTACGGGTCCTGAAGCCTTGTGTAGGGCCGATGGAAGTGGTCGTTGAAGGAGCCAATAGGTTCGTTGACCTCCCTCCTGATAGACATGAACTGTTGGTAAAGCTCCGAAAGGGCTGATGGGGATTTTGTATTTTTGTAAGAAGGCATTCTTCATCAGATTCCATGAGGTAATGGACCCCCTTGGCAGGTTGATGTACCAATAGAAGGCTTCCTCCCCTAATGAATGCGGAAAAAGGTGACATGCCACGTCCTCATGGTCAACTTGCATTTCGGTAATCACTGTCTCGAATATTTTGATATGCTCCTCAGCCATTTTTTGTAGGTCGCGCGGATGGAACTTCAAACAAAATCCCTCCGGATTCTTGGGCATATCATTGTAGGCAGTGAAATGTATCGGCAAAGGGTTATGTGCTAACCAAGCCATGGAGGGTGGTGGAGGTGGTGCTTGCTGTTGGAAAATAGGAATTTGGGGTTGTATCTGCAATACAACAGCAATCTGGGACTGCACTTGGGCCACGGCTAACTGGACTGTGCCTTGGGCTGGAAGGGTCGGGAGAGGAGCAATCCCCTGGCTGCCGGAGATAGGAGGTGCAAATGCGGTTTGAGATGATTGAATGGAAGATGAAGGCCAGCCAAATGGAGGTTAGGGTGAAATGGGGGCATATGGAATGGAGGAGGAGGAAGAAGCAACACTGCTTCCTTGTGTTCGCTTTGCCCTCGTAGGAGGCTACAATTCTTCAAATTCTCCCTTGTTTGGCGTTGATTGTAGAACTCTTTGAAATCTTTCCAGGGAAAGTGATCTGATTCGATTCAGCTTCACTTTCAACCCTTAACTTGGTATTTCCACCGTTGCCCTCCTTCTAGCACCAGTTCTGTTGATGGTGTTTTTATGCACTTCTCAACACAGGCAGTGTGTAGGTGCACTACCTCTCTTGAAAGACAATCTTCCACAATCAAATTACAGAACACTATCCCAAGGTCTCTCAGATGTCAGGTCTTGACAGTGCTTAGATACCTCAATAGTTTGATGTTATTTGCTAGAATTACAAGGCGGTCTTACACAAGAAATACAAAGCATGGATACAAAGCATGGAAGCTGAATCTTGAAATAGAGTTCATAGGATGGAAAGCTATCATGCATTGGCTGTAGATTCAAGTAGTAATCTTGGACTCCATTTTGTTGTTAGATTTTGCTTTACAATGTGCAATGAACCTTAGCATAGGTCGGTCATTAAAAAAAAAGGCGAGGAATGGGGAAAGTTCCTAAGTCTGCAACTAACTATGAATAGTGACAATGGAGTTCCTGCAATGGACAATTCCTCAAAACAATATCCCACTTAACCAGGGATTTCACAGTATCATGGAAATTGTGCTATCTTCTAAGGTCTGTAGATATTTGATCCTTCATCCACCACGTACATGCATGAATCAAAGATAAAGGTTTCAGAGCAGATTTGAAATCAAGTCCAGGCTAACTTTGCATAGCTATCTACCATCAGCAAACAAAAAAAAGTATGGACAAAGAAATCATCAACATGGCAGGAATTTCATAATCACCAAACAGCATGTCTAAAATCTACCCAAAGAAAGAAAACAGCTAACTAGAACAGCAGTAAAATCTAAACCAAACATCTAACATTGGAGACTGAATCAAGTAGCATGAGAGAAACCAAGAAAATACACCAAGTCAATGCCTTTTTCTTATAAATTTCTACAGCATGTCTTTACAACAACTCAACCCTCTCTTTGCAAATGAGAAGGGAGCCCTATTTATAGTTTTTCAAAAGTCTAATGAATGGCCAAGATTCATTCTTATTGTGTGGCCAAGATTCATTACAAAATAGGGTTTCAAATACACCCCAATATTCAGCAATTTAAAATTATATTTTTGTCTTTTCCCTATTTCGTCTTCTTGTTGATGGCACTGTAGCTCTTTTCTCATCTAGCGGATTGTTGTTTCTTGTTGTACCTACTCTTCAGAAAGCTCTTCATCTTTGGCAGGGTTGTCTTCTTGTTCCCCGAAAGCTGCGTATTTGATGAACTTGAGGACAACCTCCTGGAGCTTGTCTATATCAATGACTTCACATCGTAGTGCCTGGTAGCTCCACTCCTTTGCATTTTCTTCCAGCCTTTTCCAATCTTCATCATATTTTGAGCCTTGGTCTCTGAACAGTTCTGATTGGTCGAAGGCGCGGGCAGCAAAACTTAGGAATTCTGTTGTGATATCTCCAGCCATCCCGTCCTTCATCTTCTCCTGGAAGTAGGGCTTTATCTTCTCTGGATCCATCTGCACAGTGGGCATATCATAGCCCGTCATCAGCTTAAGATATCGGGCACATTCCGCCCGGATTTCCTTGATCCACTCAATATCCAGATCCACCCTGCTTAAGATTTGCTCCAACCTCTCCTTCTGGTTGTCGAAGTCTCAGCGCCATATGTCCATTAGCCAGTGGTCTTCTTTCTTAAACGCAAGCATCTCCTCCCACATGGCTTCAGGCATCCGAAGGATAGCTTCAATCCTTAGAAAGGTGGAGTCGTAAGTTGCGGGGAAATTGGTGCAAAGCCTCTTTGTGCTCTCCAGAGACTACATTAGGTCCAAGAACTTGTTGGTTGTCCGCACAGCCCAGCTAATTCCCATGTTTCCGACATAGAAGACCTGTCAGAACCAGTCCTTGGTAGTTTTCTCCAAGTTCTTCCTTCTCTCCATTTTGTCGATCTGCTCTTTGGAAAGCAACTGAGGCACAGTCGTGGATGTAGTAGGTAGGTCATCCACCGAAGACCATTGTTGTATGTAATCCGTTAAGGTTGCAACCTACACCTTGAGCTCATCCTTTGAGATTTTATCTTACTTTATCAGGTGCACCATTGTGGCCACCGACTCCTCAAGGCGCTCGACCTTCTGCTCTCTGGTTGCAGTTCCCAAGTCAATGGTAGAGATGTTATAGCTTACCCCAGCTTGGCCCATGGTGGCCGTTGCGATTTGTGCTGCTCGGGAGCCGGAAGCATCCATGGTTATTTTGGATTGAACTTTGGGCTTCTTCTCCTTCGTTGTGATTTGGGCTCGAGCCAAGATGGCCTCCAACCTCGCCCTTGGGTCCTTCAGCACAGGGGTCATTCTTTCAAGTTGCTTTTCCAACCATTCGGGCACAATAGACTTCCCCTTGGGTGAATCACGGCTACCCTCGCCCTTCTTAGTCAAGGGCAAGATTTCTGCTTCCTTTTCCTTTTGGGATCCTCCTTTCTCTTTGGTAGCATCCTCCTCCTAATCATCGGAGTCATGAACGAACACGAGGCGCTTGACAGGCAACCCGGTGGATGGTTTCCGGATGGGAATTTCTTTTTTTGCTGCTTCTTCTTCTTTCTCCTCCTTAGTACCCTCAGCTTCGGGGCCTTCGATAACATGGGTTTCAGCCTCGGTTAAGTCCTTTATCTACTGTTCTTCTAGTGGCTGCCCTTCTAATCCATGTGGTGACCCTTCCGCCTCTACCCTGGCAACGTCCTTCAACTGTTGTGCCATTTCCTCCTTAAGGTCATCATCGAATGTCTGAATGATCACCTTAGCATTAGAGCTGTCCTCCTCATCCCCACTCTCGGAAGAGCTCGTCTCTTCCCCCTCATAAAACCACCCTATCGATGGTTCGGTGCTCGTAATTTGGGTGTTCATGATACTCATCAGCTTTCTCCTCGACAGACTTCAAGGCTTCCTGTTCTCGCTCCTCCAACTCCTTTCAGAAGTGCATTGTGGCCTACATAGCTGGTGGCCCTGTCGGCGGTTGTGAAGGTTGAGCAATTGCAAGGACCTGGGCAAGGGCTGCTTAGAGAGTTGGATCCATTAAGATCTGGGAGAGCTCTGGGGGAAGGTTTTGCATATGCCTTGTAAGAGCCTCGGGCATAGTGGCAGCGGGAATAGGCGATGTTATGGTTGCCAGAGGAAGTGATGTGATTGGTGACATAGCAGCAGAGGAGGGGGGAGAAGTCATAGCGGAAGATGAGTCAATAACTATTACTAACTCGGCCGGAGGTGAAGGGGCAAGATGGACAGAAATATCCACTACCAGCGGAGATGCGGCGACCATAGCCAGGGAGGTGGGCAGTGCCACAGGAGGAGCAGGGAGAGCCAATGGAGGCTGCAATTCTATCGCACCTACTGCTTGTTTAAGCCTTTTGGAGGATCAGCCTCCCGTTTCTTTCTTGGTATGGGCCTTGGGGTCCGGGGACTGCCCGGTCTTTGTTCCTTTTCTTTTTTGGGACCTGGTGACGTGAGGAGACTTAGAGGTCCCACCAGTTGACGTGGTGGCAACAACATCCTCCGTGGTACTTGGCTCGCTTTTGAGCCCTTCATAAGTCAGGACCACCCCTTGTCTCTTTAGATGAGCCACCTGCCCATCGATCCACTCCTTGGTACGAGTTAAGATCGGCTGGGTTATGGTGTCCAGGTCATCGACCTCCTGTTCATCCCAGTCAATTGACGGTATTGACAGGTTGGCAACTGCAGTGTACCTCAGATGCATGATTGTGGACTCATCCTCCTCGACCTAGTTCAGTATAAAAAACGGTTGCACTCTTCTCAGGAACTATACAGTCATGCGCATGTAGTGCCTTTGGCGCACTTCCTTGTCATCTTGGCAGTCGGCCCAGAAATCCTTAATGTGATGGAGATGGGCATATGCTGGCCCCAGCGCCTTCCTGACATGGCCATGTGGGTCCATCCGTGGGCGAGCAGTGTGCAGGTAGAAATGGTACTCCTTCAACTCCTGCTCAGAGTTACCAGCACATTGGGAAGTCTGCAATCGGTACATGCCCTGGCCAAGGGTCATGGGATAGGAGATCCCTGCTATATGCTTATTGCTGAAGATTGCTTGGAGGTGTTGGAGCTGCCGAGAAAGCTCCAAGAGGATGATTCTGTCGTTGGGGTACCGAGGCAATCTATTCGGCCTTTCAGTGAAGCCTTGGGCGCAGATATACGTAAACTTCAGATACTGGATGAAAAGAAAAGCATATTGCTTCATAAGCGCCCTGGCACTGTGGGAGACCCTCCTCTCGAAGTCTCCAAAAATTAATCTGATGACATGGCCAATGAAGGAATCATTAACCCTGCAGTAGTCCCTTTTGAAGTTGCAGTACTGGAGCTGCGGATATTTATCATAGGCTTTAAGTCCTCGCTTCTGCCCCTGATCGGGTGCTACAAACAACCCGCTGTACTGTCTTTGATCTGCCAAGGAATAGACAAGGTAGGAGGTCATATAAAATTTGAAACTCTTTTTTACGTTGACAAACTACTCATGGAAGCAGTTGCTTATGATTCCTCCCTAGTAGAATGAAACCTTTGTTGTGACGTCCTCGTTTCCACGCAGGATCTGTTCAATGAAATAGGCCATCCATTCCTGGAAGTAGGCGGCCATTGGAAGACCCAAAACCCTACTCAACATGGTTACCAGGTCGTGGTAATCCTCATGGAAATCGCTACGAAAAAGCTCCTGAGGAACTTTTGCAGCGCTGCCTCATCTTTCCTTAAGCCAATGTAGATTTATTGACTTCTTGCATCCAGTCGGATTATCATCCCACGCCGCCTGCCATTCTTCTAAGGTAGGGACTTCGATCTGTTGGAATGTGGGAATGTGGAAGGTCTTGGTGATTCCCTCTGGCCACATGTCTGCGAGAATGTTTCCCTCCTTATGGACAATTGTTCTGGTATCAATTTGGTATGCTTCCCGACAAGCCATAACCAATTCGGGCGCTACGAGGGATGGAGGGAAACCGGCAGCCTTAGCTATTCCACTCTGCCTTATCAATCTGGCATTCTTTTTTGTCATGTTGACCCTGACTCTCTGTGTGAATTCATCGATATCCACCTGGCCAATGTTGGTGTCTGTGATTTCCTTCCAGTCTGTAGTGACCTTTGAGTGGAGCGGCTCGCCTTGGAACTGGTACTTCATTTGGTGTTTATCTTCTTTCCCTCGAGGGGTCCTTCCTGACTTCTTCCCTTTGTCCCCTTTGGCAGATGCCCCTGAAGTTCCTGCACCCGATTCCATATATTCTACAAACAAGGACAAAGTTAGCGCAATGGATCACAAAAGCATTCATGTTAGTCCATATCTTGAAAACAATATTCATTTTGGATAATTAATCAGGCATATCATGAACTTTCATCTCTAGATGTTATTAATCTTTTCATTAAGTTCATTTGGGCAATCCGGGCCCAGAGGGCCAGACTTCCCTGGCAGGAATGTTGTTTGGAAGGGAAAACACAGCGGGAGGCCCCCGGAGACTTCCTTTGGTCACATTTCAGTATTTCAAGAGGTTCATAATAAAGAGGACCAAAATTCAGCACATGGGTCGAAGTTAGATCTCGGATTTGGGATCGTTTGGATCGATTTAAGGGGGCTCGAAAGTCCCAGGCCGAAAAGCTGTGAGGAGATAGCATTTTGGAGCGGTAGACAGCAGACGGAAATCTAGAGACGGAAATCCAGGGTCTGGGGCCTGGAGGGCCAAAGGGCGACCGGTGTGTGTTATTTCGTTTTCGAGGGCTCGGGCCGACGACACTGGGAAGGCACCTGGACCTCGCCTTTTGACAAGGCAAACATCGGACAGAAGTCCCAGGTGGGAAGTCCGGGAGCAAGTGCCCGGCGGTAGGGTTTTACATTTTGAGTTCAACGGCGGCAATCGGCAGGGTGGAGCCCAACGACCAGGACGTCGGACGGTGCTTTCTGTTAGCAACGGCAGGCATTGATAGGAATTCTGGGTTATGGGGCCCGGTGCGGAGAGGGCCATCAGTGGTTTACGAGGCAGCTAGTGGCAGACAGAAGCTCAGGGCCCGGTGATCGGATGAAACGGGGCGAAATCTCCCTGACGGCGGGAGAACGGCGGACTTCCGAGAACGAAAGTCCGGGCACCGGGGCCCGAGAGGCGCGATGGACGCGGACGCGAAAACACAAGCCAACGATGGGGCAAAGGTCGGGGTCCGGAGGTCGGATGGCATTAATGAGTTCACCCAAAGACTCCGCCATGGGGGACGGCGGAAACTAGAGCAAGGAAACCCGGATACTGGAACCCGGAGGCCAAAAGGAAGGCGCAAGTTATATCGCGAGGCCAACAGCGAGCAGGGAGGCGGAGTCCGCAGGGCGGGACACCACGCAAGATTCACCGTGGATGGCGGCAAAACACCTGGGGAATCCCGGAGATGAAACCCTGGGGTCCCGGGCTCGGGAGGACCAAAGGACGCATGTTTAGTTCAAAGTTTCACGATGAGGAGCAAGGCGGGATCTGGTAGCTGGGAGGCAGGGGGAGTTTGCAGTTTCAAATGGCGGAATGCAACCGGAATTCCAAAAGGAGAAGTCCGACGAACCGGGCCCGGAAGGTGACATCGCTGTCGGCAGGATTGCTCGTAGGTTTGTTAATGGATGGCGAAGAAGGGTCCCGGGCCCTAGGAGGTCGTTTTCCTTGCGCGAAGAACAACCGTGGTAAGGAGAAACTCCGGACCGGCGGTAAGGATTTTCTAGGAGGTTTGTGAATTTTTAAGCACGTGGGTTTTGTGCGCAATCTTATGGTCTATCATTCTATGCCCTCCTAATGATTGTTCATTTATTTAAATTCCTCAAAATCACGAAACAAAGCTCGGGAGGGAAAACGGATGGCCTACCTCGAACACGTTGAGTGGGGAGATGTCGGATCCACCAATGATCAATGAAATGACGTTGAGGGCGATGATCGTGACGATGCCGAAGACGGTGGGCTCCAAATAGCAATTTTTCCAATTCGCTCTACAATCCTGTGATGAAAATGACCAGCCGGAGTGGGTATTTTATACCCCCAACCACCATGAATGATCGCATTTATTACAGGTACGGCGACGAAAAAGTTGGTGGATTTGAAAATAGGTTGGCGACGACGGCGGAAAAGCCGGGACCCGACGGCCGGGGAGGCTCAACACAGCGGTCGTTTGAAGTTTTCGTGTTGGTTGAACGGTGACGGCGGGAAGCGGTTCGGGGCCCGGAGGGCAGGAAGTCTCCAAAGATCCGTCGTCAAGAATGGCGGAACCATCACGGAATTCCAGAAATGAAATTTTGGACGGTCAGGCCCAGAACGCCCCATGGCAGACAGGTAGCTCACAGACTTCGGATGGCGAAAAGGTCGGCGGGACCTGGGGGTGGGACGCCGCAGGGAGTCTGCCGTCACAAACGGCCAAACATAGACGGAACCCCAGAGGCGGACCTCCGGGGCCTGGGGTCCGGAGGGCGGGGCGCTGCCCGAGGAAAATTTCAACAAGCTCGCAGACGGCGGATGGAGACTCGAACCCCGAGGTCCAAAAAGATGCGGAACGGATGCCTACAGGAATGGTAGTTTCAGCAGGGAAACCAGGAGACCGAATCCCGAACGGCCGGGCTCGGTAGGGCCCAGGGCCATTGGCAGGACCAAATTACTAGAGGGACCCCGCGAGGTGCCGAAACACAGCAAAATCAAAAAGGGGAGGCATGGTCAATTTATGATGGGACTTTGAAGCAACATCGACCATCCGAGACATCAAAAGGAGGCACGCAAAATGAGGCGGCGACAAAAATGACCCGACAAGGCGAAAGAAAAGAGGGTCCCCGTTCCGAACGAGGCGTGTGTGCTAAGGGCACAACACGGTTTTCACTAGAGGATGATTTTTTCTCTTTACTGTATTCAATCCTTTTTCTGATTTTTTTGGATTTTCATAATTTTTATTTTTTTTGGTTTTTCTGGAAAATTTTAAACTCATACTGAATCATAAGGTGTTGTTGATGTAGATGCCCCTGTCATAATGTGCCATCGATATCCTTCCTGAAGGAGCTATTTTGCTAAGATATGTGCACTTGAATGCACTTTTGGGATTCTTGATTTGCTTTATTGATACTAGGGTCAACTTTGTCTCTGTGCACACATCGCAATAGAGTGCCTTCAGAATCCTTATGATGAAGGGTCATTGCCAATACATGGTCAATGTAAGAATTGGATATTATGCATGGAGGTGTGGATGGAGTGTGTTTAGGGATCATAAAATATGGATTGGTTGATAGCTTGGAATCTTTGACTCTCCAAACTTGGGAAGATGAGCAATGATGGGTGGATACAAAAGTTTGCATGGAATTAGGACCAACTGCTTGATATACCTTGTACATCACTTGAAAAGCCTACTTTTTCTTTTGTGGACATCCTTGATGGATACTTTTCCCTCTTTTATCTTGCCCAACAGTTTCTTTGACTGATGGAGTTTGATAGGGATGATCTTTCTTTGTATTCTTTGGTATCCATTTGTGTTTGATTTGTCCATTAGCTTCTCAACTTCTTTTTCTTTGATAACGTTATTCGTACTTTGATTCAAATATTTCCTTTGATGTTGGTCCCAATTCGTGGATGGGTTCATGGGTGGATGAAGATCCATGACATGGCTGGTTGTAGTATTGACATCAGTTTCATCATAAGGATTCTTTGTGCTCCTTATGTTAACATTTTCTTGAGACATAGTTTCCCCCAATATAGCGCTAGTGGCACCTTCGTTCCTTGATTCTGCTTGTTTTGAGATGTCTTGTTCGGTAAACATGCTCTGACAAATGACCATTACAGATGATGTTATTTCGATTGGATGCTTTGCTGACTCTAGATTATATTGTTTTGTCTAGCTTGTTTCCTTGAGTGGATAATGTTGGATATCTTTATTCATGTTGTCGTCAGTTTGAGTTTGGGACATATCTGATCCTAATGTTGATAACTCAGCTTGACTGTAGGAATCAATAACTTGCTCTTTTTGTGTAATAGAATCTTGTTCTAGCTGAAGATCATCTACGTGTCCATCCATAGAAAGCATCTCATGGGTAGATGGAGAAGTATGCACTACATGGATATGATCATCTTCCATAGATATGAGAGTTTCCATTAGATTATTGTAGTATCTTGAAGACACAAATTCTTGATCTTGAATGATTTCAGAGTTTCTTTCGACATGCTTTGGATCAAGTTCTTGACATGGGTCAGTTTCAAAGAATGTATTGCTTACAAATGGTTCTTGGATATCTTCATTAGGCATGGGAAGTGGCTTAATATCTTCTTGATCTTTGAGTGGACTTGGATTAGGTGTTGAGTTGAAGATTCCTTCAATATCGGCAATCATGAGGTCAAAGGATGTCAATGTCTTGGAAAGGACCATTGCTAGACTTTGGTGAAAGACATTGATCATTCTTTAGAATAAATTCTTGAGATATTCCCTCTGCCTCATTAGGTGATGTAGAGACATTTTCGACATGATCATTGGTCGATGCCTCATTGGATGAAGTGAAAATATCTTTATTGATGGATAGATCTTGATCATTGTTTTCAACAATTTTGGTGGAGGGATTTCCAATGTCTTCAACCGTAGGGTCAAATGATGTTGACATATCCTGAATTGGATCATTGTTGGGTATTGTTGGTGGATTTTGATGATGATTGAGAAGTGACTCTTGACATATGTTCATTTGATCATTGGATGGAGTAAACACAACTTCAAGGTGCTCAGTGATGGATTGATCTTTCTCCTTGTTCTCAACAGTCGTGGTGGAGATATTTCCAATGCTATCATTGCCCCCAATAGTGATTATCTTCTGATCAATCAGGTCTTGGATGAGTTTCTTGAGTCGAACACAATCTGATGTTTTGTGTGCCTTTATTCTATGATAATCACAAAGGTGCTTCTCATTATACCCTAGCGGTTTTATGGCTGGTTCTTGATAGTTCACATAAACGGGGATTTTGATGAGATTTTTTTGTACCAATTATTGTAGGACTGATTCGATTGGTCTCCCAAGTGGTGTGTATTTTCGCTTGTTTCCTTGTGAGATTTGCACTTTAAATTGACCTTGTGGTGATTGATTTTGGAGGTGTGGTGATTGATCTTTGAGATGTGGTGATTGGGTTTGTTGTTGATGTTGTTGATCTTGATATTTGACTTCTGCCATTGGAGATGTTGTTCTCGATGCAATTGTGGATATAACTCAATGCTTTGATGGCATAGTTCAACCAATGGAGGAATGTATTGATTTTGGAGAGAAGATATCTCTTAGCTCAATAATTCAATTAGTTTTGCATGTGAAGCAAGTTGTTCTAGTGAAATTTGATCTTGATTTTGACTCCCTTGATTTGGCTTTTGTTCAAGCAAATTTGGGATGTACACTTGTGGTGTTTGAATGGGATCATGGACAAATCAATTTTGGACATTGTTCTGACTTGGGATGATGTTCAGATTTGGCATGATAGGTTCAAATTGAACATTGTCTTGATTTAGGTAACTTTGATTTTGCATGGTGTTACCTTGCCTTGGAGTCGTTAACATCTTGTTTGGACTTTGAACAACATTTGTGTGATTTGCAACATATCTATCCCAAAGTTCACCGGATTCATGTCTGGTAAAATTGTACTTGGTACATTCACATTTGGCGTGCATGGATTTGGTGGGATGATGTTGGTCGTTTGAAGGCTCATGCATTGATTGTTCGGTTGATAGACTTGTAGGTTTGGATTTAAATCTACCATCAGGAAATGTGTTCCAATATTTGATTTGGGAATACTCACACTTGTTGTGCCATTAACATTTGTAGAAGGTAATGATCCCATGTACGGATTGTATAGATGTGAGTTAAGGCTTTGAAAGTTCAATTGATTTGGATTACTCATGATGTATGGATCAAGTTTATATTCCATGTTCCTCTTGTGTTTTGACCTTGTTGCAAAAGTGACCTCTAAGGTTTTTAGGACCAATGATGAGATGAATGATGAAAGGTGTAAATGATATGAGTGTTGAACGTCTAGGGACTTTGGATCAATGCTAGACTTAAGGTTTGATTTTGATTGGTTGATTTGGATAATGAACTTGTAAACCCTAAGATGTTGGATCTGATCTTAGGATGAATTTTCTCAAAGGATTTCTAATTCAATTAAATGTATGAGAAAGGATGCATTCCCATACACCTAACTAAACAAGGTGATTTTGATTTTGATGATCTACCCAAGTCTCAGAATTATGTTTCCAAAGATCTAAAGTTGTTTGGTTGGATGGGATGAAGATGATAAATGTTTGGGATTTGGATGAAGTGTTCGATTTTGATCCTAAATGAATCTAGGAAGGACTTGTTTACTAGGCCAAGATAGTGAAGAACATGCTTTTCTCTAAGAGTAGTTCAAAATCAAAAAACCAATGTTCACATGAAAACCATATGACCAAAAGATGCTAAGCACATATGTGGGGTCCAATTGATTTAATCTTTTCTTAATGGTTTCTTTTTACCACAAACACACTCTTGATTAGATTTTGAATCTAGATGTCTAATTTCTCAACTTTCCCCTTATCCCATAAAGTGTATTATGCGGAAACCAAGGAAATTTGAGGCAAGAGCTACCTAAAGTTGACTTTAGTAGAAGAAAATTGAGATGAAATCCAAATGTTTAGATGCCTCTAAGGACACGAATTCCAAGGGCAAGCAATAACATGTGAACTTGTTCAAGGATATTTTCCTCTCCTAAAGGGTTTGCAATTTTGATGATTCATTGAATGTTGGTTTTCCAATTTTTTCAATTAAAGCACTGTGTTTTCAAACTGACTCACATGCAATATAACATCCTAGCTCAATTGGTACATTTTTCTTGGTGGGATTGCCTCATTCCCTTTGCAGTAGAAGAGATGATTCTACATGCAACCAAGGACAAAATATAAAGGTATGTTAAGAATGAAGTCTTAACCTCTATATTTCAACCAAGATCGGACATGGCAAGTAACTTCTTGGAATCTAAGTTCCAATGCACCACTTTGATAAACTCGTTGGATGGACTGGATGGCAACTACAAACAAGGTTCTTAATGACACAACATCGGGGACATGGCACCTTGCGAGTGTCTAGCAAGCCACTAAAGGCTTTAATCAATCCTAATAGGGGATCTTATATGTTTTACAGTAGTACCTCATTCTGAAAGACACTGTACGGCTAAGGCCTACATACCATGAGGACTTGACAATTTAGTCTTATCCATTTATATACCGGCTCGAATGAAAAACCGGTTGGAGTCGCCTTCGAGTTCTCCTTTCGGATGTGTCTCTTAGGCAGGCCCCTCTAAAGGTGACTCAAAGCAATAAAATGCATTTTGAGTGTTTCTCTTGCACGCTAGATCGCACAAAGCGCAAGGGGAGAGGATACGCATTCAAAATGTACCAAAGACAAAATCACACAATTCAGACACTTGTTCATTTTAGCCTCAAAGCAATGATCAGTTCATTTTAAAGCACCAAGATGAAGTGTGAAATTTGTTTTGTTAAATTTTATCCAAATCCAAAAGCTAGTGAGTTTCTAGGGTTAAGTTTTAGCCCAACTTTGAAAAAATCAAAACAATGATTGATTTTAAACCCCAAATTGATCTAGTTGGTCTAAAAAAGAAAATAAAAGCAGCAAATGGATGCTCTTAGATTAATACAATAAGCATTAAAAAATGATTTTTCTAAGTTCAAGTGCCCACTTTCTGATTCAAATCTTCCTATGATTTATTCATCTTCCAACGCCATCATATTAGTGATCCCCTATTTGAGAGAAGCCACCAAGTACCTGTAAGAAACAAAAATCAGATTTTCTTTTCTTTTATTCAATCACTGGTATCGAGTTAAGATCAAAATACACCATATGAAAATGCTAATTTAGGAGACTAATGCTGGCAGTCCAAAGGTGAAGTCCCCAAGATTGTTTTATTAGCATTCAACCTACACAACAAGAGGTCATATATGAAAGTAAATAGCATAAAATACATTAGCATTCGACTTGTAAATTTGAAGGATGTGAGGAAGCTTCATGTTAACACATGAGCTATTGGTCAAAGGCACTTTCTCCAAGGCAAAAAAGAAGCTATGGCATCGATATTAATGCCTGAATTACTTAGTTTAAATAGAAGATTTTAATGCCTATTAGTAATTGCCAATTTTGAATAGTAGAAAGAAATAAGATTTTAATGCTTGAATCGATATTAATCTACCTTAGTGTTGACATTTCAGAGCAGAGCAGCTGCGCCAAAGTCAATTGATAAGCATGTAACATTCATAGATGGTGATGTACTTCTACTCTTTCCATTAGAATCCCACAACCACCTACTGTACCTGATCTCTTTTTATTTCCATTCAATGCCTGCAATGAATTGAAGATTAAAAATAAAATAAAAATGTGTACATTACTTAGAATTTACGCAAGTAAGACAACACTTATCCAAACCCACGTCTCTAGAATTTTGAGAAGTAACATTGCTCAGCTGAGTGGCCGCAAATAACAGTGCAGTACAGAATGGTCGGTAAACAATGCAGTTCGTGTTTTTGATTGTCTTTATGTTGTGCTTTCTATGAATTCCTTGAGCAGTCAGTCCAGTGTCTTTACTGCCAAGCACCACCATTGTTAGAGAGAAATTTGACCATCGATGTAATACTTTTCCTGCTTAAATTTTCAAATTGTGCCGATCAGAATTTGGATGGTTTGAGTCCACACCACATATGTTGGAACAAATCTGCAAGCAGCTCAACAATCGAATGTCATAATATTAATGAGTATCCAGTCCAATGATTTTAATCTACTGCTCAATCAATCTAATATCCATCCATTCTATGCAGCTAGCCACTGAATGAAGACAATGAAGTTAAATACGGATACAGGAAATATCAATGAGAAACAACCATATTCAATGAAAAGCAGAAGAAGATAGCAACCGCCTCTCTCACAGGTTTTGTTCTTGGAGCCATACAATGAAGGAATTGCAAATTTATGGGCAATGAGGTATGGATGAGCTGTTTGACAAAATATTTCACAAAATGCATTCCTTATTTTTAAGCAAAATCCAATGACAGGTATAGAACTGAACTTCCTAATTGTTCTAGCATCCTCCCTACCTAGCGTGCCAATTTATTTTTGCTTTATTTCCTTTTACTTTCTTCTTCATTCTTGTTAAACTGTCTCCATTTATTCAGGATCAAGCTAATGCAGACAATATGGTGGATTAGTTATAAAAGCTTTCTCTCAAGCATGGAATATGATGGACCTAATTGAAATTTCTAGTGGTAAAGCGGTGGAGTTCAGTAAGGATGCAAACAATCTCATCCAAAGCCTACAAGAGACACATATATGGCTTGATCACTATCTCCTAGGCAACAGTCCTATTGAGAGGACCCCTGCAGCAACCAAAGAAGCCATGGAGCATCTTTTTGTGAGAGTAAAAACAAGTAGCCAACCAGTACCAATCAAGAAAATGGATCGAAATAATAGCAGGTTATAACTTATGCACGCTAGGAGTATGCATAAATAATCAGTCTTATAATATGGACATGATCCATTGATAAATTGCACGCTATGTTGGCAGATATGATATGGTCCTGCACAGTGAAAGCAATGGGTGTTATAAAGGAAAATTACTAAAGATAAGAGTTTATTATTAGATCACATGCCATCTAGTTTTGAGAAAATAATGTTCAAGCACGATGATTTTGGCTAATGAAGCTAAAAAAATTAATGATTAAGCTAAACTTCTCGACACACAAGCTTAGGAATTTCTTGATACTGAATGATTAATCAATTATTTTCAAACAAGGAAAGACTTATAAAATCAACTTTATTGGTGTGCTTCTTTCCTAGTTACACAAATTTTCTATTGATTCTTCAGGACAAAAAATACCCATAAGTGCTTAGGCATGACAACCCTTCACACTTAGGCGTTCAAAATAAAAGCTCTGCAACATATTTATAAACTATGTATGAAGCAAAGGGAGTTGTTAAATGTATGTGTTTTAATTCAAATGGTACAACTAATTACCATTATATTCCTTCATAAATGGTAACATTCAATCTGACATAGAAAGAAAGAAAAACAAAACATTGTTAGATAGTGCATTTATTATGCACAGCAGTTAAGTGAAACGAAGCCCTCCTTCTAGCGCCAATATGTGGATGTGAAAATATGCATTTGCTCAAAACAAACAATACACATTAGCATGGTTAGTTTAAAACAAAGCAAATAACAACATCCATATGAAATGATACATCAATGCTTTCAAATGCAAACAAATGACAAAAGCAAGCTAAATAAGCACATGAAAAACACGAAGTAAACCATCTCATAGTGGATTGGTGCTATTGTAGAAAATAGCCCTTTCCCAATCCTTGCTTAAGCTCCATGATATGAAAATGATATGTTGATGATCAAATGATGGTGGACAAGATCAGTTCTCTGTTTAAGAGAGTAACCTTGCATGAGGATTATGGATGATTTGTGGAGGATTTGCTCAAGGATTTGGCCTCTATTTGTAGATTCTCAAATGCTAAGAGTGTTGAAAAGGGACCAATGTGGGACTAAAAACAGGCCAATGAAAAGAGGCCACTTGTCATCATGTCATAGGTTGGAGGATGTGCAAGATTTGGGCAATGTGCCCAAGAGGGGGAAATTTGAAATTTGAAATGAGAGTTAATGCTAAGTTTGACTTGTGCAAGGGACATGTAAGAGACATGTAAGACCTATTAAATGCCTTGTTGGATGTACCTTTCAACTTGCTTTTGAATTCAAATTTGAGGGAAGATGCCATGTTGAATGAAAATGCTGATTTTAATAAATCAATAAATTGATTTATTTGTTCAAGTGGCAAAATCTAGAGAATCTAGGTGATTAGGATTAGCATTTAATCATGGTTAGACTAGCTTAATGATGATTAGGTGAGTTTGACCTCTTTGACTTAGATATTTGATTTATTTAAATCAGAAAAGAAGAAATATGAATTGGGGATTAAATTAAATAAAGTCTTGATTTATTTAATCAAAGAGGGAATGATAGGCTTAAATTAAATAAAGTTAATTTATTCAATTTAAGTGGATAATCCTTAGAGATTGAATTAAAGACCTGATTTACTAGTGAATGGATGAGTTGTGTTTGATTTATTTAGTGAGCGGATGAATGTGAATTTGATTTATGAATGAGCGGATGCATGTGAAGCCTAGTTTACTTGATGAATGCATAATGCTAATTTTGCATGTCTACAGGGGGCACTCTTGCAATGTTTTCTGGAGCACCTTAGTATCACTCTCTCTGCATTAGAGGGTAATTATGTAGATAGATGGTAACCATATTAATCGATATTGGACCACACATAATTTTATCAATGAAGTGCTAGTCGCTAAGTTGAGCCTAAGAGCAAAAGACTTTGAAGGATTTGATGTGATGGGCGTAGATGGGTACACCATTCCATGCAATCGCTAGATTCAACAAATGGAGTTGACCATAGGAGGGCACAAGATGTGAGATGGTTTCTACATAGTTGGCATCAGAGAGATGGATGTGGTCCTAGGAGTACAATGGCTTCGCTCACTTGGAGAGTACACCACAAAAAATCAAACTTTGGAATTGATTTTAAAGTTGATTGGAAGGAGGTCATTCTCCAAGGCTTCTCCAAGGCAGGTACTAAGCATGCTTTAGACAAGGTATCAGAGAAGACAAGGAAAGGAGTGAAGCATTCCAAAGATCTAGATCTGAAGTTGCTTGAGGGAAAGCAATATTTGAGCGTGGTGGACTGTCATGTCCCCATTAAATAAATATTCAAATAAATAATAGTAATTTAAATTATTAAATAATTAATATTTAAATTTTATTCTACTTGGTTGACTTCTTTTGTTGGCACCCTACGCTTAGTATTTATATTGGGTCATTGGCTTTGATGAAGGCATGAATGGCTGAAGGAATTAATATCGTGGGTGACTAGGATGGAAACCTTAGTATACCTAGCGTTGAGTAAGATGCAAACCTTGCTCGTGGTTAATTCCTTTTTCCATTACTTTGCACATTCCATCCTATCACTCGTGATTATTCTTATAGCAAGCAACTGAGGAAACACGAGTTAGAGTGGAGGGAAGAAAGCACACTATATGCCTAGTCTTCATCAAGAGCATCATTCTTAGGAGTCTCTTGGCATACCAGTCGATCATCCTTGTAACACACCCAATGAAGTTGGAGTTTCTCAGGATGATCTTTAAAGTTCGTCTCATACCATATTCTTCGTAAGAGTGTGGTCCAATGCAACCATCAAGAGTATACCTAGAGATTGCAGCCGCATCTATCTTCTATTGGTGCCCATCGTGCCTCAAGGGTAGTAGATTTTAGTTTGCCACAAATAATACATTTTGTATGATTGTTTGCATTAATACTCTAGAAATTGATCAAGGTATTTCTTGAAATCAAAATTGAACTTAATTGTATTCAATACTAGGTAATCTGTGAGGTTGACCTTTTTTTATCTAAAAATCATTTTTCTATGGAAATTATTTCCCTATTATTCCAACCTGTGTGAGCTTCTTCCACAACATTTCAATTTGGAGGCCCCATGTGAATTCACCCGATATAGATTAATGCGCTTGGACATTACTTCTATTACTTCCATTTGAGAACGAAATTTTCTCCCACAATGACCATAATCAAAAAAAAATTATTTACTTGTTTATCAAGGTTATTCGTTAAATAAAATTGGTGTCTTAGACATATTTTTTATTAAATGCATGTACCTATCTTACATGATTAAAATCAAAATTTATGTCCATGTTTTTATATAGTAAAAAAATAGTTTACTCTTAAGTGAATAAATAACTATATGTTGTTCTCCCATTTATTCACTTTTCTATACATAGATATTAATATTTAATATTTAAATACATCTATCTTATGCCACCTTTAAAATGATATTTTTGCATCTAAAATTTGATACACAATTTATTTCATGAGTAAAAATAAAATTTATAAGTTGGTAGCTAATATGGTTATAGAAATAAAATTTATAGTATACTAGTCTATAAATATTAATAACTAATTTTCATTAAATACATCTACCTATCTTAGTTATTAAAATCAAAATTTATATCCATATTTTTATAAAGTAAAAAAATAGTTTACTATTAAGTGAATAAATAATTATATGGTATTTTCCCATTTGTTGACTTGTATATACATAGATATTAATATTTAATATTTATTTCATTTATAAAAGTAGAAATAATTACCTAATTAATATAAGCACGTCCAAATTGATATATTGATGTATTTTAGATAGATATATACTAAATATAAGATAAACAAACAATTTATCTTCATTTAAAAATAAATAAATAGTATAATCTATTTATGTCTTTTTAGATAGATATTTAAGATATGTAAGATATCTATATAAAATTTAAAGTAAACTAATAAATTTTTTTATTTAAAATAATAAAATACAAATAAAATGTATGATCTATTTATTTACTATATTTATTGCTTCCATACTTTAACATAGATTTATCTAAGATATCTATATATTACTAAATACTTTTCTTTAGAAAAAATGTACTTTAACATTGCAAAAGATAAATATTTAATTTAATTTAGAAGTAATAGAATATTCTTTACCATGTTGAATATTGTAACAATTTTAAAACTATTCAAAACATTTACACCCACTATCCCAAAACGTACTTTAAGAAAAACAATAACAACCATTTCATGCATATCCATATGTTGTACAAAATAGATATCAAATGCAAGGAAAAGACTCAACACTTTGATGTTGTAGCAAACCCTTTACACTTGGAGAAAGTAATCAGCACCTAATCACTCTCCAAGCCTTTATATATAAGATTATTCACCCTTGCTTTTTATTCATAGAATTTTGGCTCTAGGAAAACTACCACGTGGTATTCAAAACCATTGATGGGTCCAATTGACACATGTTCATTGCTCAACATGCAAACAAGAGTTACACATGAATTGTACTCATCTTGCAAATCCAAACATCAAACTTTGTAGGAGAAGCTCAACATTCACTCTAGCTTCTCCAAGATGGACTCATCCTTTTCAATACTCTTAAATTCAATAATTTTGGGGTCCTAAAGGGGATGCAAACAACATTAGAATGTTCTCATGTTTAACTAGTGTGCCAACATTACAATAATATTCCAACATTATAACTAAGACTTGCAAGATGTACAACACACTTAGTCCTAATATTAGTGAGAATGGAATGCCTCAACCCAGAAAATTTGTTTAGTACAAATTAAATAATAAAGATACTAAGATCTAATGGACATGATAAGCCTTACAACTCCAACTCAGGGTAATTGGCCTAAGAACTTATAGATGTTGTACTTAGTAACTTTTATATCTTTAGTGTCTTTTAAGGGACATGTATTTAATGTGATGTGATAAAATATTTGTAACTAGTTTACCCTAGTGGGCTCTGGTTATTTGATTTTTTAGTCCATAAATTAGATCACGATATAATTTAGCATACAATGGGACAGTAGCAACATTGTGGATCTTGGTGAGCTTTGACTTGACACAACTCATAATTGTTTTCCAATTGGCTTGCGTGTTAAGCTGGAACTAGAGTTGAGGGTCCTTGTTTGGAACTCTAGCTCTCTCTGCCCTTGCTCCTCTCCTCCATTGAAATTTATTTGCTGAATATCTAAGCTATTCATGTTTGTGTTTCTGTGCTGAGCATGGGGCTATATTATTGCTTGGTTTGTACTTACTTATATTCTATGTCCATTAGTTATTTGAATCCTAAAATCAAGATTGTAAAGTTCTATGTGCCCTGCCCTCAGGTCTAATTCTATCATAGGCTTTGTCACCAAGTAGATGCACATTCCACCAAGTAGGTACTTATCATTTGTGACATTGCTAAAATTTATCAAACAAAACTAATTAAAACATAACAATTCTATTACTATTTGGCAGAACTTCGCTGCCTTGGAGCTCTTGTTTATAAAGTGTCAAAATTTACAAAAAAATTAAATAACGTTTATTTATTTATTTATTTTAGAAAGATTTAATAAAATAAGTAAATAAGTAACATTTTTAGAAAGATTTAATAATGACTTTATAATGAAAAAAAAATCATTCTTTTAAAAAAAAAGTTTACCTTGCTTTTTCTAGAAATTCATCATATTTTTTAACCAATAAAAAAAACTACTTTTTAACCAATAATTAAATTATTACTAATAATAATAATAAGATTTTAATTATATTTTTTTTTAAGTTTACAAGACGCAATGCAGTTTATAGGGGTCATGCTACCCCATTCTTCTGCAGTCTAAAAAATAATAAATAAAAAGATTTTAATAATATTTTACCTTTAAAATACTTATGTTTTTTTCTTCTACACAAATAAGCTTCATATTCCACGAAGTGCGACTAATCTAGAATCCATGGAAGAAAGAAATCTTAAAACCAAGTATTTCCAATCCAAATTACAAACATTAAAATCCAAAGACAAGTTCGCATTAAGAATACCCATTAACTTTGATTCGCTGTAGTGATACAAAACTTTATTAATCCAAAAGTAGATTTAAAAAACTTATCAGCTGACAAAGTGTAGAATAAATGAAGTAACAAATACGTCCCGACCAATGAAAATATAGAACCAATGGTAAATATCACAGCTCCCTGAACTCTTGTAGATCAAACCCAATCAGTTCCTCCCAGTTTAGGGACTGATATGCATTATCTTCCCTCATTATTATGTCATCCATTTGAACATCAACCTCTTTTGATGTTCCTGCTACTTCTACTTTAGGAGAAGAATCGGTAATAAAACAGTGATGAGATGCTGTTTGCAAGGCAGCCAGCTCTTGTTTAGCTTCTGCCAATTGGGATTGCAGATCCAAAACATGCTTCTGCAAATCACTTATGACACCTGCACAACCATTGACAGGATCACGGTTCCGAACACTTGCTTCATATATCATGCTATTCACAGCATGTGATCGCTTCTCTGGTGGAGTATCCTGCAAAAAAATACCATGTTAGATGTGCATGTTGCAAATGTTGTTTTTTTTATCCTTGAATTTATAGTGCAGAGTCATTCTTTAAAAAATAAAATCAATGGCAACATGTCAACCTCAATTATCTTGGCAATTTTGCTTGCTCTGAATACTTTCATTGTTGTTAAAAATCTATCAGGATCGCTTAATGGGAAATAGGGAGCAAGCGGACATTTCTCCACACATTTTCTTTTTCTGATCTTACAAGCTGCACATGAAGATCCAGTTTGTAGCTCTCTTATTGTGCCATCCATCTGCATTAGCTAAACAACATAAATTTCATGTGGGTTTGATGGTGGATGTAGCCTACAACCAGATGAAAATATAAAGCCATACCCAACAAACAAATTAAAGGAAAATCTGTATATGGGAAAGCTTACCTTGACTGAATCTAACAAATGAAAGTAGCCTTGGAGAAGACGTAAGTAGTTTACACAAGTGATATGCATATTTGGTATATTTTGTGGAAGATATAATCTATGATATGGTATAGAGATTTTGTCAAATGTTTCGTATCAAAATAGAGGAAAACCACAACCACAAAACAGTTACTAGCATTTTCTCTGTCTTTTTCCTTCCCTGGAGTAACAACAGTATTTATTGAACATAGACAAGATCTGTCAATTTAGGCATGTTTGTAGTTCAAATTTAATTAACAATTTTATCTCACGTCACAGATCCTTATAAACTGCCATATTAATAAGATTTATGAGCAATAATTGCATAACGTCATAGCAAAGAGGAAGCCATAGTGTATTTCTTCTTATACACATTTCAGATAGATCGGATTTCTAAAGAGCACCCTCACCAATATTTGGGAACAGTATTGAATGGTCCAATGTTTGAGTACTTAACCGTTTAGTATTGTTGCAGGTCTCGGATTAGACTCTTAGATTAGTCTTTTTTGACTCGCTATTTTAATGTATAAAAGATGCAATCATCTTGCAAGAGGGTACAACAATAGAGAAATATAGGAGGAAAGGGGTTGCTGTTTCTAAAGGTGAAGTAGCTGTTATAAATAAAATCATGGATACAAACATTTTCCAGAGGAAAAGCAAAGATAGTTATAGGGAACATTTTAGGCAGAGAATTAAAGGGACAGGGTTTTCTTGAAGGTAAAGATTTGGATGCTTTGAAATATGGAATTGATATGAAATAAAATTAGTATTAAAATTTATAAATAATTATAAAGAATAATAGAATTGAAAATAAGGTTTAATACAATAAGTTAAAAAGAAAGTATAATGTGTCTATAAACAACAAAAAAATGATACAAAAATATACACTGTACAATTGAACGGATTGTGAAAGATATAATATGAGTACTTTCATAAAGATACATATATCATATTATATATCTCCTAGATTCAAAGACCTTATGCTTCCTATCACCACTGTTTATAAACCTCCTTTAACTAGGTTTAGTAAATAAAAAATTATCAGATGCATAATTTATCCAAAGTCGAAACAATGATTTGAGACAATGATCTTTTCAGTTCTCAGATCGAAAGTTTTAATACACTGAATGAATACCTTAGCATTTGTTTTGTTTTAATATATAAAGTGCTGGATGTGCTGCAGGAAGTTTGTGGCTGTGGTAATTCCAACATTTTCAAAAATCTATCTCTATCCAATTCATAATTCTAATTAAAAAATATTTATGAATAATTTGTGATCACAAAAGAAAAATAGATCCATAAAATGACAAGAATTTTTAGAGCTATCGCTTTAGACCTTATAATTTGGCCTCTCATTTTATGAATTTTTGCAGTCGATATGCAGATTTGGGGGGTTTCTTAACTGTTGTAACCTATCAACTTCTAGTAATTAATGAGATTCCTACTGCAGCTATTGTTGTCGATTTGGATATTGTAGTTTGGCATTTCAAGAATGGCCAATTGGGCTTATTACCGTATTTCACAGGCAATAATATCATGAGGACTTGATGTCTTTTTACTATGCTATTTGGAATCCTTATCAGTTTGCAAAGATAAATAGGAATGAGAATTTATAATCTTCTATTTCCTGTTGTGTTCACTCCATTTTGCAGGATCTAGATATAGTTTTCACTTTCATAATGGTTCTTGTTTGCAAGTCAGTTGGAAACTTGGAATGGAATTACTAGACTAAAAGTCCCCTGGTGTGGTATGGAATCACTGCAATTGTCTATATGGGTAAGGGAAAATTTTGGTAACATAGACATCAATTCATTGGTTAGATGTGTATCCATGCATATGGACAGATTTTATTTCCATTATAACTATTCTTTATAGAGAGTAGAACAGAAAAATGCTAGTACAACAAAAATCATCTAAACCAAACACTTAATTAAACAGCAAGCATTAGTTCATTTAACCCTGTAAATTACATGCTGATCCCAAGTATGGAGGAAGAAAAACAAAAAGAAAAAAATGAAATTTAACATACTGAAAGCTATGAAAAGCTTACCTGGTGTTCTTCTAGATCTGAAGGAAGTACAGAGGCCTAGAAAGTTGCTGAGAAAACTCAACTCTTCTGAAAAAATGGCTTTGAGGCCTGAGCAATGCAAATCTAATATTGAAAATAAGACAGTGCTTTGAAGTGCTAGTAACGCCAATTTATTGAATGTGGAAAACGGTTAAGAAGTGGAAAATTGGATGTAGTAAAGCAAATTTCAATTTAAGAAATTACACTTGTAATTGGATTACTGATTCATTTGTTAATTGGAATGCTGATTCATTGGGTAATTGGAGTACTGATCCCTTTGGTAATTGAATTACTGATTCATTGGGTAATTGGAGTTTTCAAAGTAGTCCGTTATACTGTAAACAAAGGGGATTTTATCAAGCTGGATTGTCATGGGTTTCACAACTTACATATTTAAGAAAAAAAACAGAAACTACAAAAAGAGTTTTTTTATTGGTAATTCGAGTGTGAATTGGTTAGGCCTCCAGCTCAGTTGATCAACCGGCCTGATTTTCATCAAACCCATTCACATAATATTTTTCTTGTTTTACACCTACCATTGGATGGAAGTTTCCTGCACTGTTTTCCTCTATATAAGAGCTTTGACCAATCTTACATGTTTCACCAAAAAAAATAGGTCCCAAATTCCAATATTCACATTTGATAAGAGTATGAGTTCGGCTCTCTTACAATTTATAAGAACATAAGTTCTGATTCTTTTAAATTGGAAAATCATACTTCTTTTTACCCTTCTTTTTTTCACTCACTAAATTGATCTTCATCTAAAAATGTTATTTAATTGACATGATTAGTGACACATGATCACTATATGTATGTATTTTTCAGTTGGACTTGCACATAATGTATTTATTTTGATAATATATTTATCGATATAGGCACTTATATCTATATGTAACTTACTAGTACATGTGGATATATATGATGTTTTTTTATAAATGGACATTTATCTATATGTAATTTACTACGTGGATATATAAATTGAATATGAATATGAATATGGATATTTATTTATATCTAATTTTCAATATGTAGACAAATAAATTGAATGCATGAATATATGAGACTTTATCTATACATAACTTAACATATTAACATATAAATTGAATATCAATATCAATATATATAGGATCATATCTACAATCTTTGAGACACATGATGAAATGATGTAATCTATAAATGTTAGATGCGATATAAATAATGATCATATATAATTTCTAAGACATAACATCATGTAACAATGTAATCTATAAATGACGAGTCTGATATGAATATATATGATCCTATAAATAAATATACAAGATCAAATACAATCTCTAAGACATAATATCATGTACACAATGTAAGATAACGTAAAAAATTGAACATCAATATATAGAATTGTAAGTAAAATCTCTAACACATAATGTATTCTATAATGAAACATATATACTCAATCATATAAAATGTCTAAGACATAACATCATGTAACAATGGAATCTATAAATGATGAATGTGATATGAGAATATATGATCTTATAGATCAATATGTAGGATTAGATACAATCTCTAACTTACATAACACCATGTACACAATGTAAGATAACATATAAATTGAATATGAATATCTTATATTGATATATATGATCATATAAAATATCTAATACTTATCATGTAACACTGCAAGATGGCATATAAATTGAATGTCAATAAATAAGATCATATCTAGAATCTCTAAGACATAATGTATCCTATATTGAATTCCATATGCCTAATCACATATAATATCTAAGACATAATATATCCTATATTAAATTCCATATACTTAATGACATAAAATATATATACATAGCATCATATGAAAATTCGATCTGTAAATGATGAATTCAATATGAATATATTTGATCATATAAATCAATAGTTAAGATCATACATAATCTCTAAGATATAACATCATGTAACAATATAATATATGTGGAGGTTTCTGAATCTATGGTCTGGTTCATGTTTTGTTGCTTTGAAGGAAGTGGTGTCCTCCTGCTTCCACGTGACTGGTTTCACATGTTTTGTTGTTTTCTTTCCTTTCAATTTTATTGGTGGACTCCAACACATGATCCCTTTAGTAGGGGTCTTGGAGGTACCCCTTGGTCTCCCTGATTTTTGTCATAGATGTGGATATGGGCATCTTTGCTTCTCTTTTTGAGGGGGAGGCCATTTTCTTTACTGGAAATAGTTATCAAGCAACATTCCCCTCTTCCCAATACGCATTATGTCCCCCATTACTTTGTTTCGAATGAGGTTCTTGTGATAGATATGCATGATGATCTTCTTAAAGTGATGCTAGTGAAAATGGATAATTTCCTTATTGGTAAGTTCCTTGATTTTAGACCCAATATTGACCAAGTTAGGAAATTGATCTTATTGACCTAGAATCTTAAAGGAAATGTCATCATAAGTGCTATGGTCAATGACCTATATTTTTTAAATTTTTCAATAAGGAAGATCTAGAGAAGATTCTAACTGGGGGCCCCTGGGCTCTAGACAAAAATTTCAAGAACTTCATTTCCATGTGTAAATGAAAACTGAGATTTAACTCTACCAAGGATCTAGAAATTTTTGCTCGTACGTAGATCTATTTGCCTAGTTTTCCTCTAGAACTGTAGAACTACAATATGTTCCAAAGAATTTCCAACTCCTTTGGCCAGTTGTTGATAGTTGACAAAGTTACCATCCAAAAATTTAGATTGGTTTTTGTGAGAATGTGTCAATGTTTCTACCAACACAGTTCTTCCCTCCAAGATCACTTTAAAATCTAGGCTTGGGTGTTGGACAAAACCTATTGTGTATGAGAATGTTGGAATATTTTATTAGATCTATAAAAATTTCAACCACCCTAGTAATAATTAAAAAAAACAATATTCTCAAAAAAATAAAGCCACCAAAATATCACCCATGGGGGTAAGTGCACCAATATGTGACACAATTTAGGTGTTATTGTAAAAATTCACAAAAAGGGGCCAAAATTCGCCATTTGGCATGCGTGAAATATCAAAGGTGAATAAAAGAAAAAAAATGCATTTTGAAACCTCATTTCACTTCAACCTATGGCTTGGCTTGGAGGATTTGAGGTCTGCAACTCACACTCACCAAATATCATCCATTATTTGCATCCTTAGCTTGCTATTTTTCACGAGGATGCCACCAACATGTCAAAGACGTTGAATATTGCGAAGAGTTATGTACTTTTTATTCTATTTATTTTGAATTTGATTTAGAATGTAGATTGAAATAGGTCTTTATAATAAAATTTTGTTCTAATTCTCAGTGAATGAAACTCCACCTCCAAAAATTGAGAATTCATAGTCACCCCCTCAAGAAGACCCTCCTATTCAAGAACAACCTGAAACCCCTCCATCAATTCATAGGCATCCTCAAGGAACACAAAAAAATATTCTAAATCAAATTGAAAACAATAAAAGAGATATTGAACAATTAATTGGAAGATTAACCGAGCATGCTGAAACCCACCCTTATAGGAGAGGGATTGTTGAATCATTGAAGTCAATTGTATCTCATGTAGGAGAAATGAGCAAGAAAATAATTTTTTGGTCAAATAAGAGGCATGGGATGAGACAATATTATCCTAGAGCTTTGGCATATTCAGATGTTAAAAAATAAAAAATTAGCAAAGCTGACTTGTGTGCCCTATTTATAGACCCGAAAACCAACACAACTTTGTCTCATGCATGCAAGAGGTTCCCCATCCATTGGTGCCACCATGAGTTAATTAAAAATAAATTTTGGGAGTGGTGGTGGATGGTATTTGACCAACCTCCATGCAATAACCATGAGGTACCACAATAGTTTTTGAGGAAACTCTATTTTGAGTTTATCCTCAATAAGATGCAAAATTATTTTGACATCTTAGACTTTCAAGGTAGAGGTAGGGGCTCCACACATGGTAAACCTATTGCACAGCGTAATCCACAGTTTGCACTGAGACCCTTGGCCAGACCCATGGTGGAGCATGTCATCATTCCTTCCATTATTAAGGATAGTGTAGAGGTGGACACACTAGAGTTGATTGGCTCACTCACCCAAACCATTTTATAGTGTGTGAGGCCTCTAGTAGAGCTTGGTGTGGAGGACATGTGTAGGTGTTGACTGTCCTTTTAGCACAACAACATGCAAACAAAATATTGCTATTTTGTTTCTCCTGAAAGAGAAAGGAAACACATGGATGCCTTAGCTCCCAAGGCCTTTGTAGTTGGGTCTCAACTGTGTTGATGTCCCTCAGTGGCCAGTGTAATAGTAATACGCAAGGGGCCTACTAGTGTGAGCTTTTGGATCATTCTAAGATTAAACATAAATTTAAACCTACTCTAACTAGGGGTTTTTAAAGAAATATAAAAAGATAGGTCAGGGATTTAGAACAGAAAGAATGATAATTCATCTCCCTTAATCAAACTTGTTGTTCTTCAAGGAATCATAAACTAAAACTGCAGAACAAAGTAAACTTGTGATTGACACACAGCCTCTTTCATTCATAGTGCTAATTCAAATAACAGATTTGAATTTACTATTTAAATAAAACCACAAAATAACGTTTCATTCCTCAAAGGCTTCACAAATCAAATGATTAACATAAAAACAAATATCACCCCGAAACATAATATGAAGTAGATTAAATATGACTGCTTCTACTGCTAATGAAAATAGATAAGCAATGTTTACAAAGATGGCACAATCACCAGTGTACAGAGAATCTGTGACTCCAAATTGTTTCCATTTACACTAAGAGAACTTGGAAAATACATTACTGGTTCCTACTGAATCTTACTGCCAACTAAGAAGACAAAAGAGGATCCTATTACAAAGAATCAGGATGCAGTTTTGTCTCCTGTATTTCTACTAATTTCTATGTATCTAACTTTTTTCCTATTTTCTTAACTACAAGTTCCAACCTTTACAAAGAGGCAAGAATGCCATATATATATAGAATATACCAAAAGAATGCTATATCCCCCTTTGCATTAGGGTTTACAAAATATCTACTTCCAGGAGAGTCAGCTCTCGGATCTTTTTGAGAAGAGTTAATGCTATATTCCATGTGAAGCCCTGCTGTCCGGCTCGATGATGGCTTGACCTCAGGAGAAGAATTTCGATCTTTTTGCAGCTGTAACATTTACTCTTTGTCTTTGTGTCCACCTTGAACTCTGTTAGGGTCGCCTTGAATGCTCCAAGGAAGTTTACCATTAATACTAATCAATCTCTGTCAGTGGTTACTATAGCTATCCCTGTGAGTCACAGATTCTTCCTTCCTTTGGCCTCCTTCATGCTCCAGACTTCTATTGTAGGTTGATCATCCTCTGGAACATCACCGGGCCTCCTTGTAGATTTGAACATTACACCCAAGCTGATCCATCGCCTCCCTAATCTCAGAATGGATCCATCTCACTTGCACTTTGTTGGTCTTCTTACACAGGGATGGTCAATTGATCAATAGGTCATCTTCTTTTGATTGGATGAACAAAGGCCACGCAGGATTCCTTGGTGGTCAAAAGTGGTTCGTATTGAATCGCATGTCGATGAGACACTCATCGTGTCTCCCCGATGTGATTATCACTTTTATCAACCATTAGCATGACAATAGATAGTCAGCAAGACATTTTGGCAAGCTGAAGAAGTCATATCGAGCCCACAAAACCAATCGGCAAGACATCTCAACATTGGCTAGAGGCTATGGCGAGTTCCTCTTGTAGCATCTCCTTTCGTTGAGACACCATCAGGTCAGCAAGACATTTTACCAAACCCGTTCCATCCGCTCAGAGTCTCCCCAAGTTCCTTTTATTCTGCCAAGCTCGAGTCCTTTTGCTTCAGTGCAACTTTCTTTCTTCGCCAAGACCTTTTGGTGAATGCATGATCCTCTGTTGAGCTCCAATTCTTTTGTGGAACATTCCATGGTCGGGGAAACATCAGAGCGACCCTTTTTTTTCTCCCCCAGCCCATTCTATTTCGGTGAAACTCTCTGTAGTTGCCCAGACCTTATGGCGAAGGAAAAAATCATTTGTCGAGCTCAATGTCTTTCAGTGGGACCTCCCTTCATGTCAGCATGATTTTCTATGGTTGGGGAGACCTTTCAGCGATCTCCTCTTTTCTCACCGAGTTCCTTCTGTATCGCTGAGACTAGCTCCCTTCGCCGAGTAATTTCTATCGACGAGACTTCTCGCCAAAGCCACTCTATTTTTCCGAGACCGCTTTACTTCAGCAAGAGTTCACCCTGTCAGTGAAACATCTTATCGAAGTCACCTTTCTCTCAGCGAGCTAACTTCGTGTCACTAAGACTTATTGATTCTCTCATCAAAGACCACTGGTAGAATCCCCTTTTACTTTCGGTGAGACCCGATGTGCTCACCAAGACATCTCCCCGCCACGAAAGTCTCACCGAGATGTATATCTTTATCGGTGGTCGGTGAGACATCTTGAATTCCCCGAGACTTCTTGGCGAAGAGAAAACCTCCTGCCAATATAAATTCCTCTTGTCATCGATCAGTGAGACATCTTGAATTTTCCGAGACTTCTTTGTGAAGAGAAAACCTCCCGCCGATAGAAATTCCTCTTGCCCCTGGTCGGTGAGACATGGAGAAGTCACCGAGACTTTTCTCTTAAGGAGATTTTTCATGCCAATGGGAAACTCCTAGTTGCTAGGACAATGGTTAATGTGTTGCCAATAGGCAACTGTATGTGAATCCCAATCGTTGTGACATCTCCAGGGTCTTGACGATAGGCAACACAGATGCATATCGATAGAATGGACTGGTAGTCGGCAAGACATCTGCAAGGTCTTGCCAACTTTCTTCTTAGAGGAGAATTATGACCAACTGGACTGAGGAATGCATTCCAACTGACCTACCTTGGCAAATATCATCAAGTGTAGGATTTAATCCAGCAAAAAAAATGTTTCCATTAGTCCCCAAAGCATATGAAATATATTAAAATAAATTATCTTGTTGCTTATGATTATTTCATTGAATACTTGGCAAGAAGGAAACCAATTTAAGTTGAGACAGAACCATAATTTAAATCAGGCAGAACAGAAGACAAGCTCAGGAAGAAAATAGAAGCACCCCCAAGAGGAAAGCAAGTAACCAAAAGCAAAGGAAACCAGAAAGAGAAAGGGGGACCCATTTTGTTCCAAAATAAAATGGGGTGGTTATGCAAGGCATAACAGTAGGCCCCGAGCTCCACCCCACCATTGTGGTGCTAGTGGTGCAGTTTGCATGTACGGTTATCAGAGTGCTCGGGATGTAGCTACACAGCCTACATCAGTTGCAAAGGCGATGGCTTTCATAGATGATTTTTTGAATGATACATTTGACATTGATGCTCAGGTAAAATTAAACAAGTTCATTTAATGTTTTTTATTAAATTATATTTTGAAATTTAAAATAAGAAAATTAGTATAATTTTGATATAATGAAATTTCAAGGTCGGAGTGTTCATAACATGTGCCCCATTCCTATAGACCCTTATTCGTTCTCGACATTGATTCCATAGGTATGCAACTAATATTCAAGATATTATTATTTCATTTCAATAGTTGAATATTATATTTGAATGTTTGTCTCATAACATGCTTTGGATTTCAAACAGTTTCCTAGTGGACCTTCGACCTCCATGCCTCACAATCCATTTTCTCAAACAACTTACACTCAGGCAGCCTTTATTCAATAATGGTGTTGTAAAACAATGTTAGCTAGTTTTCATAATTTTGCATATACAAATCTAAAAATTGATGAGAAACACAAACATTGCATTTGTATTACTTGATTGTGTCACATTATCTTCTCATAATTCACTTTTTGTTCCTTTATTCCATCCTAATCCCATCCCATCAACATTTAATAGTTCACCCTACCATTTACTCCTTCATTTACCATTTGCAGATGTTAACATCAGACAACCCTGGTGATGTTGGTGGCATGATGGAGCACAGAGTTGCTACAACAATAGCTAGTTCTAATCCATTCAGAGAGTTATGCAACAGATTAGTCAATTTGACATTATATTTGCTCTTTTATGGTCTATTATAGAATACTTATGTATGTATTTTTCAGTTGGACTTCCACATAATGTATTTATTTTGATAATATATTTATCGATATATGCACGTATATCTATTTGTAACTTACTAGTACATGTGGATATATATGATGTTTTTTTATAAATGGACATTTATCTATATGTAATTTACTACATGGATATATAAATTGAATATGAATATGAATATGGATATTTATTTATATCTAATTTTTAATATGTAGACATATAAATTGAATGCATGAATATATGAGACTTTATCTATATGTAACTTAACATATTAACATATAAATTGAATATCAATATCAATATATATAGGATCATATCTACAATCTTTGAGACACATGATGAAATGATGTAATCTATAAATGTTAGATGCGATATAAATAATGATCATATATAATTTCTAAGACATAACATCATGTAACAATGTAATCTATAAATGACGAGTCTGATATGAATATATATGATCCTATAAATAAATATACAAGATCAAATACAATCTCTAAGACATAATATCATGTACACAATGTAAGATAACGTAAAAAATTGAACATCAATATATAGAATTGTAAGTCAAATCTCTAATGCATAATGTATTCTATAATGAAACATATATACTCAATCATATAAAATGTCTAAGACATAACATCATGTAACAATGGAATCTATAAATGATGAATGTGATATGAGAAGACATGATCTTATAGATCAATATGTAGGATTAGAAACAATCTCTAACTTACATAACACCATGTACACAATGTAAGATAACATATAAATTGAATATGAATATCTTATATTGATATATATGATCATATAAAATATCTAATACTTATCATGCAACACTGCAAGATGGCATATAAATTGAATGTCAATAAATAAGATCATATCTAGAATCTCTAAGACATAATGTATCCTATATTGAATTTCATATGCCTAATAACATATAATATCTAAGACATAATATATCCTATATTAAATTCCATATACTTAATGACATAGAATATATATACATAGCATCATATGAAAATTCAATCTATAAATGATGAATTCAATATGAATATATATGATCATATAAATCAATAGTTAAGATCATACATAATCTCTAAGATATAACATCATGTAACAATATTTAATATATGTGGATGTCTTTGAATCTATGGTCTTGTTCATGTTTTGTTGCTTTGAAGGAAGTGGTGTCCTCCTACTTCCACGTGACCAGTTTCACATTTTTTTTGTTTTCTTTCCTTTCAATTTTGTTGGTGGGCTCCAACACATGATCCCTTTAGTAGGGGTCTTGGAGGGACCCCTTGGTCTCCCTGATTTTTGTCATAGATGAGGATATGGACATCTTTGCTTCTTTTTTTGAGGGTGAGAGCTTTTTCTTTACTAGATATAGTTATCAAACGACATTCCCCTCTTCCCAATACGCATTATTTACCCCATTACTTTGTTTCAAATGAGGTTCTTGTGATAGATATGCATGATGATCTTCTTAAAGTGATGCTAGTGAAAATGAATAATTTCCTTATTGGTAAGTTCCTTGATTTTAGACCCAATATTGACCAAGCTAGGAAATGGATCTTATTGACCTAGAAACTTAAAGGAAATTCCATCATAATTGCTATGGTCAATGACCTATTTTTATTTAAATTTTTCAATAAGGAAGATCTGGTGAAGATTCTAACTAGGGGCCCCTGGGCTCTAGACAAAAATTTCAAGAACTTCATTTCCATGTGTACATGAAAACTGAGATTTAACTTTACCAAGGATCTGGAAATTTTTGCTCGTACATAGATCTATTTTCCTAGTTTGCCTCTAGAACTATAGAACTACAATATGTTCCAAAGCATTTCCAACCCCTTTGGCTAGTTGTCGATAGTTGACAAAGTTACCATCAAAAAATTTAGATTGGTTTTTGTGAGAATGTGTTAATGTTTCTACCAACATAGTTCTTCCCTCCAAGATCACTTTAAAATCCAGTCTTGGGTGTTGGACACAACCTATTGTGTATGAGAATGTTGGAATATTTTATTAGATCTATGAAAATTTCAACCACCCTAGTAATAATTAAGAACAACAATATTCTCAAAAAAATAAAGCCACCAAAATATCACCCATGGGGGTAAGTGCACCAATCTATGACACAATTTAGGTATTATTGTAAAAATTCACAATAAGGTGTCAAAATTGGCCATTTGGCGTGCGTGAAATGCGAAAGGTGAATAAAAGAAAAAAAAATGCATTTTGAAACGTCATTTCACTTCAACCTATGGCTTGGCTTGGAGGATTTGAGGTCTGCAACTCACGCTCACCAAATATCATCCATTATTTGCATCCTTAGCTTGCTATTTCTCACGAGGATGCCACCAACACATCAAAGACGTCAAAGATTGCGAAGACATATGCATTTTTTATTCCATTTATTTTGAATTTGATTTAGAATGTAGATTGAAATAGGTCTTTATAATTAAATTTTGTTCTAATTCTCATGGAATGAAACTCCACCTCCAAAAATGAGAATTCATAGTCACCCCCTCAAGAAGACCCTCCTATTCAAGAACAACCTGAAACCCCTCCATCAATTCATAGGCATCCTCAATGAACACAAAAAAATATTCTAAATCAAATTGAAAACAATAAAAGAGACAATGAACAATTAATTGGAAGATTAATCAAGCATGCTAAAACCCACCCTTATAGGAGAGGGATTGTTGAATCATTGAAGTCAATTGTATCTCATGTAGTAGAAATGAGCGAGAAAATAATTTTTTGGTCAAATAAGAGGCATGGGATGAGACAATATTATCCTAGAGTTTTTACATATTCAAATGTTAAAAAATAAAAAAAATAGCAAAGCTGACTTGTGTGCCCTATTTATAGACCCAAAAACCAACACACCTTTGTCTCATACATACAGGAGGTTCCCCGTCCATTGGTGCCACCATGAGTTAATTAAAACTAAATTTTGGGAGTGGTGGTGGATGGTATTTGACCAACCTCCATGCAATAACCATGAGGTACCACAATAGTTTTGAGGAAACTCTATTTTGAGTTTATCCTCAATAAGATACAAAATTATTTTGACATCTTAGACTTTCAAGGTAGAGGTAGGGGCTCCACACTTGGTAAACCTATTGCACCGTGTCATCCATAATTGGCATTGAGATCTTTGGCCAAACCCATGGTGGAGCATGTCATCGTTCCTTCCATTGTTAATGATAGTGTAAAGGTGGACATGCTGGAGTCGATTGGCTCACTCACCGAGACCATTTTATAGTGTGTGAGGCCTCTAGTAAAGATTGGTGTGGAGGACATGTGTAGGTTTTGACTATCCTTTTAGCACAACAACATTCAAACACAATATTGCTATTTTGCTTCTCCTGAAAGAGAAAGGCAACACATGGATGCCTTAGCTCCCAAGGTCTTTGTAGTTGGGTCTCAACTATGCTGATGTCCCTCAATGGCCAATGTAACAGTAATATTCAAGGGGCCTGCTGGTGTGAGCTTTTTGATCGTTCTAAGATCAAACATAAATTTAAACCTACTCTAACTAGGGGTTTTTAAAGAAATATAAAAAGATAGATCAGGGCTTTGGAACAGAAAGAATGATAATTCATCTCCTTTAATTAGATTTGTTGTTCTTCAAGGAATTGTAAACTAAAACTGTAGAACAAAGTAAACTTGTGATTGACACACAGCCTCTTTCATTCACAGTGCTAATTCAAATAATAGATTTTAATTTACTATTTAAATAAAACCACAAAATAACGGTTCATCCCTCAAAGGCTTCACAAATCAAATGATTAACATAAAAACAAATATCACCCTAAAACATAATATGAAGTAGATTAAATCTTACTACTTCTACTGCTAATGAAAATAGATAAGAAATGTTTACAAAGTTAGCACAATCACCAATGTATAGAGAATCTGACTCCAAATTGTTTCCATTTACACTAAGAGAACTTGGAAAATAAATTATTGCTTCCTATTGAATCTTACTGCCAACAAGAAGACAAAAGAGGATCCTATTACAAAGAATCAAGATGCAGTTTTGTCTCTTGTATTTCTACGAATTTCTATGTATCTAACTTTGTTCCTATTTTCTTAACTACAAGTTCCAACATTTACAAAGAGGCAAGAATGCCATATATATACAGAATGTACCAAAATAATTCGCTATCCCCCTTTGCATTAGGGTTTATAAAATATCTGCTTCTAGGAGAGTCAGCTCTCAGATCTTTTTTGAGAAGAGTTAATGCTATATTCCATGTGAAGCCCTGCTATTTGGGTCGGTGATGGCTTGACCTCAGGAGAATCATTTAGATCTTTTTGTAGCTGCAACATTTACTCATTATCTTCATGTCCACCTTGAACTCTGTTAGGGTCACCTTGACTGCTCCAGGGCACTTTACCATTAATATTGATCAATCTCTACAAGTGGTTACTACAGCTGTCCCTGTGAGTCACAGATCCTTCCTTCCTTCGGCCTCCTTCATGCTCTAGACTTCTTTTGCAGGTTGAACATCCTCTGGAACATCACCAGGCCTCCTTGTAGATTTGAACATTACACCCGAGTTGATCCATTGCCTCCTTGATCTCAAAATGGATCCATCTCGCTTGCAATCTTTTGGTCTTCTTACACAGGGATGGTCAATCGGTTAATAGGTCATCTTCTTTTGATTGGAGGAACAGAGGCCACACAAGATTCCTTAGCAGTCAAAAGTGGTTCGTATTGAATCACATGTCGATGAGAAACTCATCATGTCTCCCCGATGCGATTATCACTTTTATCAACCATCAGCATGACAATAGACAATTGGCAAGACATTTCGGTGAGTTGAAGAAGTGATATCAAGCCAACAAAACCAATTGGCAAGACGTCTCAACATCGGCCAGAGGCTATGGAAAGTTCCTCTTGTAGCATCTCCTGTCGCTGAGACACCATTGGGTTGGAAAGACATCTTACCAAACCCATTCCATCCGCTCAGAGTCTCCACGAGTTCCTCTTATTTCGCCGAGCTCGAGTCCTTTTGCTTCGGTGCAACTTTATTTCTTCACCAAGACCTTTTGGCAAAGGCATGATCCTCTGTCGAGCTCTAGTTTTTCGATGGAACATTCCATGGTTAGGGAGACATCATAGTGACCCATTTGTTTTCTCCCTGAGCCCATTCTATTTTTGTGAAACTCCTCGTAGTCGCTCAGACCTTATCTCGAAGGAAAAAATAATTTGTTGAGCTCAATGTCTTTCAGTGGGACCTCCCTTCATGTCAGCATGACTTTCTGTGGTTGGGGAGACCTTTCAGCAATCTCCTCTTTTCTCGCCGGGTTCCTTCTATATCGCAACTTTGTTTTGCTGATACCGCTTTACTTCGGCAAGAGTTCACCCCATCAGTGAAACATCTTACCGAAGTCACCTTTCTCTTAGAAAGCTTCCTTCTTGTCATTGAGACTTACTGATTCTCTCACCAAAGACCACTGATAGAATCCCCTTTTGCTTTCGGTGAGACCCGATACGCTCACCAAGACATCTCCCAACCATGAAAGTCTCACTGAGATGTATATCTTTATCGGTGGTTGGTGAGACATCTTAAATTCACCAAGACTTCTTGGCAAAGAGAAAACCTCTCACCGATAGAAATTCCTCTTGTCACCGATCAATGAGACATCTTGAATTCGCTGAGACTTCCTAGCGAAGAGAAAACCTCCCTCCGATAGAAATTCCTCTCGCCACCAGCCGGTGAGACATGGAGAAGTTTCTAATACTTTTCTCCGAAGGAGAATTTTCATGCCAATGGGAAACTCCTAGTCACCAGGACAATGGTTAATGTATTGCCAATAGGCAACTGTATGTGAATCCCGATCGTTGTGACATCTCTAGGGTCTTGCCAATAGGAAACATAGACACATATCGAAAGAATAGACTGGTAGTCAGCAAGACATCTACAAGGTCTTTCCGACTTTCTTCTTAGAGGAGAATTGTGACTAACTAGACTGAGGAATGCATTCCAACTGAGCTCCCTTGGTGAATATCATCAAGTGTAGGATTTAATCCTGCAAAAAAAATGTTTCCATTAGTCCCCAAAGCATATGAAATATATTAAAATAAACTATCCTATTGCTTATGATTATTTCATTGAATACTTGGAAAGAAGGAAACCAATTTAAGTTGAGACAGAATCAAGATTTAAATCAGGTAGAACAGAAGAAAAGCTCAAGTAGAAAACAGAATCACCCCTAAGAGGAAAGCAAGAAACCAAAAGCAAATGAAACCAGATAGAGAAAGGGGGACCCATTTTGTTCTAGAATAAAATGGGGTGGTTATGCAAGGCATAATAGTAGGCCCCGAGCTCCACCCCACTATTGTGGTGCTTGTGGTGTAGTTTGCATGTACGATTATCAGAGTGCTCAGGATGCCACTACACAGCCTACATTAGTTGCAAAGGTGATGGATTTAATAGATGATTTTTTGAATGATACATTCGGCATTGACACTCAGGTAAAATTCAACAAGTTCATTCAATGTTGTTTATTAAATTATATTTTGAAATTTAAGAATAAGTAAATTAGTAGAATTTTGATATAATGAAATTTCAAGGTCGGAGTGTTCATAACATGTGCCCCATTCTTATAGACCATTATTCGTTCTCGACGTTGAGTCCATAGGTATGCAACTAATATTAAAGATATTACTATTGCATTTGAATAGTTGAATGTTATATTTGAATGTTTGTCTCATAACATGCTTTGGATTTCAAATAGTTTCCTAGTGGACCTTTGACCTCCATGCCTCACAATCCATTTTCTCAAACAACTTACACTCAGGTATCCTTTATTCAATAATGGTGTTGTAAAACAATGTTAGCTAGTTTTCATAATTTTGCATATACAAATCTAAAAATTGATGAGAAACACAAACATTGCATTTGTATTCCTCGATCGTGTCACATTATCTTCTCCTAATTCACTTTTTGTTCCTTTATTCCATCCTAATCCAATCCCATTAACATTTAATAGTTCACCCTACCATTTACTCCTTTATTTACCATTTGCAAATGTTGACATCAGACAACCCTGGTGATGTTGGTGGCATGATGGAGCACGGAGTTGCTACAACAATAGCCATTTCTAATCCATTGAGAGAGTTATGCAATAGATTAGTCAATTTGACATTATATTTTCTCTTTTATGGTCTATTGTAGAAAATTTTCATGATACTTTTGTGTAGTTTAATTTATGTCTTGATGGTTGCTACAAGTGGTTGTCACTCTAGATCGTGGACGTGGTAATGATGTAAATGTGAATGATGACTATCTATATGTGGTAAGTGATTATATTTTGTCATATGTCATTCCATAATTCAATTTTTGTGTATTAACATCTTTAAATTTTATTGTATCAGTTGAAGGTCTAGAGTGAAGAGAGGAGGACTAGCGAGCATGTTCAAAAGACCAAAGAACCAACAGTCACTCCATCCAACTAAATTTTGAAGGAAACATGGGATCTATTTCCTTCCCCTGGAGGGAAATGATTGTATTAGGGTCATTTGTTGTATGACTATGTGGTATTTTGCAACATATGTTTTGTACTATCGATATATACGTGACATTTTATGTCCATAATATGCCTCCTTTGTACTAAGCCTATATGGCTTTTCTGGATATATTGTATATACTTTTATCAATATATATCATTGTATACCTTATGGCTTTTTGATTAAAAAAATCTTATTTTGCTACTGCCATTCTTGAATGATGTTATCATGCGTATTGTGTAAATCGTATGCTTGAATGTTGTAGGCATGGATTTTTTTTACATCTAATGCTTAATTAATTACTGTGGATTGCTCAATAAGCTCCATCTAAAGTGTATTGTATAAATAAGCTTCATTCCTGGTGGTTTGTATCCTTTGGAATGCTTCAATTACTTGTGCCTCACTTATTTGTGTGTATGCTTCACTTATTCACGTGTATACTTCACGTATAGTGTATGTATTCACGTGTATGCTTCATGCTTCCAATGCATAGCAGCAAAAATATTTTGGGGTAAAAATTGACAAACCAAAAGTATAAGAGTTTTTTAAAAAGTCAGGAAAAAACATATTTTAAAAAAATGTAAAAAATTGTAGAACAAGAGATAAAATCTATTTATTTTTAAATTGAAAGGTATTTCCATAGCATATAGAGATATAGAGAGCAAATAAAATAAAAAATTTAACTAATGAATTGTAAAAAATAATTTTTTGTAGTTTATATTTATATCATTGATTACATTTTATTGCACATCTTTCAAAGTCAAAGCATTACTTCACACTACATAACTAATAACTAGATGTTGATAGATGACAAATTTTCAATTACAATATAGTTTTTACAAAGTCAACCTAAGTAGTTATGAAATTACTTCACATTGCATAACTAATAAGTAGGAGTAGCTTCCAAATGCATTTTCTTATTATGGCATTCTATGAGGCAAGATTTCTTTGACATATTTTATCAAATAGTTCACTACCTTGTCTATGTTACCACATTTTTCATACATGTCTACCAAATTATTTTTTCAAACAGTTCACTGCCTTGTTGCTATGGCTAAAAGCATAAAACAATTGCTTTTGAACAAGCTATGGATGCTTGGAAAAAATCATCAAAAGTGTAATAGAAAGAAATACTATAGACAAGGCAATGAATTGCTTGAAAAAAATGCCTGAAAGAAATGTGGTCTCATGGTGATGGAATGCCATGACATGCAAATTACTATGGGTTTTCATGTCATTCCATCGCTATGAGACCACATTTCTTTGAGGCATTTTTCCAAACAATTCATTGCCTTGTCTAGGCTACCACATTTTCCGTACATGCTTACCAAAGCATTTTATCAAACAATTCACTTCCTTGTCGTTATGGCTAAAAGCCTAAAATAGGTGCTTACAAACAAGCTATGGATTCTTGGAAAAAATCTATCAAAGCATAATAAGAAGCAATAACATAGATAAGTGATGTAGAGACAAGAGACCCAAACCCACTCAAAGTGTCAACTTGCCTTCAATAGGAATCTAACAAGATTAAGAGGATCTATTGGACCAATCCAAACAACTCCCAAAGTTTGAAATCAATCAGAGGTAGGAGTTCCCACTTTCACCCTTGCAAACCTAACTAGTAGTAGTGCAAACCTGTTTTTAGGGACTTGACTCCACAACTTCCCAAAACACTTTTAAAAAAATGGATCATCCAGACACCCATTATAGAGTTACAAAACATATCTTATCCCCCCATATGACTCCTTTGGAACAAATTTGAGAAAACTGACTATCTCACCATTTTAGGCCTCCAAATAGGTTAATTTTACAAAGGACCCACCTCTTAAACTTGTGTAAACAATCTAAGACTTTAGGGAAGCAATTGGAATGTTATCAAACCCAAAAATGCCTCATTATATTTCATTTGTATGGCCACCTCCACACCAAACCCAAAAACCCTTGTTTTGTGCACTTTTGATGAGGGTTTATTGAAAAAGACACTTCCAGGACCTTCCCAATTCTTTTTGTTGTTTTGTTTCCTTTAAATTTTGTTGGTGGGCTCCAACACATGATCCCTTTAGTAGGGGTCTTGGAGGGACCCCTTGATCTCCCTGATTTTTTCCATAGATGTGGATATGGGCATCTTTGCTTCTCTTTTTGAGGGGGAGAGCTTTTTCTTTACTGGAAATCATTATCAAGCAACATTCCCCTCTTCCCAAAACGCATTATGTCCCACATTACTTTGTTTCGAATGAGGTTCTTGTGATAGATATGCATGATGATCTTCTTAAAGTGATGCTAGTGAAAATGGATAATTTCCTTATTAGTAATTTCCTTGATTTTAGACCCAATATTGACCAAGTTAGGAAATGGATCTTATTGACCTAGAAACTTAAAGGAAATTTCATCATAAGTGCTATGGTCAATGACCTATTTTTATTTAAATTTTTCAATAAGGAAGATCTGGCGAAGATTCTAACTAGGGGCCCCTGGGCTCTAGACAAAAATTTCAAGAACTTCATTTCCATTTGTAAATGAAAAATGAGATTTAACTCTACCAAGGATCTAGAAATTTTTGCTCGTACGCAGATCTATTTGCCTAGTTTGCTTCTAGAACTATAGAACGACAATATGTTCCGAAGTAATTCCAACTCCTTTGGCCAATTGCTGATAGTTGACAAAGTTACCATCCAAAAATTTAGATTGGTTTTTGTGAGAATTTGACAATGTTTCTACCAGCATAGTTCTTCCCTCCAAGATCACTTTAAAATATAGGCTTGGGTGTTGGACACAACCTATTGTGTATGAGAATGTTGGAATATTTTATTAGATCTATAAAAATTTCAACCACCCTAGTAATAACTAAAAAAAACAATATTCTCAAAAAAATAAAGCCACCAAAATATCACCCATGTGGGTAAGTGCACCAATATGTGACACAATTTAGGTGTTATTGTAAAAATTCACAAAAAGGGGCCAAAATTGGCCATTTGGCATGAGTGAAATGCCAAAGGCTAATAAATGAAAAAAAATGCATTTTGAAACCTCAATTCACTTCAACTTGTGGCTTGGCTTGGAGGATTTGAGGTCTGCAACTCATGCTCACCAAATATCATCCATTATTTGCATCCTTGCTTGCTATTTTTCATGAGGATGCCACCAACATGTCAAAGATGTCGAAGATTGTGAAGAGTTATGTATTTTTTATTCTATTTATTTTGAATTTGATTTAGAACGTAGATTGAAATAGGTCTTTATAATAAAATTTTGTTCTAATTCTCAGTGAATGAAACTCCACCTCCAAAAAATGAGAATTCACAGTCACCCCCTCAAGAAGAGCCTCCTATTCAAGAACAACTTGAAACCCCTCCATCAATTCATAGGAATCCTCAAGGAACATAAAAAAATATTCTAAATCAAATTGAAAACAATAAAAGAGACAATGAACAATTAATTGGAAGATTAACCGAGCATGCTGAAACCCACCCTTATAGGAGAGGAATTGTTGAATCATTGAAGTCAATTGTATCTCATGTAGGGGAAATGAGCGAGAAAATAATTTTTTGGTCAAATAAGAGGCATGGGATGAGACAATATTATCCTAGAGCTTTGACATATTCAGATGTTAAAAAATAAAAAATTAGCAAAGCTGACTTGTGTGCCCTATTTATAGACCCAAAAACCAACACACCTTTGTCTCATACATGGAGGAGGTTCCCCATCCATTGGTGCCACCATGAGTTATTAAAATAAATTTTGTGAGTGGTGGTGGATAGTATTTGACCAACCTCCATGCAATAACCATGAGGTACCACAATAGTTTTTGAGGAAACTCTATTTTGAGTTTATCCTCAATAAGATGCAAAATTATTTTGACATCTTAGACTTTCAAGGTAGAGGTGGGGGCTCCACACATGGTAAACCTATTGCACAACATAATCCATAGTTGGCACTGAGACCCTTGGTCAGACCCATGGTGGAGCATGTCATCGTTCCTTCCAGTGTTAAGGATAGTGTAGAGGTGGACTCGCTGGAGTCGACTGGCTCACTCACCCAAACCATTTTATAGTGTGTGAGGCCTCTAGTAGAGCCTAGTGTGGAGGACATGTGTAGGTGTTGACTGTCCTTTTAGCACAACATGCAAAAAAAAAATTGCTATTTTGTTTCTCTTGAAAGAGAAACGCAACACATGGATGTCTTAGCTCCCAAGGTCTTTGTAGTTGGGTCTCGACTGTGCTGACATCCCTCAGTGGCCAATGTAACAATAATATTCAAGGGGCCTACTGGTATGAGCTTCTGGATCGTTCTAAGATCAAACATAAATTTAAACCTACTCTAAACAGGGGTTTTTAAATAAATATAAAAAGATAGATCTGGGCTTTGGAACAGTAAGAATGATAATTCATCTACCTTAATAAAACTTGTTGTTCTTCAAGGAATCGTAAACTAAAACTACAAAACAAAGTAAAATTGTGATTGACACACAGCCTCTTTCATTCACAATGCTAATTCAAATAATAGATTTGAATTTACTATTTAAATAAAAGCACAAAATAATGTTTCATTCCTCAAAGGCTTCACAAATCAAATGATTAACATAAAAACAAATATCACCCTGAAACACAATATGAAGTAGATTAAATCTATCTGCTTCTACTACTAATGAAAACAGATAAGCAATGTTTACAAAGCTCGCACAATCACCAATGTACAGAGAATCTGTGACTCCAATTTTTTTCCATTTACACTAAGAGAACTTGGAAAATGCATTATTGCTTCCTACTGAATCTTACTGCCAACTAAGAAGACAAAAGAGGATCCTATTACAAAGAATCAGGATGCAATTTTGTCTCCTATATTTCTACTAATTTCTATGTATCTAACTTTGTTCCTATTTTCTTAACTACAAGTTCCAGCCTTTACAAAGAGGAAAGAATGCCATATATATAAAAAATGTACCAAAAGAATGTGTTGTCCCCATTTGCATTAGGATTTACAATATATCTTCTTCCAAGAGAGTCGGCTCTCAGATCTTTTTTGAGAAGAGTTAATGCTATATTCCATGTGAAGCCCTGTTGTCCGAGTCGGTGATGGCTTGACCTCAGGAGAAGCATTTAGATCTTTTTGCAGCTGTAGCATTTACTCTTTGTCTTTGTGTCCACCTTGAACTCTGTTAGGGTCGCCTTGAATGCTCCATGGCACTTTACCATTAATACTTATCAATCTCTGCCAATGGTTACTATAGTTGTCCCTGTGAGTCACAGATCCTTCCTTCCTTCAGCCTCCTTCATGATCCAGACTTTTGTTGCAGGTTGACCATCCTCTAGAACATCATCAGGCCTCCTTCTAGATTTGAACATTACACCTGAGCCGATGCATCACCTCCTTGATCTCATAATGGATCCATCTTGCTTGCACTTTATTGGTCTTCTTACATATGAATGGTCAATCAGTCAATAGGTCATCTTCTTCTAATTGGTGGAATAGAGGCCACACAAGATTCCTTGGCAATCAAAAGTGGTTCTTATTGAATTGCATGTCGATGAGACACTCATCGTGTCTCCTCGATGTAATTATCACTTTTATCAACCATCGGCATGACAATAGACAGTTAGCAAGAAATTTCGGTGAGCTGAGCAAGTCATATCAAGCCCACAAAACCAATCGGCAAGACATCTCAACATCGGCCAGAGGCTATGGTGAGTTCCTCTTGTAGCATCTCCTATCGTTGAGACACCATTAGGTCAGCATGACATCTTAATGAATCCATTCCATCCACTCAGAGTCTCCTCAAGCTCCTTTTATTCTGTCGAGCTCAAGTCCTTTTGCTTCAATGCAACTTTCTTTCTTCGCCAAGACCTTTTGGCGAAGGCATGATCCTCTGCCGAGCTCCAGTTTTTTGGTGGAACATTCCATGGTTCTGGAGTCATCATAGCGACCCTTTTATTTTCTCCCTGAGCCCATTCTGTTTTGGTGAAACTTCCCGTAGTCACCCAGACCTTATGGCGAAGGCAAAAATCATTTGCCGAGCTCAATGTCTTTTAGTGGGACCTCCCTTCATGTCAGCATGACTTTCTATGGTTGGGTAGACCTTTCAATGATCTCTTCTTTTCTCTTCAGGTTCCTTCTGTATCATTGAGACCAGCTCCCTTTGCCGAGTAATCTCTATCAGCGAGACTTCTCGCCAAAGCCACTCTGTTTTGTCGATACCACTCTATTTTTTTGATACCGCTTTACTTCGGCAAGAGTTCACCCCATCGGTGAAAAATCTTACCGAAGTCACCTTTCTCTCAGTGAGCTTCCTTCGTGTCACTGAGACTTACTGATTCTCTCACTGAAGACCACTAATAGAATCCCCTTTTTCTTTTGGTGAGACCCGATGCGCTTGCCAAGACATCTCCCCACCATGAAAGTCTCACCGAGATGTATATCTTTAACGGTGGTCGGTGAGACATCTTGAATTCGCTGAGACTTCTTGGCGAAGAGAAAACCTCCCGCCGATAGAAATTCCTCTTGCCACCGGTCGATGAGACATCTTGAATTCACTAAGACTTCTTGGCAAAGAGAAAACCTCCTATCGATAGAAATTCCTCTTGCTGCCAGTCGGTGAGATATGGAGAAGTCACCGAGACTTTTCTCTGAAGGAGACTTTTCATGCCGATGGGAAACTCCTAGTCGCTAGGACAATGGTTAATGTGTTTCCAATAGGAAACTGTCTATGAATCCTGATCACTGTGACACCTTTGGGGTCCTGCCGATAGGCAACATAGATGCATATTGAAAAAATGGACTGGTAGTTAGAAAGACATCTACAAGTTATTTCCGACTTTCTTCTTACAGGAGAATTGTGACCAACTAGACTGAGGAATGCATTCCAACTGAGCTCCCTTGGTGAATATCATCAAGTGTAGGATTTAATCCTGCAAAACAAATTTTTCCATTAGTCCCCAAAGCATATGAAATATATTAAAATAAACTATCCTGTTGCTTATGATTATTTCATTGAATACTTGGCAAGAAGGAAACCAATTTAAGTTGAGACAGAACCAAGATTTAAATCAGGCAGAATAGAAGACAAGCTTGGGCAGAAAATAGAAGCTTCCCCAAGAGGAAAGAAAGTAACCAAAAGAAAAGGAAACTAGAAAGAGAAAGGGGGACCCATTTTGTTCTAGAATAAAATGGGGTGGTTATGCAAGGCATAACAGTAGGCCCCAAACTCCACCCCACCATTGTGATGCTTGTGGTGCAGTTTTCCTGTACGATTTCTAGAGTGCTCGGGATGCAGCAACACAACGTACATCAATTGCAAAGGTGATGGCTTTCATAGATGATTTTTTTAATGATACATTCAGCATTGACGCTCAGGTAAAATTCAACAAATTCATTTAATGTTGTTTATTAAATTATATTTTGAAATTTAAGAATAAGTAAATTAGTAGAATTTTGCTATGATGAAATTTCAAGGTCGGAGTGTTCATAACATGTGCCCCATTCCTATAGACCCTTATTCGTTCTCGATGTTGAGTCCATAGGTATGCAATTAATATTAAAGATATTATTATTGCATTTGAATAGTTGAATGTTATATTTGAATGTTTGTCTCATAACATGCTTTGGATTTCAAATAGTTTCCTAGTGGACCTTCGACCTCCATGCCTCACAATCCATTTTCTCAAACAACTTACACTAAGGTAGCCTTTATTCAATAATGGTGTTGTAAAATAGTGTTAGCTAGTTTTCATAATTTTGCATATACAAATCTAAAAATTGATGAGAAACACAAACATTGCATTTGTATTCCTTGATTGTCTCACATTATCTTCTCCTAATTCACTTTTTATTCCTTTATTCCATCCTAATCCCATCCCATTAACATTTAATAGTTCACCCACCATTTACTCCTTCATTTACCATTTGGAGATGTTGACATCAGACAACCCTGGTGATGTTGGCAGCATGATGGAGCACGGAGTTGCTACAACAATATCCAGTTCTAATCCATTGAGAAAGTTATGCAACAGATTAGTCAATTTGACATTATATTCACTCTTTTATGGTCTATTATAGAAAATTTTCATGATAATTTTGTGTAGCTTAATTTATGTCTTGATGGTTGTTACAAGTGGTTGTCACTCTAGATTGTGGACGTGGTAATGATGTAAATGTGAATGATGACTATCTGTATGTGGTAAGTGATTATATTTTGTTATATGTCATTCCATAATTCAATTTTTGTGTATTAACATCTTTAAATTTTATTGTATCAGTTGAAGGTCCAAAGTGAAGAGAGGAGGACTAGCGAGCATGTTCAAAAGACCAGAGAACCAATAGTCACTCTATCCAATTGAATTTTGAAGGAAACATGGGATCTATTTCCTTCCCCTAGAGGGAAATGATTGTATTATGCTCATTTGTTGTATGCCTATGTGGCATTTTGGAACATATGTTTTGTACTATCGATATATACATGACATTTTATGTCCATAATATGCCTTCTTTGTACTAAGCCTGCATGGCTTTTCTGGATATATTGTATATACTTTCATCAATATATATCATTGTATACCTTATGGCTTTTTGATTAAAAAAATCTTATTTTAATACCGCCATTCTTGAATGATGTTATCATGCGTATTGTGTAAATCGTATGCTTGAATGTTGTAGGCATGGATTTTTTGCTACATCTAATGCTTAATTAATTACTGTGTATTTCTCACTAAGCTCCATCTAAAGTGTATTGTCTAAATAAGCTTCATTCATAGTGGTTTGTATCCTTTGGAATGCTTCAATTACTTGTGCCTCACTTATTTGCATGTATGCTTCACTTATTCACATGTACACTTCACGTATAGTGTGTGTATTCACGTGTATGCTTCATGCTTCCAATGCATAACAACAAAAATATTTTGGGGAAAATTTTGAAAAACCAAAAGTATAAGATTTTTTTAAAAAGTCCGGAAAAAACATATTTAAAAAAAATGTAAAAAATTGTAGAACAAGAGATAAAATCTTTTTTTTTTGAAATTGAAAGGTATTTCCATAGCATATAGAGATATAGAGAGCAAATAAAATAAAGATTTTTAACTAATGAATTGTAAAAAATAAGTTTTTGTAGTTTATATTCATATCGTTGATTACATTTTATTGCACATCTTTCAAAGTCAAAGAATTACTTCACACTACATAACTAATAACTAGATGTTGATAGATGAAAAATTTTCAATTACAATATAGTTTTTACAAAGTCAACCTAAGCAATTATGAAATTACTTCACATTGCATAACTAATAAGTAGGAGTAGCTGCCAATTGCATTTTGTTATCATGACATTCTATGAGGCAAGATTTCTTTGACGTATTTTATCAAATAGTTCACTACCTTGTCTATGTTACCACATTTTTCATACATGTCTACCAAATTATTTTGTCAAATAGTTCACTGCCTTGTTGCTATGGCTTAAAGCATAAAACAATTGCTTTCGAACAAGCTATGGTTGCTTGGAAAAAATCATCAAAAGTGTAATAGAAAGCAATACTATAGACAAGGAAATGAATTGCTTGAAATAAATGCTTGAAAGAAATGTGGTCTCATGGTGATGGAATGCCATGACATGCAAATTACTATGGGTTTCCATGCCATTCCATCACCATGAGACCACATTTCTTTGAGGCATTTTTCCAAACAATTCATTTCCTTGTCTAGGCTACCACATTTTTCGTACATGTTTACCAAAGTGTTTTATCAAACAGTTCACTTCCTTGCCATTATGGCTAAAAGCCTAAAATAGGTGCTTACAAACAAGCTATGGATTCTTGGAAAAATCAAAGCATAATAAGAAGCAATAGCATAGATAAGTGATGCAGAGACAGGAGAACCAGACCCACTCAAAGTGTCAACTTGACTTCAATAGGAATCTAAAAAGATTAAGAGGATCTATTGGACCAATCCAAACAACTCCCAAAGTTTGAAATCAATCAAAGGTAGGATTTCCCACTTTCACCCTTGCAAACCTAGTAGTAGTGCAAACTCGTTTTTAGGGACTTAACACCACAACTTCCAAAAAAAATTGAACAAAAAGGGATCATTCAGACACCCATTATAGAGTTACAAAACATATCTTATCCCCCCATATGACTCCTTTGGAACAAATTTGAGAAAACTGACTATCTCACCATTTTAGGCCTCCAAATAGGTTAATTTTACAAAGGACCCCCTCTTAAACTTGTGTAAACACTCTAAGACTTTAGGGAAGCAATTTTAAGGTTATCAAACCCCAAAATTCCTCATTATATTTCATTTGTATGGCCACCTCCACACCAAACCCAAAAACACTTGTTTTGTGCACTTTTGATGAGGGTTTATTGAAAAAGACACTTCCAGGCCCTTCCCAATCTTTCCACCTAGTGAAACCCCCTTGAATTCACCCCCACAAGCTTAAAATTTCATAAGATAACTTTTCCTAACACCCCATCATCAGATTTAGGTTTGTACCCATTAAATTCATGCATTTTCCAATGGAAACAACCCTAGGGACTCACCCAAATCAAGAAATACGCCTTCCTTACACAAAAAAAGATGCATACATGTTCATTTCACCTATCTAAGCATATCCACCGAGTTATAGGACTATACAGTGGGTGGAAGGCTTAGAAACACATTTTTTTCCCTTTCAAAACCCCCAAAATAGGGTAAATGAGTAGTCCTAGAAAAATAAATATTTCTCCCTCAATTTGCATGATTAAGACCTCAAATTTGAAGCATTAGAGAGCCAACACACCTACCTACAACATATATGAATTTTTGGAGAAAATGCAGATTATACGGGTCCATACCAAGCCTTCAAATTTTAGAAAGATAGGAAAAAGGTTGTTGAGAATGTTGTATTTCATGAAAACAAAATGTGTACAATCTTCAAACTTCCTTCAACAACCCTGCACAAGAAATTTTTGAGGCTTTTATAATGAAACATTCAAATCCAACTTCTCCCAACGTCTATAACTACCAAGTAACAACTTTTCAATGGAGGTAGTTGTTGGTTTTCAAATTTGTTGCATTTATGCAACTTACAAATTTGACATTTTCCTCCTTCTGACTCTTTATTATTTCCTAATCCGCTAGACCCTCTTAAATGACTTCCTATTCTACTTACCTTGACAAGTTTTAACATGATTACAAGTTATGGCCAAATTGTCAAATGAAAACTCCAAACCATTTTGGAAACATGAGAATGGTCTAAGTAGACCTTATTGAAACAAAAAAAACACAAACTCTCCTATCTTAACCACAATTCCATCCATGATCATTCAATACCATATCAGGAGGCTTGGTGCTCCTACACCAACAAGGGAGTGAATTGTTAAAAAAAATTCCTCAAAGAAATGTGGTCTCAATGTGCTTGTCATGGCATTCCATCACCAAGAGAACACATTTCTTTGAGGATTTTTTTCAAACAGTTCACTACCTTGTCTATGCTACCACATTTTTCATACATGTCTACCGAAGCATTTTATCAATCAATTCACTACCTTGCCACTATGGCTAAAATTCTAAAATAGGTGCTTTCGAACAAGCTATATTGATGCTTGGAAAAAATCCATCAAAGCGTAATAGTAAGCAATAGCATAGACAAGGTAGCGAACTATTTGAAAAAATGCCTCAAAGAAATGTTGTCTCATGGTGATGGAATGCCATGACAAGAAAATTCCCTAGATTTTCATGGCATTCCATCACCATGAGACCACATTTCTTTGAGGAATTTTTTCAAATAGTTTAGCATATATGATAAAAACATCCTCTTTCAAAAAGCGGAGATCTTTAGAACTTTCATTGTACATAGAGTGATGTATAACCAACTTGCTTAAATGTTATAGTTTTCTACACAAATGAAAATGAAAGCATATAGTTCCAAGTCCTCTTATAGGTTCCTAATGTCTCCAAAAAATTCCTTATGATAGAAAATGATCTTTTATTCCATTCAGTAATTATTTAACAAAATTTATTTCAAAAATCATTTCTCTTCAATTTCATTGGTACACAATTCTTACCTGATATAAGCGATTTTTCCACTTCCATTTCTTCTATTACCTCCATTTTTCCATTTCAGAAGGGAATCATAGCTATTGTTATGGAATGTTGGGCATGGTGGGCATGGCCGTGGAGGCCTCTCGCAGCCCTCTTGCTAAAAAATCTGCGAAATGAGAATGGGAGAAATTCACACCTAACATTTCCCCACCTTCTCCAACTACTTCGAGCAGTTTGTTTTCTCCTTTGTCATTCCTTATCTCCTTTATGTTCTCCTTTGTTTGAATATTTTTCTTTGCTTGCACGAGAGTTTCATTATTTCCATGGTTTCTTGTGGCCCAAGACATACTATTTACTGATCATTTCTCTTGTTTCATTTGATATTTTCAAAATAGAATGAAGTCTTAAAATATGAATGCCAAAAGACAGAAAGCAAGGTGAACATTAGGAAAAGAATTCAATTTTTTTCTTAAAAGATTTTTTCATTTGACTTCATTAAAACCCTAAATGTGTTTTCTTTGATTTTTGTTATGTGCAGGTAATTGATTGCAGCAGAAGTGCTCCATCATCAGGGAATGGGTGCGCATTACTTATGATTTTAGGCTCTTTGTCTGCCCAAGAGGCCTAATCTTGTATTCCCCTTTGAAGATAGTGGATAAGTGTGTGTTTTTCCTCACTTTTGTTTGATTTTTCTCCCAGAATTTAGGTAGTCTAGGGTAAATCCCTGAGACTTCTATTTTATGGTGTTTGTTGCTCTGAATTTCCTTTTTGTTTACTGCTATTTCCTTGCTTAGAAAGTAAAATTCATAGAATCCTTCATAAAAAATTGTAACTATTTTTTTGACTTTAGTGAGGACTACACATAATTCTTTACTTAGTTGGAAACCCTGCATTATGATAATTTTAGTTCTAATGAATCTCTCCTTTCTCCTATTAAAGGGTAGAAAAATAATCTGTATGGCCATTACTATTTAAATGATAAATCCTCTAATGGTGGTCATGTCTTCAAATCCTCTAGATTTTGAGACTTTAAAATTTCCTTTCATTGTTCATTTGATATAAGCTAAACTACCTTTTGGACTTAAAATTTACTTTCCAATCGTAGAAAGTCATCATAGTTTCTTATTTTCCATTTCTTCATTACACCCATATTTAGGGTTTTGGTTTTCCATATCTCAACTTTCATAACAGGCCTCTTTAGTTTCCTTGGTGTGTTTTATGTATTCCTCCTTTCTTTCGACAATTCTATCTAAAATAACTATTTCATGGAACCCCAAACACTTTACTTGGAGGCATTCATATTCTAAGTTATTAATTTCTTAATATTGTTGGCCTTGTGGTTGGGTTTGATAGTTCAATTTGTGTTTTGAAACATCGTACTTTCAATTACTTTGAACACACATTTTTTAAAACCTTTGTCTATTAACACTAATGACTGCAGATTTTTTTGAGTTTTTAACATCATATCAATGTCAATAAATGACCAGAATTAAGTCAATGGGAGTAGGAGTACAACTAGTAACAATGGAAAGAGAGAGTAAAATGTGAGCTCTATGCATTTAATGAAAAACAAAAAATGTTGCATTTGTTGAGAGTCAAGAGCCACTCTTAAGTGTGAACTTACAAGTTGTAGATAACATTCCTTAGTCTAAATATGCATCATCAACAACAAATTTTGCATTGGATAAAATAAACTAGACTAACAATGTGAAGCTTAAAATAAATTTCCTTAGAATTGATCATTCCTATTCTTTTATGGCAATTACTTTATGTGATTGGATTAATCACTAGCCTGGCTCACTGATTAACTATTTATTCATTGATTTCATCTTATTAAAAAAATGTGATTTTTTTATTTAATCATTGATCTTGTGTTTAATTTTCCTATTTTGCAGAACATGTGCATTCAAAAACAACAACATCTACAAATATATTTCAAGAGCTTATAGAATTTGACAAGTAACATATTACACCTATTTTGTTTTTATATTTCTAGTGTGTTTTTCTATTGTGCATAAAATGTAAGAAAAAAAATGAACCAAAAAAATCATTATGATCCTTTGTGGTAGGCTCCAGTTGCATTTTTGTATCCAGATTCCTACTATGCAAGCTACATTGCTACATATGCTCCACAAATGGTATTCTTTTATTTAAATTTGTTGTCACCTGTCTTTTTTGTAAAGATTTTATCTCATTGGTTTAAACTGTGTTGTTTATCCACATTATTAGCTTATGGCACAAAATTGCCTTATTGCAAAATAAATAATTTGTTTCAAGAGCTATTTTGATGGTTTACATCATTATTAGTTACCATGATTTATTTGACCCTTTTCATTGGTGAAATATATGTAGATTCCTCCTCATATGCTTCCAGTGCAACAAGCTGGTCTTCAATTACCTCCATTAGATACAGTTGAGGAACCTGTCTATGTAAATGGCGACAATCTCAGGCAAAAGAAGAGTCAAAGAATAAGCTAATTAAAAGCAAAAAGGTAATAACTATAGTTTTTTATGTTAAACTTATTCTTTTGGAAGAATAGAAGAGAATAAGCTGATTAAAAGCAAAAAGGCAATAGTTGTAGTTTTCTTATGTTTTAAAACTCATTCTTTTTGGCAGAATATAAGATATTTGATGATTGAATCATTGCCTATATTTTTTTACACTTGGTGAAATATAGGATATAGAATAATTACAAAGTTCCTGCCTGTTGTGATTTGTTGCCTTTTTCCCAAGCAGATTTCCATTTAATAGATAAGTGATCAATTTCAATCTTGATTATATGAGTTGAAGTATGACAAGTTGCATTGACGTCTATTACTTTTCGAAGAGTGTAGTGAAGGTTTTCATGTACTATGTAGCCCTATTGTTTACAATTTGGCCCAATAATTCCTGCTCTTTGGGTCTTCATGAACTGTCAAGTTACTTTTCCAACATATTTATTTAGATATAGTGGATACACCTCCATATATGTATCTACCTTGGATCTTGGTATGATATAACTTGGATAAGCTAAGGATGTATCTAACTATATCTGAAGGCTATATTAAGTTGTCTCTCTTTTAGTTCCCACTATTCTGAGTCATATTTCCATTTGTATAAATGCTATTTCAAATTTTCTATCTTCTTTCTGTACATATTTATATTTTGGTTTCCATATCCTAGTTGTATTCTAATCCTAGATCATTCATAATCTTTCATATTTATACCATATTCTCTACCTGGATTAGATATTGTATTTGTATGTTTCTATGCATATAATATGGCATTATCTTTTTCAACACACGTATGTCCATCCTTCGGTCTACCATCTTATCACTCTATTGTACATGAATCCAATTCTTTTAGTTAAGGATCTCTTATTAAGATGGATTGCATAACTTGCAGGAGTACTTATTCTATCCATTATAAAGCAAGGTGAGAGGTGCTTTTCTTGTGTTTATAGTCGACAAAACTATGTTTAGGCTTTTGGTGCTAAACTATGTCAGGTAATGCATCATGAGAGAACATATTTGCTTTAAATTATCATATTTAGAACACAGAAGTAAGAAGTCTGACGCTAGTATTTTCTAATGCAATATAAAACAAGATAGAAAGAATATTGCATAGCATAAGCAACCCCTATTTTTGATACATATTTGACTCAACCCTTTTATACCTTCAAATGCTTTGAAGACTTAAAATGCTTGGATACATGCTACAAACTCTATCTTTTTTGGTACCTACACTACCAAATAACATTCAAGGCTATTGTGTATTCATTATTTTTTGAGCTATTGGATAAGAGTATCTTTGCCCCCATGTACAATTTTTTACCTAATCAGCTCAATTACTTAATGTACAAAATTATAACTTTTCTACTCATGGCTTTTTTATTCATTATCACTTTTATTTTCTCCTCTACCAATAAGCATTACTTCTTCAACAAAGACCTTGCTCATATGTATGTGGATTTGCATTTAGGGTATTGTAATAGATCATGTCAATTATGCACATGGAGAGCAATTTACAAGTATTTGATGATATGTTTACTTTGGCTTCATGATAGATTAAGACTATTGTTTCCACTTTCATAGGATCCTAGTGCTAACAGAGGATACCAATTAGTCTATCATAATTCCTATGAAGAGGCTTCAAGATTAGCTTCAATAATTAATATTGTACCTTGCAATGACTATTGCAATGCTTCTGTCCACTACTCTACAATCAACAAAACAGTCATATGAGTTCTATTCAGATTTCTAATATTTGATCCAGGCCTTCACATTATATGTTTTATGACACTTTATAAATGAATTATCTATTACTGAATGAAATAAAAATATGATTTCATTGAGATTTCTAATATTTGATCCAGGCATTTTGCATTGGACTTCACATTATATTTTTGATGACACTTATAAATGAGTTATCTATTACTGAATGAAATAAAAATATGATTTCCTATCATAAGACATTTTTTGGAGACATTAGCCACCTATAAGAGGACTTTAAACAGACTCTATGTACAATGAAAATTTTAAACATCTTTGCTTTTTTAATGAGGATTGCCATGATGAAAGCACTATGTACATGTATACCAACACTGCTTGTAATACTAACTTAATTAGACCTACCTGCTTGGCTGAACCATTTTTCTTTAATAAAATTTTATAATGTTTGAGAAAAAACTGAAACTCATTTCCACAAAAGCTTCTATCTACAAATTTTTGAACAAAAGTTATCTTTTTTATTCCTCAGAAGGGGGGTTATCAAGCCTGGATTTTGTGCCTCTGCTATTATGGTAAGCATGGATTACAGAATTACCCAAAGAACAGTAGAATTATTCATTATTTTGTCAATAAAATCAAACATATTTTTAGAATTGTACATCCCTTTTTCAGTTCTAACTTTTTAAAACATAACTATTTTAAAACTTTTTGGCAAGAACTTTGCTGCCCTGCAGCTCTTGTTCACTATATTTTTACATTAAGTTTCTATATAAATCTTGATCTTCAAAATATAAAAATAATATACAAATTTTACCCACTTCAATTTATCATTTATGTTATATGTCTAAAAAAAATTAAATCATACTCCCTATTTCATTATTGAAAAAAAATTCTATATAATTTTTTATTAAATGCATTTCAACTTATTTTTATAGTTTCTAAAATGCCATTTTTAAAATTTTCATTATTTAATTAGTCTTTCTACCTAAATTTTCTTAAAATTTTCATTTAAAATGCTGAAAATAAATGTATTCTATAAAATATGTACTTACAAATTTCATTACATTAAATAGCATACATCATTGAATCACTTATAAAATATCCTTGAAAAAAATTGTTAAACAATACCAAGAAAATTAAAATGAAACTTAAAAATATCCTCTAAATAAATTATTAAACAACATATGAGAAAATTAAAGTGCAAACTTAAAATAAAAATGTAGGCTCATAACTATGATCCAAATAAGAGAGTATCCAAATAACTTACATTGTGCCCAACTTTACTCAAGTGAAATTGTGGCTATAATTTATTGTAATGCTTTTTTCTTTTTATGCTCTATATTTATCTACTACTAGCACTTGCACCTAAAGGAGATTCAAGGATTACACCAATAGAAAACTATATGTATGTTAATATGTTAGAGAGTACATGCTTGTGCATGGGTGCATATGGATGCCATGTGCTACAAATTCTAGTTGTATGTGGTTGGATTAAACAATTAATTTAATAAGTGTTAAACAATACAATGAAATAAACTTAGACAAATTTAGATTTTTCCTTAAAGAAATTAAGTATTATCTGATTTTGAAATATATGCATATAGATTTAAAACATAAAGCAATTGAAATGAAAAAGAAAGTTGCCATCAAATTGAAAAAATATTGCAAATAGAAATAGAATGTTCTCATCCAATTGGAAAATAATTTTTTTTATCTAGCTTTTGCGTGATAAGTGAAATTTTGGAGGCTTTTACCATTAAATGATAGTTGGTTTACCAATAAAGGACATCTAAAACTTGTTTTCTATGATTCAATAGTGGTTTGCATGAGACTTGTTTTACACTCAAATCTCACACTATTTGTAACCTATAAGCTAATAACTTAAACACAATGTAACACCCACAAATTGTATGACAATAATTTTTTTTAAACTCTTCACCTAAATATGCATTCCCTCTTAAAACTAATTTCAAAACCTTCTACCCAAAGCTTTAAAACGCCATAAGAAAACCATTCCTCCTAAGCACTTCAATACAAGTAATAATATACCCACCCAAATGTGTTCTAACCACTAACTATCATCCATATCATACATTTCAATTCTTATTTTAGTTAATAATGATTTATTGAAGTAATTTATGGATTCAATTGTGTGTTATGGGTTCCCCCCTCTCGCCTATCATTGGTAACTTCTTCATGGAACATTATAATGATTTATTAGAGTGATTTCTAGATTTGATTGTGTGCTATAGGTTCCCCCCTCTCACCTATCATTGGTAACCTCTTCATGGAACATTTTGAAGAGATGACTCTGCACTCATTCCCTCTCAAGTCAAAATGGTGGAAGCGTTATGTGGATGATACCAATGTGTGTTGGTCGCATCGATTGGATAAGTTAGAAGAATTCCATAACCACCTCAACAGCTTGGTGCCTTGCATCTCCTTTATGAAGGAAATCGAATCTTGTGAGCAACTTCCTTTCCTTGACATTTTGCTTCTTAAGAAACCCGATGGATCCCTTTGTCATCGGGTTTTCCGTAAGGCCACCCATATGGATCTTTACCTCCTCTCTTCCTCTCATCACCACACTAGCCCAAAAAGTGGTGTCCTCAAAACCCTTGCCTTGAGAGCTTATCAAATTTGTGATGAGGATCACCTCCCCCTTGAGTTAAGCCATCTTCTCCAGGTCTTCAGTTTGAATGGGTACTCTAGTAAGCAAATTGCTAGAGCTTTTACCCATGCCAAGTCGAGTCTTACTCCCATTGCTAAACCCTCATGCTTCTCTGATCTCCCAATAGCCTCCCTCCCTTACATCGATGGTCTCTCTCAAGAAATATCAAGGATCCTTCATAAAAAAGGCCTTCGGTGTGCTTTCAAGCCCTTCTCTTCCTTGAGAAATCATTTCCCCTCCCTTAAAGACTCCAAGGATATCTTACATGACTGTGGATTCTATAAGGTAGTTTGTTCTTGTGGAACTCCTTATATTGGTGAAACAAGCCGCTCGTTCAACACTAGAATTAAAGAACACTATGCTGACCTTAGACATGAACGAGTCCTCAAATCTGCCCTTGCTGACTACTCCTCTACCAAACACCACATTTGTTTGGAAGACACTCATATCTTGTTCAAAGAAGATAACTTCTTTAAAAGGAAACATAAAGAAGCCATCTCAATCCTCAATCACCCCTCTAACCTTGACCATGATGAGGGTTGGAGGTTGAGTCAGTCTTGGCATCCTTTGTTGTCTAACCTTAGATCTCACCATCCCCCTTTGTCCCATTAGTTTCCTTGCTACCTCCTCTTCCCTTCTGTCATGCTGCCCCCCTCCCTGCCTTATCTGTCTTGCCCTTTTCCGTTTGTTCGAGGGTCTATCCCTTCTGGCTTGTGCTCTTGTTGATCGTGGGTATTTTCTTGTGTTGTTCATCTTTTGGTGCTTGGTTTTTTATTTTCTCTTTTAATTTTCCTCCGGGTGGGGTTTATCTTGCTTCATGTCTCATCCTTCTTTCTTAATTGTTATCCTTTCATTTCTTTTCTTTTTTGTCTTTTGCTAAATTTTTTCTTTTTATTTTTATAATAACTTTGTGTCTTCTTTCTTTTATTTTTTGGGTTCTTTTCCTTTCCTCATATTTGGCTTTTGAATTATATATATATATGCACACACACATATATACATTTACATATATATATGGTTGCATGTATGTATGTATGATTATGTATGTATGCATGTAGGTATGTATATATATATATATATTGAGTTTTTAATTTTTTTCTCTTAGTTTTTGGTTGGCTTGTTTGTTATTCTTGTATTCATTGAATTTTTTTTGGTGTTCTTTTTTCTTTTCATTCCTTTCTTCTCTTTGTCTTCATTTTATTTTTAGTCATTTCTTTATTTCCTTCTATCTTTTGTTCATGTTTTTCTTTTGATTTATCATTTTAGTTATTGTCGTAATTAGTTTGTTACATTTTTTGGTTTTCTTTTCTTTTATTTTTTATTTTTTTTCGTGTTCTATATTTCTTTTTTTCTTTTTCTTTTTTGAGTTTTTCATTTCCTCCTTTGAGTTTTGTTTATTTGGTTGTCTTCTTGATATATTCATATATATATTCTTTATTCTTGAGTTTTTAATTTTCTCTTTTTTATTTTTGGTTGTGTGTTTGTTTTCGTGTTTTATGGTCTTATTTTAGACTTTTATATATATATATATATATATTCCTTTTTTTTTAACTTAAAGGGGCATAGGTGTATGGGAAAATGACACATCTACTATATTGAGGTAGCCTTTGATGAAGAAGAAGGTAAACCTTATGGTGCTACTAAGGAGGATGAGTTTGCGGTGATATGGGAGGAGGGATTTTTTGGGGGCACTCTTGCAATGCTTTCTGTAGCACCATAGTATTACTCTCTCTGCATTATAGGGAAATTATACATATAGATGGTAACCATATTAATCGATAGTGGAGCCACCCATAATTTTATCTATGAAGTGTTAGTCGCTAAGTTGAGCCTAAGGGCGGAAGACTTTGAAGGATTTGATGTGACAGTCGTAGATGGGTACACCATTCCATGTAATCGCTAGATTTAACAAATGAAGTTGACCATAGGAGGGCACAAGATGTGAGATGATTTCTACATAGTTGGCATCAGAGAGATGGATCTAGTCCTAGGATTATAATGGCTTCGCTCACTTGGAGAGTACACCACAAACCATCAGACTCTAGAATTGAAGTTTAAAGTTGATTGAAAGGAGTTCATTCTTCAAGGCTTATCCAAGGCAAGTACTAAGCTTACTTTAGACAAGGCATCAAATAAGATGAGGAAAGGAGTGAAGCATTCCAAAGATCTAGATCTGAAGTTGCTTGAGGGCAAGCAACATCTGAGCATGGCAGACTGTCATGTCCCTATTACCTGATGGGGGCCTATTTAACAAATGGTAAATAATGTTTCTTAACACTTATGAATTTATTAAATAAATATTCAAATAAGTAATAGTAATTTTTAAATTATTAAATAATTAATATTTAAATTTTTTTTCTACTTGACTAACTTCTTTTGTTGGTGCCCTCAACTTAGTATTTATATTGGGTCATTGGCTTTTATGAAGGCATGAATGGTTGAAGGAATTAATATTGTGGGTGACTGGGATGGAAACCTTAGTATACCTAGCACTGAGTAAGATGCAAACCTTGCTTGTGGTTAATTACTTTTTCCATTACTTTCCATACTCCATCCTATCACTCGTGATTATTCTTACAACAAGCAACTAAGGAAACACAAGAGTTGGAGTGGAGGGAAAAAAGCACACTATATGCCAAGTCTTCATCAAGAGTGTCATTCCTAGGAGTCTCTTGGCATACCAGTCAATCAACCCTATAACACACCAAACAGAGCTAGAGTTTCTCAAGATGATCTTTAAAGCTCAACTCATACCATATTCTTTGTAAGAGTGTGCTCCAATGCAACCATCAAGAGTCTACCTAGAGATTGGAGCCACATCTATCTACTATTGGTACCCATCGTGCCTCAAGGGTAGTAGATTACATCAATGAATGGGTTGAGGATCACACTAGTCCTATAATACGAATTCTAGAGGTTGATTCTGATATCACTATGTAATATGTGATGTACTCTTAGTGTGCTAAAAATCATTTTTCTATTGAAAGTCTTTCCCTACTATTCTAGCCTATGTGGGCTTCTTCCAAAACATTTCAATTTGGAAGCTTTGTATGAATTCACAGACCAACATACTCCCATGTGCAAGTGCTACACATAGCAAAAAGGGCAAGCACCAAACTCGTGGCCTACTTGTATTTAATGTTCTATGGCCTGAGAAAAGCACCTCACAAGCCCCTTCTAAGCTCTCGTATTCCCTATTTAGATCCCTTCAAAGAAATTTTCAATCCTTAGGTCAATGCATTAAACAACGATTGGGCAAAGGCTCGAAGGTTTCCTCTATTTTTTGTTGCAATCAAAATTCTCTACCCTGCATTGAAAATTGTTGTTTGCCAACTCCCTTCATTCTGCTGTTGGGGGTGTGATTTCTCTTGTTGTAGCTGAGATTTGTTGCTATAAGGCAAGGATTGGATGTGATTAGATGTAGTGGATCACCCCAAACCCTTTCGTATCATCTCCAAGCTGACCTCAATCTTTGTGATTTGATATTATATCCCCAACCTCATGATTTAATTCTATTGTGCAAGGATTTAATTTTGTAGGTTGTTTTTCTATCAATATGAGGTGATTTTTTGTTTAAAGGGAAATTGAAGCTCAAAATCTATGTTGAAAAAGTGATTGAAGCTTAATTTTCTACTCAGAAGTCCCAATTTTTTTACACCCCAGTTGTGTATTTACTATTTACTATTACTATGTAGGGTAAATGCGAATGTATTTTAAAATGTGAATGAGAATAAATTGTTCTTGCACTTTGTTATCAATGAATTATGAATGAAGGTTATTTCATTTAATGATATGTGATGAAATGCATATATGTGAAATGGATGTTTATTGAATTGGATATTCTAAGTATAGTGAAATATTGTGCAATGCATATTTTATTGAACAACTGACTACCATTGGAATGTGTTATTTTGATGCAAGTATATGTTCAATCCTCTAGGTGCAAGGGGAAGTATCACTCTTGAACAACAAAAGATCTTGGTTAGGTAACCAGTAATGTAACCTAATTGAGCTTATACACACACACACACAATCATAGTAGAATGGTTGATTCAAGTTATTATGTCAAAAATTGGTAAGTCGTCTATAGTATGATGTGTCATTAGTAAGGGTCTTGATTATTGTTGAGTGCATTCTTGGATGATGTTTATATGTTTAGAGATTATGAGTTCTTCCCTATATTACTATGCTTGTATTGATGAGGAGAACACACATGGAATGTATGTATATGTATACATATGCATATCGACAATAGACCATACACATGAAGGAACACGTACATGGGAGTACATGGGTAGACGTACCTATGCAGGCTTATGAACGGGTTGCTTATGAGCATGGAGCTATCAAATGGACAATATTACATGAATGTGTATATGTATAAATACATCATGTGCATCTATTCCCTATCAAAAAATAGTAATTGTGTACATGCTTGATTGTGTGTGTGCGTGTGTACATATACATATATCAATATGTATGCCTATATCAATACACAAGTATGTTTGGCAAACAGACATGCCCATACAAATGTAATAATATATGTAAACATATTTATACATGTACATAGAGGAATATATATATAAACAATTAATATGAGTATTATTAGTATGTGAATGTTAACTTGTTCGTATTCATTTATATATCAAATGTATACATACTTGATTGACATGGTATATATTTATATATATACATATTCATATATATGTAATTTATAGCATTAATGATAATTAAGTGACATATATATGTATATCTACATATATATTTATATATATGTGTGTGCAATGCTTAGAGGCTGATTTATATATATGAACATAGGCTGATTTGTGTATAATATATGCAAAGCATTTAAAGGTTGAATATAGCATATATTGACATTGAATAAAGGTTGAACTACATGCTAAGTATTGTGCAACAATAAGGTTGATTTGGAAAATAAATCATAGTCAATACTATGGAAATGCATCTTTAAATTGCTAACAGTGAATTACTCAAACATTGGACGCTTTAATATAAAGCGATGGAGTATTTATCAACTGCAAAATAAAGTGTAAATGCATGAGAATAGGAAATGTGAACAAGTTATGAATTGGTCAAAGCACCAAATATACACTAAAATTGAGGAGCGACTCATCTTATCTTTGTTGCTCAATGAAACCATGACAAAGTCGACATTGTGTGAATGTCGCCTGAAAGTAGAAGATTGTTTCAAAGTAGATAACCGCACCAAAGGGAAAGGAGTTTGGCTAAATACATGGCACCAAATTGAGAAAGCTCTATTTCCTGTAGAATTTTATTCTGTAGCAAGTCGATTGGCATCATTTGATCATGTGAAAATTGAACTAGTCTTTTGCTTCTATTAACCATAGAGGTCGATCTATGGCATTATATGTTGAGTATACTCTTTGATTGTTGCCACCTTTTAGTTGAGTAGTGTGAGATGATTTGCAATGTAAAATGTGTCGATTGACATGCCTCTTTTGTAGGTTGCAATGTCTCTTTTTACTATATAAATAGAGAGGCAAGCTCTCTTATTTGAAAAGCACTATTCTGCATATTTATTCCATATTGCAATTATTTTGAGAGTTGTTTATTCTTAGAGCTGAGATTCATAGTGTGAGATTTTTGAAATACTTTGTGAGTGAAAATTTTTCTTGAGAGAGAATTCATAGTGAAGTATATCTTTAGAAGGATTTAGTGAAGCTAGCAAGTTGTTGTTGGAAGGCTATGCATCAATTCAGTCAATTGGATTAAGCGTATATAGGCATGAGGACCTAGTCTTCTCTTATTTGTCTTTATTTATGAAAGATTGAGTTTTGTATGCTTTGTTTGAGTTGCATGAGAATACTTGCATTAGGAAAACATGGCATTTTCTTTGGAAAGGAAAAAGAATTTTTATGTTTGTTTGTGAAAGTGCTTGTATTTACTCCATAATAGGATGAATTGTTTTTCATAGATATAAGTATACTAGATATGATTAAGCAAGGATAGCTTATGGGTTATTCATAGCTAAGTTATTTGAGTGTACTAGATAGCTTATAAACTTACACCAAGGGTTTGATTATCCTTTGAAGGGAGGGTAATTTGTATTTATGATTTATGAGTAGATATACCATTAAGTTGTGGGAAAAGGGAATAACTTGTCTCTAGGGTTAAAGACTACCCATTGATGGAAAAACTTATGTATATAATATAGTGGCCTTAAGTCAAATTGAGCTTGAGTTGTGTGTGAGTAGGATGAATATCACTCAAAGTAGTAGGTGAGAAAACTTTGGCCAAAGTAGTGTGATTGCCTTTGGCTCCACTATCAATTCACTGTGATCCATTTATATGCACGCTAGTCCTAGATTGTGGGTTTACAAGTTCTAGTCATGTAGGACACAACACTAAGCACAATTTACTCTACCAATCTCTTCATCGAAGGGTAGGGCCATCTATCAAATGGTAGATGTGTGAGGGACTACATATGAGTCTATGGTTGACGACAAAGTGCTTCAGTGATGCTTCTCCTCCTTGGCAGGTGATAGAAGACCAAGTTTTGAAAGGAGGTTTGTGTACTATCTATATCTATTGATTTGAAGCTCGATTGAGCTATGTATACACTTTGTACACATTCTTTGGAATATTGTAATTTGTGAAATTATTATAGTCCAAAATGGAATCATTGTTGATTATTGTTATGATGTCTTTGTTCATTTGTTCTCTATAAAATAAAGATTTTTTTATAGAAATGATTAATTTGCATAGTTTATCTACTCAAACAAAGTGAAAACTTAGGAAAAATCACTTTAGTGAACAATTGACATGCTACATGTGGTATTAGAGCTACCAAGATTAGCTTTGGAGCCTATCAGCTCATCATACTTTTCATCCATCATCATCTAATGTTTGGAAATTCTTGTGCTAGGATGGTGCATCTCAATTTAATTGTAAGAAAGTCAATAATAGAAAGAAAATGCTATGTAAAGGCCAAGAAGGAAAGAGAGGCCATCGTTTGAACAATTGAGGGTACCAACATGACAATGCCATTTGGTTAAGTGACTGTAACTATCAATCACACACTTTCTTGACTTAGTGATGTAAAGAGAAAGATGAAGATGGAGGCTAAGTACAACTATTTACCTTCCATCTCACCAGATAAGTCTGAGTCTTTATCACTTTCTAGGGATATACCCTTGGAAGGGAGTGTAGGGTATCAAATGACAAATACGAAGGATTTATCCATTCTGGGATAGATATGAACAATCTCAATTTGTAGGGTATACCCCATTGAGTTATGTGTCAAAGAGTGAATCCAAGGGATACTCTCCACTTGACTATCTAAATAGTCACTCCATGTAATTAGAAGGATATTGAAATCCTTCATAATTAAAATCATGTGTTTATCAAAAAGCTTGTGCTTACATCTTATGTGGAATTCCTTAAGTTTGATTAAATGCTCATTTAAATGTTTTCCATAAGATAATGATAACATGATTAAATCTATTATGGATGAACCTTTAGGTATAATCCATTCTTGCAAAGATGGTGAGAACAGGAACCAATCCTGGTGGAAGCCAAGAAGTTGGGCAAGGACCAGTAGGTGTTGAAGCTATATTGGATCAAATCTTGAAAATATTGGGAAACTTAGAGCAAGGAATAGGGGTAAAGAATAGAGTTGAGAAGGAAATTACAAACAACAAGAATGAGGGAGAAAAATCTTCTCACCAACATGATCAAACCCATCACACGAGAGAGAGAAATCACCTTCCCTATCTGAGAAGACTAGTAGGAAGCATATGGATTTTGAACTCTCTAGAGATATGAATAAAATAACCCCACCTAGGTTTGAGAGAAGCACTAGTGGAGATGATGTTGTGGCTTGGTTAGTCCAAATGGAGAAATATTTTGAGATTCAAAATTATATTGAGGTCACCAAAGTAGCATGGGGAGCATACCAATTAGCAGGAGAAGCCTCTAACTAGTGGATGAATAAAAAGATAGAACTCAATCTTGACTCATGGAAACTAACATGGAGTGAATTTGTTAAAATTTTCTATAAAATATGGTTACCCCAACTCTATTTTGACTAGAAACTCGCAGATTTTCAAAATTCAAGACAAGGCGAAATGATGTTTGATGACTATTGGGAGAAGTTTACCTATTTGATATGCTATGTTCCTATGTACCAAAAGGATGAACGTTTTCATATAATAAAGTTCATCATGGGACTTAATAACATATCGGAGGAGAGGTAGATGTTCATAGTCCATCTACTATGGATATTGTGTATGAGAAAGCGGTTAAACAAGAGTAGAAACTCAAAGCTATCTCCACCTATTGGGTGATCCCACAATATTGGTTTATAATTTTTGGCCAAAATGGACATTGAACTAAATTATTTTAACCAAATCTTCACTTTTAGACACCTATAGCGGCTAAATTGTGAGGAATTTGAAGATGATGAAAACTAGTGCTTTGTGAAATTTTTTCTGTAGATTCTAAATTTTTTTTTTTTTTAAATTTTGGAATCGGATTGCACTTATTTTTCCATATCCTTCAAAAACTAGTTTTTAACAATAAACACCATTTTTAAAGAGTGACATTAATGGCTAACACATCTTTTTTTCTATAAAGGATAAAATTATATTTATTTTTTAAATTTAGATTTGTAACTACAATATCTAGTGCATGGAATTGGATTCATAGCATTTCATTGAATTTTTTTTCTTAAATAAGTTTCAAAGTCAAACTAGTTATAATTTAGACATGATTTACTAGCTAAAACATAACTTTTTTTTGTAAGTATCAAAATTCAATTTTTAATTTTTTGTTGGATCAAGGACATCAATATCTAGTGCATAGATATTTTCCAATTTTTTTTAATAATCTACTATTTTTCCACATGTGAAGAATAGAGAGCTTGATTTTTGATGAAAAACCTAAATTCACAAGAAATAAAAAATAAATATAATAATCAAATTAAATTTATTTAATATTGTACGTTTTTGGAAGCTTATAATAAGGACTACATACTAACAAAAATAAATTTTAAATGAATTCATTTGATCCCCCAAAAGGTAAATTAAAAGTGGTTTATTATTAGCATTTTGATGGGTGTAAAGTAGAGTCTGTTATAGGTATGGTTTAAAACTAGCAGGGTTCTATCCAAGGGGGTTTGATCTAAGGTGGTTTGATCAAACCCTCTTTAATTGAAACCTTTTAAATGGAACTTTTCAAGGCTTAAATCATTATATTTTCAAAAAATATCTGATTTTAGCAAAAATCGAGATCTCCCAAAAAGTGTAAACCACTATTGTGGGATCACCCCACTAGGAAAACATAAACCTTAAGAAACTTGTGGGAGTTTAAGACAAACCAACTCCAAGGAAGGTTGAAGTTGTGAAAAATGTGCCAAAGAAAGGGGGAAAAGGATCTTGTAATAGTGGAAAAGAATCTAGAAGGGAATGTAGGAAGAATAGTTCCAGTGGTGGAAATACCAACATTGTTGGTGGAAATGTCAATAAATCTAGAGAACCTGCAAGGAGGAAAGGACTGGCTATTGGATATTTCACTTATAGAGGATACCACTATGCCACTCAATGTCCTAATAAGGCTTTGAGGTCACAATCCTATGGTAATCCACTTCCTACCCAACAAGCGATGTTCCAACAAAAGATTCATGTTGTTGTGGATGATCGCCAAGCGGAGTATCAAGTGACTCTAATAGAGACCCTAGGTATTTTGTTTGGCTTACCCATTTCTATACTTATAGATTCTAGAGCAACTAAAAAATTTATTTCACCTAGAGTAGCTAAGTAAATATCTAGAAAAGTTGGTTACATGGCAAAGTCTCGAGATGTAGAATATGCATACCAGACAAGAGCAATGATGGAACAATGTTTGTTCAAAGCTAGGATTGAGCTACCTTTTTTTTCTACAGAAGTGAACCTATATGTCACACCTTTAGGATCCTATGATGTTATCCTAGGTATGAACTAGTTATGGAGACATAGGGCCAAGGTAGATTGTCATGCCAAAACAATAGAATGTTTAGACGATCTTGGTAATCAAGTGAAGTTTCAAGGGATACCTAGGGAGGCCAAGATTTGTCAGATCTTTGCAATGGAATTGTTAAGAGCTAAGAAGAAAGGGTGCAAACTCTTTTATGTCAAGATGGAAAATCTAGAAGAGTATAAGGTATTACATTTACAAGAGAATCTTGATAACTTTGGGTCACAAAACTTCCAAGAGATGGAAGATAGAGAAATGGATGAAATTCGAATGCCAGATATGGAGAGGTATCCTATTCTAAGAAAATTTTGGACATATTTCCAGATGAATTACTTGGGTTACCACCAAAAAGGATATTTGATTTCTTAATAGATATAGTTCTAGGATACAAACCTATTTCCAAGGTACCTTATAGAATGATGAAAACTAAACTAATGGAGCTTAAGGAACAACTAGATGAATTGTTGTCTAATGGGTTGATAAGACCAAGTGTATTGCCTTGGGGAGCACTAGTAATCTTTGTGAAAAATAAGGATGGTACTTTGCAGTTGTGCATAAATTATCGCATGCTTAACAAAGCTATGATAAAGAATATGTATCCATTTCCACACATTGATGCTCTATTTGATCAAATGAGGGGAGCTTCCTTATTTTTGAAGATTGATCTAAGATCTGGATATCATTAGTTGAGAGTTAGGGATGAATATATCTTTAAGACTACTTTCAAAACTAGATATGGACATTACAAGATTATAGTTTACCCTTTGGTTTAACAAATGCACTTACAAAATTTATGAACCTTATGAGTAACGTATTTAGGGACTGCCTAGATAAATTTGTCTTTCTTTTCCTAGATGATATCCTAATTTACTCAAGGAATGAGGAGGAACATTGTAGACATTTAGAGATGGTTCTACAAAGACTTAGAGAACAAAAGTTGTATGGAAAACTCTCTAAGTGTACCTTCTTTCAAAAGAGAGTACATTATCTTGGACAAGTGATTTCAACAAAAGGTATTACAGTAGATCTAGCCAAGATCAAGGAAGTGCTAGAATGGCCAATGCCCAAGAATGTATCTAAGGTTAGAAGTTTTATGGGTTTGGTGGGATACTATAGAAAGTTTGTTGTAAACTTCTCCAAGATTGACTTTCTGATTACTTCTTTATAGAAGAAAGGAAAGAAATTTGAATGGACAAAGAAGTGCCAAGTAGCCTGTGACCTACTTAAAGAAAAGTTGACAACTACACCTATTTTGAAAGTGCCAAATCTAGAAGATGACTTCATTGTTATCATAGATGCATCAAGAGAGGGCCTAGGAGTTGTTCTAATGCAAGAAGGGAAAGTAATTTCTTATGAGTCAAGAAAGTTGAAACCTTATGAGAAAAAATATGCATCACATGATTTAGAGTTAGCAATAGTGGTTCATGCATTGAAAATGTGGAGGCATTACTTGTTAGGGAAATCTATTGAGATGAAAACTAAACAGCATGGGCTAAAGTATCTTTTTATTCAATCTAATCTAAACACAAGACAAAGAAGATGGTTGGAGTTAATAACTGAATATAACCTTAATATTAGTTATATTTAAGGAAAAGAAAAATGAGTTGCCTATGCCTTCAGTCAAAGACATCATATTGCTTCAATTGTGACAATTCAAACTGACTTTAAAGGTCAGGTATTGCAAAAATACAAAGAGGATGAGTACTATATGAAAGTTAAGAAAGAAATCACAATCAATCTACAAGATCTTAGGTTTGAACGGGTGAAAACATGTGTTAGAAAATGAGCAGCAAACAAAAGAGTGCAAACAACAAATATAAACACCCTACACCTCAAGATTGGTCAATCGTTTAATTTAACAAAGAAAAATGAAAGATTTCACCTTATCAAACTGTCCTTTAGTTGGACCTTCGATCTTTGATGTTGTATGCTCCTTTGATGGTAGATAATGAGGATGCAAGATGGTTGAAGTTGGATAACAATGGAAGCAAATGCTATGGTGAATGTAAGAAAATGAGAAATTTGACTAAGTATGGTTCAAATGAAAAATTTGCAAGAGTTTGGCTAACACCATGATCTCCCTCCCAAAATGAGAGAAAAGAGGGGGTATTTATAGAGAATTTTTAATTCTCAAGAGAAATGGATGGTTGAGATTAAACCAACATGGCCAAGATGTAGGGCTATGGTGAGTTGAAAACTCATAAGCCCTCACATCTTGACATGTGGCATGTGAAGTGGCTTGAAAAAGATGATGTATAAATGAGTTGGAAGGAGAGTACATGACATAGAGGTACTACATGGTACCTTGGAATTTGGAGAGGATCTCCTCATAAAGGATGTCTTTGTCTCCATGTGGGTGAAAGGACATGTGAGGAATTAAAAATTCCTCAAATATCCACATGGAAATGAGAGAAAGAATTAAAATTCTTTGAAGTGCATTGGGGGATTAAATGTGAATTAAAAATTCACATGCAGAAAGGGTTGCCTTCTCCAAAAGGATAAATCCTTTAATAAAGTTGACTTAGGTCACATTCCATAAATGACATGGATATTAGGTTGACCTAATTAAGTGATTAAGGCTGTGCAAGTACCTGATTAGACAAATTAATGACATATTAGAGGCAAGTGGGAAATTATGGAGGACGTGACCCTAATGATGATTAGGGGTGTGCACATCTTAACCATAAATTAATTATGATTAGAAGAGGGTTAGATGATTAAGTGGAATTAGAGGCCAACTTGCAAAAGTTGGAGGGTGACAATGAGAGAGAAAGTGAGGAATTAAAAATTAATTTAAATTCCAAGAGGTTATATGACTAAATTAAATAAAGTGGTATATTTATTTAATTTAGAGAGGAAAGAGAGTAAAAGTATTTATTAAATTAAATACTTTAGGAACCTTATGTAGGACATGAAATATTAATTAGATGCATGATTTAATTAATACTGACAAAGAGGATGACGTAGACAAGTAAAGGGATGAATAAGGAGACGTCTTTGGCCATATGGAAGTGGTCAAATTTGGATGTCTACATTTTTCCCCTCTTTAAGACAATATTAGGATAATAATGTTTTGAAAAAAATAAAATGCAGAGGACTCTATAGAGGAAGCGACCAGAAAAGAGATGCCCCAGCAGGGAGAGTTTGAATGAGCTGTCCAAATGGAAGAAATTAAAGGGGATGCCCTGGTCTCACAAGAGAAGGCTTATGATGGAAGATTGGGAGAGAATGGTAGGGTATGCCCCCTTGAGAAGGTGGACAGGGAAGGACAAAGGGTCCCGGGGAACTTCTTGAAAGTACAAAATGGTATATGTCATTGGAAAGAGCACAAAAAACTTAGAGGATTGGCATTTGAACAGAGGAAAATGGGTATACAGTGTGAAAATGGCATCCCCGGGAAGTTAGAGGGTGAATGGATTAGTTGGGGGAAATTTTGGTTAAATAAAGGGAAAAATTTTCCTTTTATTTAAAAAAGGTAAAAATGAGGGGAAAATGTTATAAAAGGTAATTATAAGAATTACCTCTCCTCATTTGGACAACTGTCAATTGAGGAGGAGAGGGAGAAGAAGAGAGGGAGATGGTGAAAGTACACGATGTTGGAGTATGATAGTGACATTATCCACTGGGGGGATGAGAGACGACAGTTCTTCAGCGAGTGTGTCGTGCCATGCCAGGTTAGCCCCAAACTCAACTTTGTGATTTTTGTCATTTTGTTTAAGTTTTTAAAAAAAAAAAATTTAAATATGGGTTTTGTTGGAGGGGAGGGATGAAAAATGGGAAGAAGGAAAAACAAATATTTTGAGTTCAATTGAGGAGAAAAAGTTAGTTGGGTATGCCCCAAAAGACGAAAAAGTGGCAGGCCAAAAAAAAAAGAGGGGGGGGATTGGTTGTCGAGTCCCATGGAGGAGTAGATCCATCTGTGCCCAGGCAGGTCCACCCACATATGGGGGTGGGTCCGCCTATGCCAAGGTAGGTCTGTCCACAGACTCGGGCAAGTCTGCCCGAGCAACCCGAGGACTTACCTAGGAGCCTGGGTGGAGTCGCACGAGCTCGGGTAGATTCACTTAGGCTAGGGTGGGTTCTCCCACAACTGGGCAGGAGCCTGTCTGGGGGCTCAGGTGAGAGCCCACCCAGGAGCTCAGGCAGGTCCACCTAGGCCAGGGTGGGTCCGCCCATGGGCTTGGGCGAGTCCACTTCAGCCGAGGCAGGTCCGCCTGCACTCAAGGTGGGTTCATTCAAGGTCTCAAGCGAGGCTAGGGGCTGAGTCAGGATCTGACAGGAATGAAAAAGGGGAAGATGAAAAAGAGAGGGAAAAGAGAGGAAAGAGAAAGGATAGCCAAGGGAATCCTGGAACTAGGGAAAAAGGAAGAAAACACAATGCAAAAAAAAGAAGAAAAATGACATAGTGGTCATGTCATGGATGCAGGATTTTGAGATTTTGCACATGCGAGAGAGATGGTCTGAGGTATTGAGTAGATGTATAGAGGCGATGACGGGCATGAATCATCAAGTGTTAGCAAAGGCAAGATTGTTCCACATGTTATCTTATCTGATGATTAAGGCCCATAGGGCCATGCTGACAACATTGATAGAGCATTGGGACTTAGCGACATCGACACTTCATCTACTGACAAGAGAGATGATGGTGACTCTAGAGGACGTATGGCATATTTTGAGGCTCCCCATAGCAAGGCTCCTAGTTAGCAAGTGTCAGGTAGAGGTGAGGCACTGGAAAAGTTCATGCAAGTTGTGTTTTGCGATGATGAGTTGCTGATTCAATGACAACAGCTGGACGTGGATAGATGCTTGTCATGCAGGGTACCGACATTATCATTGTACCTAACAGGGATGATTAACAAGATATTGTTGCCAAACTAGAGTGGTCAATTCCTGCATCTCAGGTTCATCGAGGTGATCCATCACATCATCAAGGGCCAAGAGGGTTAGTTTGCGTGGGGGACCTGTATGTTGGCTCAACTGTATAGGGATATGCACATGATATGCTATCGAGAGGTGTTGAGTGTGACACATGTCACACTGCTATAGGTGTGGGCCTAAGAGCATATTAGGGTGACTAGGTCGGTCGTGTTGAGAGTAGGATACAAAGCAGCAATGGCTTGGGGATGGGGGACTAAGGTAGGAGCGATACTATGATATCAGGATGTCAAAGATGTGGATATGTGGAAGAGATGATTTGATGATGTGTAGGCTGAGATGATAATATGGTGTCTGTATATGTTGCAGTGATTCAGGGACTAGAGGGATGATGAGGAGGAACATAGGGGCAAGTGTCATTCTGATGATTGACACAAAAGCAGCCATGGGGGATGAGCTGGATCTGGAGATAGTGTGGGAGGAGTTGGAGGCACTATAGTTTGTGCCATACCTAAGTAGGAGAGATGGGTCAAGAGATGCAAGGATGATAGATCAGTATGGTCAGTGGTTTAGGTGACATTCGCCTCCATGGATTGCACTAGTGATGTCGATTGAGGGGGCACTAGGTTTTAGATCAGAGGATGAGAGATGGCTAAGGGTTGAGAGAGAGGGACAGGGTCCACGAGGACAACACAAAGGAGGTTAGGAGAGAGGAGGATGATGGAGAGGAGGACAGGAGGAGTTTGAAGTAGCCGAGGAGCCGGTGAGGGTAGGGAGGAGGAGGAGACAACGATGTAGAGCCCAGGGAGGAGATGGAGCAGAGGACGGAGAGGATGAGGCCAACGTTGAGGCACAACATGATAGGGGACTAGAAGCCTAGAGAGAGAGGAGACAGGAGGTGCATGCATGTGCATCTCCAGGAGGTTGGCAATAGGATAGATAGGAGGAGGTCGAGGCCAATGGGGAGGAGGGACAGGAGGAAGATGTGGCTATAGGAGGGCAACAACGACAGAGACATAGGGAGGTTGAGGCTAGTGGAGAGCAGGAGAGGATGATGAGGGGAGTGGAAGCCCTTGTGGTGATTGATGTGGATGGGATGGAGGTGTTGGCAAAGAGTTAGGGGTATGAACTATAGGAGATGGATATTGATGCAGAGGTACATGACATCTTACCACTATCGACAACACCACCTAGAGGAGACTATTCGGCAGTGGTATTGAGAGGGACCCTAGAGAGACTATGACTTAGTGAGTAGTGATTACAAGAGACAGAGGTGGAGTAGATCAAATTAGAGGTAGAGATGAGTGAGCTACAGGAACGATTCTCCCAGAGTGAAAGGGACTACTTAGACCTAGCCATGATGGTGACAGATGTGGATAGGAGATTGTTAATAGAGGGATGCGGCACGAGATGAGGTGGTTGAGCTACAGGTAGAGGTAGAGAGGTTGTGAGTAGAGGTGGCTAGGTAGCATGAGGAGGGGGAATGTAATGAGATGGGAGAGAGACTGTTTGGTGGCTGAGGAGGCGATACAATATACTGTTGGAGTAGAGAGCAGGATGAGCTAGGGATAGAGTGTATTTTTTAGAGTAGACGGTTGGAGATATGGGATTGATGTAGTAGAGAGAGGAGATGAGGGTGCAGATACGTGTGTTGCAGATAGAGAGAGACATGTCACAAACATAGGTACAATCCATAGAGGTAGAGAGGGATGTGGTATAGGCACGTGCTCAGGTGTTACAGAGCGCGAGGCAAGTGGTAGAGACACAAGTTCAGTCTCTTTAGGGATACAGAGATGTAGGGATGTCACAGGTATCAACTCTTCGGAGAGAGTAAGATGTAGCCAATTTGAGACTTCAGGCACTTTAGAGGGATAGGGATGTAGTGGTGGCTCGAGCATAGGCTACGCATAGGGAGAGAGATGTCACAGAGGTGCAGATGCAGATATTGTAGAGTGAGCAGGACACAACGTAGGTTTAGTTGTAGGAATCACAGGTTGAGAAGGGTGAGCTAGGGTTAGAGGCACAAGGACTATAGGCATAGTTGCAGGCTATTGAGGCTAAGAGAGATAGGGCCACAAAGTAGGTACAATAGCTAATATTAGCATAGGAGGCATGGGGACAAGTGCGGAGAGCCATTAGTGTAGATCGAGACAAGTATAGGCATGAGCGGAATGCCGCTAGACATTAGGTTGGGCAAAGAAATGATTATTTGCAGGAGATGAGTTATTGGAGGTGTGTGTATGAGCATGTCATTCCAGATCTGGTGCAATGCATAGTGTGCTACATTAGATAGGTACCTCAGATGCCAATACTATCCAAGTCATTGGGGACACGTACTAGAGGGTATAGTGACTATTAGCGAACCCCTTCTCCTTATGGTGGTTACCAAGGGACCCTACCCGTGATTACCAAGGGACCCCTACACACAGAGGGCCAATTCCTGACTCTCCTTAGAGATCAGACGTGGGCAGCTCACAGTAAAGTAGTCAGAGAGCAGATGAGAGGATACCAGTTTTCTGACAGATACAAGATTGAGGATTAGTACATATCGTCAAAGATCAGAGGTGATCTACATCTCTAGATTTTGTATCTTATTTTATGATATATGATGGATATTTAGTGGATTATGCTTGAGACACTATGATGAGATGTACATTGTATTATTTTCATTATGATATGTGATAGCCCTTATTGACATTATGTGTTATGTTTTATGTGATGGATGATTTAGTTTGTGTATGCACATGTATGGGATACTTAATGTTTATGTGGATGGTTTATTATGCATGTATGCACATGTATAGGATATTTTATGTTTATGTGGATGGATGATTATGCATGTATGCACATGTATAGGATATTTTATGTTTATGTGGATGGATGATTATGTTTGTATGCACATGTATATGATATTTGATGTTTATGTGGATGGATGATTATGCATGTATTAATGTTTATAATATAGGATGATATGAATATTTGGTATAAAATGTAATTAGGATGGTTCTAACAGTATGGTAACACATGTATCATGTAAATTTTAATGTGGATATGTATGCGCTAAATGAAACTAAGATACTTATTCTAATCAGTTTATGAAAAAGAAAATATGTTGTATCTACAAATGTGAATTGCAATATGAATGAAACATGAGTGTCTATAATGTAAACCTATATGTCAATAAGAACTTGTATGAGAATGTGGGTAGATGATAGGTGTAACATGGGTGTGGCACCATACCTATCAAGAACCATTAGTACCCTAAGAGGAAAACTAAGGGAAAAAGAATCAAAGTTTGCACAGCCTAAATCACAAGTCATGGGTTATGAACAAGGCAGCTTGAAGGGTGCATGTAATGAAATGAAATGTAGTCAAGAAGGCAATTTTCCATATTTGGAGCATTAATTTTTTTCTATAGCATAAGATATCGAATACCTTGATATAGAAGACCAAGGAAAGTTGGCATCCAATGCATGAAACAAACATAGTAAACAAGGTTATCCCAACACCCCAAAGTCGTGAGGACCTTGGTTGGGCCAGGTATTGGAATAACCACAAGCACAAAGGGATGTTCCCAATGTAACATAGGACCCTAGGGATCCTGGTGGGTACTACGTGGGAACGACCCAACAGATAGCAACAAAAGAAATGATCAAGAGATGGCCCTTCCTTAATTCATCAAAACATGCCATAATATGATGGATCATGACAGTTTTGATAAGTGAGGACAGGGAGCTCAAACAACAAAAAAAATCCAAAAGCATGAAAAAATATCATAATCAAAGGAAAATGTCCTTTGCCATAGGATCACGAAGATGGATGGGTTGATGTGGTCTATTAGGAAGGATGCATCCTGTTGAGACCGATGATGGATACTAAACTAAAATGACCCAGTTGACATGAGATATTTGTCGTTAATCAGACTCTCCATCACTAAAGGGTCTTTTTTTGTGAAGAATCAACTAGGTAAGGGTACTCTTGACAACACAACACAAAGACCAGACAAAGGACTGACACACCCTACAAACTTAGGGGCTAGAGGGCTGATCAAAGATTAGACTTGCCTACGTGAAAGCGTAGAGCCCTCCTAGTTCAAGGAAAGACCATGGATAAAGCAGAAAGAGGACTAATGGAGACAAATGGGGGATGATGAAAGACAGCTAAATAAAGCAAAAAAAAATCCTTGGGTGGATCAAAAGATTGACCTTTCCTACGTGAAAGCGTTGGGGCCACGTAGTTTAGAAAAGACAAATGACAACCAACCATGGACAAGAGCGGAAGGGATACAATGAGGACAGATGATGGAGGACCATCATAGGATGACCTGAATGCCTCAGGGGTAGATCAAATGATCAGCATTTCCTACATGAAAGCGCAGGGGAAACATAGTTCAACAAAAGGCAAGAAGATTGACATGACAAGATGAGATCTAGATGGAGACCGACACAATGGATGATCTTATGTGATGACATAAACTGACCAACAATCAGACAAATGACACAAGCTCAAAGTGGGATAACAAAAAAGCTCAGGATGAGGGATAGTGAAGGTAGATCGTCCAATGCCCAATCAAAATATACCAAGCGGTCAAGGATAAGGATGGGAGGGGGTTAAGGATAGAATAGATGAAGTCATAAAGTAACTAGGACACAAGGTAGATAATGATTAAGCCCTCTATAGATGACACCTATTACCAGGTTTTCATCACTTGTACTTATCCAAGGTGCCACCAAAAGTGGTTTTCACCATAGGATGAATTTATTTCTCTTTATTATTTTTGGATTTTTTTATTTTTAAATTTTTTTGTTGTTTTTTTTGTATTTTTTGTTTTCTTTGTTTTTTTTTGTTTTGTAGGTAGGGTTACCAAGCATAATTAGGTGTAGAACTTCTTCAAATGCATGATATTGATGGGTTCTTTGAGGGACTCTCCTTTAAGGGTGTCAAATATGTATACCCCAAATCCATATTTAGCAACTATGATATAAGGACCCAACTAGTTTGCTTCAAATTTTCCTTTTTTTATCTCAGTCATGCTAATTGCACTGGTTCCCTTTAAGGACAAGATCACCAACCTAGAACTGTCGAGGATGAACCTTCTTGTTGTAGTTATGCTTGAGGAAGTTCTGATATGCTTGTAGATGATCGTAGGCTTTGATTCATCTTTCATCAAGTAACTCCAACTGTGCAAGTCGTGCAACACAAGCATCCTCCTTACTGATAAGGTTCTTTAGAGAAATTTTCAGTGATGGGATCTCAACTTCAATTGGAATGATGGCTTTGGCACCATACACTAAAGAATAAGGGGTGGCACTTGTAGGGGTGCAAATGGAGGTACGATATGCCCAAAGAGCAGGAAGAATATGGAGGTACCAATATCGACTAGTGTTATTAACAACCTTCTTGAGGATGCAGATAAGGGTCTTGTTGGTTGCTTCTGCCTAACCATTACCTTGGGGGTAATAAGGCATTGACCAACAATGTTGGATATGAAAGGTGTCACAAAGATCTTTCATCGCATGGTTTTTACAAATTTTTCCATTATCAGATAGGATGGTGGGTGGAATACCACATCTGCAAAGAATATGGTAAAGGATGAATTTTGAAATTTGGGTACCGATGATTTGCAAGAGTGGTATTGCTTCCACCCATTTGGTGAAGTATTCAGTGGTAGTAATTATGAATGTATGGTCATTGGAAGATGGTGGGTAAATCTTGCCAATCAAGTTGAAACCCCATTGAGAGAAGGGCCACTATGCGAGGAGCGGTTGAAGGTCTTGTGCTGGAGCATGAATCAAATTGGCATGTTGCTGGCAGGGAAGACATCTCTTCACAAATTCATAAGCATCGTGCTCTAATGTAGCCAATAATATCTAGCTCGGAGACTCCTTTTGGCCAAATCTATACCATTTGAATGGGCCCCATAAACACCACTATGTACCTCTATTAGTGCAGTATGGGCTTTGGTCTCACTCAGACATCTAAGGAGGATTCCATCATACCCATGATGATAAAGTGTATCACCGATGATAATGTATCAAGTTGAACGTTGAATAAAGGATTTTCATTGGTTTCGTTTGAGGTCTGGGGGTAGAATATTATCATGTAGATAAGCATATATATCTTGATACCATGGGGAAATGGGACCCACAATGTCACACACCATGTCAGTCTTAGGGATATCATATGTTGGGATTAAAATTTGATCTACAAGGAACTCGCATGCTATTCAATCTTCAAGCATGTCAATCGGGGAGCCAATAGTAGCCATTGCATCAACTACTTTGTTCTGTACTCTAGGAATTTGGTCAAATTGTATGAAGGTGAAATATTTGTTGAAATCATCCACCATGCATTTATAGGGTAATAGCTTATCATCTTTTGTTAGGAATTCATCATTAATCTTCTTAATGACCAACAATGAATCACAAAAGACCATCAAGTGAGTTATATTCCATTGCTTTGCAATTCGTAGGCCTGTGAGGAGGGCCTTGTACTCAACTATGTTGTTGGTACACAGAAATGCTATCTTGAATGATTTTGGAATGTAATCACCTTGAGGGATAACCGATAGAATTCTCACTCCTAATCCATTATGAGTATATGAACCATCAAAATACAATGTCCAATTAGATGCTTCTAAAACTGTTAAAACTCCTTCATCTAGGAATTTTGTGACTAGAGGGTAAGCATCCACTAGGGGTGCCTTGGCCAATTGATCAGCTATGAGTTGTCCCTTTATGACTTTGTGATCTATGTACTCTATGTCAAATTCACTTAGGAGAATGACCCACTTAGCCATGCGACCAGTTAAAGTGGTTCTGGATAATAGATACTTTAGTGGATCAATTTTTGCTAGTAATTTGACCGGATAGCTGAACATGTAATGTCTAAGTTTTTGTGTACTGAAGACCACTGCAAGGCAGGCTCTCTCCATGGGTGAATAGTTTAATTCATAGCCAACCATTTTTTGACTGATGTAGTAGATTTCTCTTTCTTTTGATGATTCATCATGTTGCACCAATAATTCCCCTAGTGCGACTGAAGTAATGGAGATGTAAAGTAGGAGGGTTTTCCCTGGAATGGGTGGCATCAAGATTGATGGAAGAGCTAATTATTCCTTTATCTTATTGAAACCTATCTAACACTATTGGTTCCATTTGAAGGTGGAGTGCTTTTTTAGAAGATGGGTGAATGACTAACATTTATCTGCAAGTTGGGCTATGAACCGACAAATGGATTGTAGCTTCCCTTGGAGACTTCTTAATTGTTTCAAATTGTGTGGGGGTGGCATATTCATAATAGCTTTCACCTTGGTGGGATCAACCTCAATACCCCTTTGAGAGACTATGAAACCCAAAAATTTTCTTGATGTAACACCAAATACACACTTTCTTGGATTTAGTCATAACTTGTAATGTTCTAAATGCTCAAAGATTTTTTTTAGGATGACAAGATGCTCTACTCGAGTTCTGGATTTTCCTAGCAAGTCATCGACATAATCCTCCATGATAATATGGATGAGGTCATGGAAGATGATATTCATTGCCCTCTAATATGTTTCCCCCACATTCTTGAGACCATAGGGCATAACATTGTAACAAAAAGTACCCAAGGTGTCGTAAAAGTGGTCTTGTATTGGTCTTCAAGTGCAATTAGGATCTGATTATAACTAGAGAAACCATCCATAAGGGATAACATCTCATGTCACGTAGTCAAGTCAACCAACATGTCAATATTAGGTAGTGGGAAGTCATCTTTTGGATAGGTTTTGTTAAGGTCCCAGAAGTCTGTGCAAATCTGAATGTCTTTGTTTGGTTTGGAAACAGGTCTACTATGTTGGAGATCCAATCAGAGTAGTAAATTGGCTTGATAAAACTAGCTTCTAGTAATTTCTCCAAATCTTTCTTGACTAATAATGCTACATGTGGATGCATTTTTTGGAGCTTCTTTTTGACAGGCTTGGCATTTGGGCGAAGATCCAAATGATGAACTACCAAAGCAGGGTCTAAGCCTGGCATGTCTGAGTAGGACTAGGCAAAGTTAATGATACCATCATGGTGTAGCTGAAGAATGACTGAATATTCTTGCTCTAATAAATATTTGGCCACATAGGTGATCTTAGGGTTTTCTGCAATACTCAAATTAACTTCTTGAGTCTCTTCAATTAGGATTGATGACTGTTTGGATAACTAAGTTCCCACAAGGGGAAGATGAATGTCTCCATCCTTTAGTGGCTCTTTGAGTTTTTCACTATCAGATGCGTCATTTATTTTTACTTTTTCCGAGTCAAGAAGTGCCTCAAGGAGGTTTTCACTAGATGACCACTTTGTATTTTCCTTGTTTTTATTCTTGCGACTGGAGCATTCATCTTCCCCCAATACCATGAGGTTGACATATGTATCCAGTGAGACATTGGTAGGTGTTCTATCATGTACGTCCCAATCAATGAGTTCAGGATGGTGAAGAGAAAGGTTGATGGTAAAGACGGATAAGCAATCAAACAATGGATGAGAGATCTGTGTGATCAACATCATCATACGCACGTATGATGGATTCTTCCTTGGGTATGTCTTCCAAGGGAACATTGTCCATAGTAACACTATTAGAAATATTAAATGATGTTATAGGGCCTTTCTACTTTTTGTCATATCTGAGGCCTATATTCCTTGGCACCTTTGATACATCAATAGGTTACAACTGTCCTTGTTCTTCCTTACCTAGGCCCCCACCTTGATAGTTATGCTTTTCTGTGAACTTAGCTAACCAAGGGTATACTTCCTAAAATTATTCCTTTAGAGTAGGATCTAGTTGGGGTTCTTCATGGTATACCCATTAACTGATATCCTTTTCTGGTGTATCAATCTTTATACTAGGAGACCAAAAAGTAGTAGTGGGAATGGTTTTTTTGCGCTGAAGGTGATAGTCTTTTCTTCCTTTGGAATAGCCTATGGTCTTTTCTTCCTTTGGAATAGCCTATGAAGGTTGGCCATACATGTGTGGTGATGGTGGAATGGTTTCCACATTTAAAGCAGTATTGATTTCATATTCACCACACCCTTTGTCAATGATTTGGATTTTTCTGACTATATGATTAGTGGCAAAAGATGGATTGATTGTCATGGTGGATGATTTATTGGAGGATGTTGATTAAGACATCCCTATTTCGACCTCAAGACAATAATGTAAATGGAGAAATTATTTTTCTAAAGCACGAAAATATTCAAATGGTTGAGGGTCGGCATAAATGGTGATCTCTTGTCCATTGACCGAGAATTTTAGGCATTGGTGGTATGTGGAGGGAACAACTTTCATAGCATGGAGCCATGGGCAGCTGAGGAGGAGGTTATATGGTAAGTCCAGATCAAGGACATGGCAGGTAGTGTACTGAACTACAGGTCCAACCTGGATAGGAAGATTGATAATTCCTTTAGAATTTCTTTTTGCATTTTGATCATGATGATTTGATTACTCAAATCCACTTGAGTATACCCCACCTATTTTATGAATTTTAGAGTGCATAGATTGAGGGAAAATCCATTATCTACCAGGACCCTTTTTATTTTATGATGGGCAAGTAGGACTTCGATATGCAAGGGACGATTGTGATTGGCATGTAATTTTGGCTGAAGTGTAGCTAGTAAGATAAAGCCAGGTGTCCTACTAAAGCTTGGAACCATGTGGGATCAATTTCATTAGGTACATGAGCTTCTTGTAAAGCTCTATTGAGAATTTCTTGATGTACGGGAGAAGACTTAAGCAGATCCAAGATTGAGATTTGACCAAGGGTCTTTCCTAAGTGATCAAGAATGTTGTACGTAGAGTTTATAGGATTTGATTGGGCAGATGTGGAGGTTGTAGGGATAGTAATGTGGGATTGTTGGGTAGCAACAACACATTGGGGATCTTTAGCCTTAACATGTATCATAGACACACGAGGTTCTACCTATTCAATGTAATTGACAATGCCATCATAATTGAGGGGTACATTTTTATAGCTTATGTTATTTTTGTTGTTGTCTTGGGGATTGTTGTTGGAGGTGCTTGTGCCTTGATTATGGTTAGGGAAGGCATTTTGGTATATCTACAATTGAGCATTAGATGATGAAGCTTGACTGGTGTCGACTTTGATATCTCCTCGATCGATAAGATCTTGGATAGTTTTTGAGACCTTGACACTTATTCAAAGTGTGCCCTTTAATTTTATGAAATTCACAATATTCATTCTCCCTAAACCAAGTAGGTTTGGGCTTGGAATCATCAAGTGGCTTGGAGAACTAGTGTCAAATTTGATATCTCCTCAATTGATAAGATCTTGGACATATTTTTTGAGACCTTGACACTATTCAGAGTGTGCCCTTTAATTTTATGAAATTCACAATATTCATTCTCCCTAAACCAGGAAGGTTTGGGTTTGGATTCTTCAAGTGGCTTGGTGATAAGGTACGTGATCGAATAGTTGACCTGTAATAACTTATTGAAGATGGCACTCAAGGGTTCTCCTAATTGAGTATATTGGCATTTTCCATTCCCTTGACCATTATGATTTGACTGTTGAGGAGGACAAGATGCCCCCTATGGCACAGATATGGCATTAGGCACAAATTTTTGTTGTCTCTAGGATGTATTAGCCACTTGAACATGTTTAGTGTCAGTGACACCATCATTCACTGTGTTTTTGTTCTTGTTCCAAAAGCGTGAATTATCTTTCAATGGCCTTTCCTTGTCATGGTTGTGTATCTTGATGTGCCCTTTGGCAATAAGGGCGCATTCAAGGATGGGTCCCTTTTCCACTATCTTTATGAAAGTGGTGACATAGTGTAACCTAAGATTATGAGCCATGTCAGGATGAGAGTTCTCCACAAAGAGTGTGACCATGTCTTTCTCTTTGAGAGGGGTTTTCATTCAGCTTGCTAGTGCACGCCACCTTTGAAGGTAGCTAGCAAAGGTTTCACCTTCATGTTGCTTCTCTTTGAGGAGATCCAAGGTATCAATGTCCTTTTCTAGTTTGAAGGAGAAGTAAGAAACATTTTTTTCTGAAAGATCTGCAAAGGATTTTACAAACCCTCATTCTAGACTCATGAACCATTCTAGGGAATTTCTTGTCAGGCTCTGTGGGAATAGGCACAAGAGATAGTTGTCGTTGTGCATAACTTCCTGACACTGGGAGTAAAACTCTTACAAGTGGGCCTTTGGATCTTTGTTCCCCTTGTATTTGTCAAATTTTGGTATTTCAAAGTGTTTAGGGAAGGGGATGAATGAGATGGAGGGATCAAATGGATAGGGACATATGTCTTCAAATTTGAATGATTGTTTGCCAATCTCAACTTGAAGATCTTTTAGAGCAGCTTTGATTTCTAACAGATCTAAGCTGACTAGTGGTGTGAGATCCAAAGACAGTTTGGATGGATATGGGTGGTAGGACGATGAAGGATCCTACTAAGAGAGTGTCTGAATGTTGAGGTATGGATTTTGATAGTGAGATGATGACATCCCTTGCTGGTATGCCGAGGGATTTTTTTGGTACTAGGGTTGTTGTTGCAAGGTATAGGACAGGTTTGTTTGATAAAAATGTGTGGTAGGATGCTAAGGAGTTTGAATGTGATGTTGTGGATTGGCCTACTGGTATTGAAGGTATTGTTGCAATTGTTGCGAGGCCACATAAGGTGGTTGTTGTTGGGACTATTGTTGATTATGATAATAATAATCTTGGGGAGGTTGTTGATGTGACGTTTGGTGTTGCATGGGACAAGATGGGGTGTTATATTGTGTTTGAGCTTGTAGATGTAGAATGGATGCGAGAAATTAGGATATGGTCTAGGCAGGAGGTCGAGAATGGATTGCCTTGTGATTGGTGTGGTGTTTGTAGTGAAGAGATCAAGGGGTTATGCGGGGGTTGTTGTTGATGAGTTGACTAAGATAATGTGGAGGCATTCTGCAAAGGAGGTTGTTGGGTACCAAAGGGGACATTCGGTTGGGATGTACCTTGCGGTGGTAATGGAGGTGGTATGTTAGATTGGGGAGGTTGTTGAGATGTGTATGAAGGTGATGGTAGGTTTGTGGCCCCCAAAGGTGGAAGAAATGTGGTAAAAGGGTTGCCCCCAGTGTTTACGGGAGGTTGATTTGAAAGGGGTGGTGTTGTCAGCATTAATGGCGGAGGTTGCATAGCATTTTGTGGCATGCCATAGGCAAAAGGATTGTTGGGATCAGTTGCTTGAGGATCCCCCATGACTGAAATTGTGGCATGTGGGGGATTGTTAACATGATAGAGAATGGAATTTTTGAATTCAAGTTAGTGCCAACCCTCAACTAGAGGAACATTGGGGATGTACGAACTACCTAGTGCATTTTGTGAACCTTGGGGTATGTTAGATGTGGAACTACCATACTTGGATAGGTCGATACTTGATGGAGGTTTGACACCTCTTTCAATTAGGTGGGCCAAGATTTTTTCCCCATGTTTTTTGAGAAGGCGATCTATCATTTGCACATTGTTAGGGTTACTAAAATGTTCCTAAAGTGTAAGTTCGGGTTGATTGACCATGTTCTCATCTCTGGGTGGTGATGTATTTTGACCATCGATATTGGACTATGATGATTTACATTCTAAGGATCTTGAGGGATATTCATACCATTATTGGGATCTTTTGAGATGTTAGCCACATTGTTGGGATCTTGAGGGATGTTTGGCTGGGAATTTTGGGGTTGTTGCTTGGCCATTTTTCTTGTCTGTGACCAGGTCTGAACAAGCATGCAAGATGATAGAACAGACTAGGATGTTAGGATGATCTAGATGATGATGAAAGAATTGACCCAATGGATTAGCCAACAAGGATGTGGCTCAATAGGATTGGTTTCAATGATTGATTTGACAAAAATTGGATTTGTTTGATGAGATTAGATTGGGTTAATTGGTAAACAATTGGTCAAATTGGACTGGATTGACTAGATTGACTGGGTGATTGATGATATAAGGATTGGATTGGATTGTAGGGTGAATAATGATGACTAGGAAAATGAGTTCAAGAATGATCCTTGGTAACGCTAAGTGTTGATTAATCGACTAAAGGATGGATATATGACAATGACATTGAATCCAACTTGAGACATAAGTGGATTGATTGGGCCAACAAGGATGACCAACTTAGGATAGATGACAATCCTAAGTTAGTTTTGGTAGATGATGATTAGAGATGAACACCTAGGTCAAACTAGATAACTTATTTAATGAAGTTTAATGAAATACTGGTAATCCAAAACGAGGAAACAATATCTAGAACGGGGAGAACGACTGAGTGAACATGGGTTCGAAATGGATAAATGAGGACTCTGAATGGGTGAATGGATGCTCAATGGTGGAGGTTGACTTTTAGAATGAGGAAACGAAGGCTCAGAATGGGTGAATGATTACTCAGAACATGAAAATGACAATCCCGAATGAAGGAATGATTCCTAGAATGGCTAGACAAAGGACTAATTTTTTTTTTCTAAAGGTTAGGTCCGCCTATGGAAGGGGTTAGGTCCACCCCTCTAGGTTAGGTCCACCCCTGGATGGGTCAGGTCTACCCCTAGAACTGAAAATGGCTAGAAATAGCTATTCAAACTGAAAATGGGCAGAAAATAGTTATTCAAGATGGATAAATGGGCACATCGAATAGGGCAATGAATGCTCAAACTAAGGGGATGAACATTTAGGATGGAAAATGGACTCTTGAAATGGGTGTACGAACATTCAGAATGGTGAAACGAGTGATCGAAGTAGTGAAAAGGGTTGGTTCAAAGGTCAAGTCCACCCCTGGATGGGTCAGGTCCACCCCTGGAGGGCAGGTCCACCCCTAGACATGTTTAAAATTGAGTTTTAAAAAGATGACTAAGGAAAAGGACCTAAAACACAACAAGCATCAATCAAAAGAATACGACTAAGTCAACTAAACAAAAAATTACTAGTTTCACACAAAGAAAATAGTTTAGACGACACAATCCTAAGACTAGTAGAAGGGGTATGGTTGACAAAGTCCTCTATTCTAGGATGAACAAGGTTGCTAAGGAGTCCTTGATATACACCTAGTATGTGAGGCCCAAACTGTGAACACAACATGTTACAAGCTTGAGTTGGGAACCCTAGCGAGATACTAGAGGCTCAAACCAACTCTTCACATCATCCTAGCACTCTGCCAATTACAACATGGTTGGATTGAGGTACAAATTTCACTCTCCCCCCTTTATATACCCTATCAGTATGTGTGGTTGGGATCATCCCTTGGGGTGATGAAATCCCCAAGCAGGTCCCCTAATAAAAGAAAAAAGGGAGACACAAATACTTGGTAAACTATGATTTCTTGTCACCCAGGATCACCAAATGGCACAAGGGGATTGGATACATCAAATAGCTTACCAACAAGCATGAAAAACAAGATTAATTGACACCCCTATTTAAACTATGTGCCTAAGTTATGCAAAACGACAAGTAGCAATTGATAAATAACTAACCCTGCAAGGAAAGTTGTTAGTGAATCTTGTCCTTGTTCCTTTCCAAATGTCAATAAAATGCTTGTACAGGCTCAAAAAAGAAACGTTAGGAGCTTAGAAACACTTAAAACAACACAAAATAAGTTCTTAAAACTAAAATTTCACCTTCTGAAAAAAGTTGTCCAGGTCAGGTCCACTTGTCTGAAGGTAAAGTTTGCCTATCTGGAGGGTAGGTCCACCTATCTGAAGGTCAGTTCTACATTTTTTTCAGGTCAGGTCCACCTTTCTGGAGGTCAGGTCCGCCCCTCTGTGAAAAACCTATAAAAAATAGTTTTTGGAGTCTATGAAGGGAAGGTTTGCCCCTCAGAAAGGTCGGGTCCACCCCTAGAGGTCAGATTCGCCTATATATCAAGTCAGGTCTACCCTTAGATGGTTGGGTCCACCCCTCTACAGGTTGGGTCCACCCCTCTGCAACCTTATTAAACTGTCCTTTGGTTGGCCCTTCGATCTTTGATGTTGTATGCTCCTTTGATAGTGGATAATGAGGATGCAAGATGGTTGAAGTTGGATAACAATGGAAGAAAATGCTATGGTGAATGCAAGAAAATGATAAATTTGACTAAGTATGGTTCAAATGAAAAATTTGCAAGATTTTGGCTAGCACCATGATCTCCCTCCCAAAATGAGAGAAAAGAGGGGGTATTTATAGAGAATTTTTAATTCTCTAGAGAAATGGATGGTTGAGATTAAACCAACATGGCCAAGATGTAGGGCAATGGTGAGTTGAAAACTCACAGGCCCTCACATCTTGACATGTGGCATGTGAAGTGGCTTGAAAAAGATGATGTGTAAATGAGTTGGAAGGAGAGTACATGACATAGAGGTACTTAATTAATACTTTAGGAACCTTATGTAGGACATGAAATATCAATTAGATGCATGATTTAATTAATACTTAATGGATTACTTAGATATAAGGGGAGAATGTATGTACCTGACATAGAGAATTTAAGAAATACGGAATGGAAAGAAGCTCATGAAGCACCGTACTCTAGACACCCTAGATTGATGAAAATGTTGTCAAATGTAAAGCCACTATACTTTTGGAAAGGGATGAAAGGAGATGTTGCTAGATATGTCAAAGGGTGAAGGTAGAGTATCATCATCATATGAGTTTTTTATACCCACAAGACATACTAAAGAGAAAGTTTCAAGTCATAAGTATGGAATTTGTGCAAGGATTGCCTATGTCAAGAAATAAAGCACAATTTCATTCTTGTGGTTGTAGATAAGCTTACTAAGTTAGCACATTTTATACTGCAAAATATAATTGATGGACCACCTATCATAGCAAGGAAGTTTGTGCAAGAAGTGTTTAGGCTACATCGAATTCCTAAGAAGATAATCTCAAATAGGGATGCACAAGTCTTTATTTTTTGCACTAGGGACTCAGCTAAATACTAGCTCAGCACATCATCCATAAATAGATGGACACACAAAAAGGGTAACTCAAGTATTGGAAGACCTACTTAGAATGTATTGCATGGATCATCAATACAAGTGGGAAGACTACTTACCTTTGGTGGAATTTGCTTACAACAATTCCTACCATTCTACAATAAAGATGGCTCCTTTCAAAGCATTATATGGTTGAAAGTGTCAAACCCCTATAAGTTGGGATAGAATTGAAGATAAAGTGAGCCTTGGGCCAGAAATGTTGGTTGAAATGCAAGAGCAAGTGAGGATAGTTAAGCAAAGATTAGTTGAAGCTAAAGATAGATAAAAAAATCTATGCTGATGCTAAGAGAGTACCTCAAAGTTTTGCAGTAGGTGAGAAGGTGTTGTTGAGAGTGAAACCTCACAAGAGTTCAATTAAATTTAGGAAATCTTTAGCTCCATGATATGTAGGACCTTTTGAGATTCTTGAGGAAGTGAATCCAGTAGCTTATCAAATTTCATTACCACTAGCTCTTGCCAGGATGCATAATGTCTTTCATGTGTCATACCTAAAGAAGTATGAGCTAGGTGATAATCATGTGATTGATTGGAATGCTTTATAGGTACAGGACCTTGGAGTGGTAACTCTTAAGCTTGTCAAGGTGCTTGGAACATGTAAGCTTCACTTGTGTAAAGGAAAGTTCTACAGTGCAAAGTATAGTGGGACCAATATGCAGAAGACTATACTAAGATACAACAAATGTTTCGTCATGTTTTAAATGAATTTGAAAGTACTTGAAAACAATATGTTGTTTGTTTGATTATTTTATGTTGCTACATAAAAATCATTGGGGATGATGATTCACAAGGGGGAGTATGTTACACCTCAATAGTGTATATACTATTTACTATTACTTTGTAGGGTAAATGTGAATGTAATTTGAAATCTTAATGAGAATAAATTGTGCTTGCACTTTGTTATCAATCAATTATAAGTGAATGTTATTTCATTTAATGATATGTGATGAAATGCATATATGTGAAATGGGTGGTTATTGAATTGTGTATTCTAACTATAGTGAAATATTGTGTAATGCATATTTTATTGAACAACTAACTACCATGGGAATGTGTTAGTTGGATGCAAGTATATGTTCAATCCTCTAGGTGTGAGGGGAAGTATCACTCATGAGAATATCTTGGCTAGGTAACTAGTAATGAAACCTAACTAAACTTACACACATAGTGGAATGGTTGAGTCAAGTTATTATGTCATGAATCAGTAAGTCATCTACAGTATGATGTTTTGCATTAGTAAGGATCTTGATTACTATTGAGTGCATTCTTGAATTATTTGTAAATGTTTATAGAGCTTATGAGTTCTTCCCTATTTTACTATGCTTGTATTGATAAGGAGAACACACATGGAATGTATGTATATGTATACATATGCATGTCGATGATAGACCATACACATGAAGGAACACATACATGAGAGTACATGGGTAGACATACCTATGCACACTTATGAATGGGTTGCTTATGAGCATGGAGCTATTGAATGGAAAATATGACATGAATGTGCATATGTATAAATACATCACACATCTATTCCCTATCAACACAATAGAAATTGTGTATGTTCTTTATTATGCAATCAATTATGTATATATATAAGATATATATAATATCCATATGTATACTTGTATCAATACACACGTGTGTTTGGAAAACGAACATGCCCATACGAATGTAACAATATATGTCCACATACGTATACATGTACATAGAGGAATATATATACACAATCAATATGACCCCTAGTCTCCTTGTCCTGCTCCATCTCGAGCATTTCCTACATAGGGGAATCCTCAATGGCTAGTGTTTTATCACCAAAATCCTTGGCATCACTAGACATAGTAGGTTCCTTAGCTGAAATATCCAAGGCCTTGTTATTCAGATTGGAAATACGCTTTGACAGCCTTCACGGCTTGTCCACCAAACCCATCACAATATCCTGTGTCCTCACCCCTAGGCCACCACCAACATCATCCTTACCAACAACCACCTCCATAGTTTTGGGAGAGGAATCATCTGACCCCACCTTTGTGTTCTCACTCTCAGAAAGAGAAAGCCACTTAGCAGCCTTGTTACTCTTAGAACCACCCACCTTCCTCTTCTTCGAAGAAGTAGCCACATCCACCAGAGATAATTCCTTCTCTTCATTTCATTCCTCCTCCTTCGCAGTGGGATTGAAAGTAGATGACACATTAGTTAAAGTCTTCTCCTTTCCCTTAATGGCAAGAGCTAGAGTAAGAGACTTAACATGATTCATAATCAATAAAATAAGCCCTTCATGGAGGACGTGGGCCCTCCTATTCTTCAGACAGGCATAAATACAGACCTCTAAAAATGAAAGGAGAAAGAAAGGAAACAAAATAAACAAACCATGTCTAAAATGGTTGAGGAGGGTAAAATGGTGACCGATAATAGCCATAAACCTCCCCTCTAGAGTCACATAATGCATAAGAACCTTAGTCATGCTCACCAGATTTTCTTGAGGGATTTTCTTTCATAGCCCTAGGTCTCCAATTTCACTAATTTATTTCTCACATCTTTAAAAAACTAGGCCATCGCCTCTTCATTACTCTTTTTATCCTCGAAGAATTTACGTCCTATCATCAACAACCCAATAAAAAAAGCAATTAAATCCTCATTGACCTCCACTTCCATACCATCAACCTTGAGCTTGTGATTGTGCTAGAAAGAAACAAATTGTGTTGAGGCAATGTGGTCATTCCCATGTAGCCTCTCCAAAAATGGAGTAAGATTTTCATGGTGCAAAATATTCCAGAGCTTCTTGTTTCTTTGAATGTCCCCATATGAATGCTACTTGATTCTACTCCTATCACCACCCATAGCTAGTAGCACCAGAAACACCAAACCCTTACTAATAACACACAAAAGAAGACCAGAGAGTAAAAAAACACCCACAAAGCATGTGAAATGGAGGAAGGTACTATACCATGAATTTCAAATCAACTCATCCCACGCCATCATTCCTCAATAAACTCCTAGCTTTCTCGAGAAGGATCAATCCCTCCTCGCACAAGCAAAAATCATTTAACTTGATAGCCTCATTGGCAAAAAAAAATTCCAACGAGTTTCCTTCTTAGTAAATGTGAGAGATACAGATCTCCTCACAAGATCTTAACATTATTATCATATCTTTAATGAGATAATCAACATTCCAACTTGGAAGATGGGTGCCACATAGATAATTTATCATGTTCAAAGAGTCACCTTTGACCCATAATTTGGAATAGCCTTTCCTGATTGCAAATCTAACACTTATGAATGCAACCTCTACCTTCGCGCAGTGATTGGTCCAAATTCCCAATGGGAGTGCCACCATGCCAAGGAGTCTTCTAACATAATTTCTTAACACCCTCCACATCCTGTAGGCCTATATGTAATATAGCATTAATGCTATTTAAATGACATATATATGTGTGTGTGTGTACATATATAAATATATATTTATATAATATGTGTGTGTAATGCTTAGAGGTCGATTTATATATATGAACATAGCCGATTTGTATATAATATATGCAAAGAATTTAAAGGTTGAATATAACATATATTGACATTAAATAAAGGTTGAACTGCATGCTAAGTATTGCACTGCAATAAGGTTGATATGGAAAATAAATCATAGTCAATACTATGGAAATGCATCTTTAAATTGCTAACAGTGAATTACTCAAACATTGGATGCTTTAATATAAAGTGATGGAGTATTTATCAACTAGAAAATAAAGTGTAAACATATGAAAATAGGAAATGTGAACAACAAGTTATGAAATGGTCAAAGAACCAAGTATATGCTAAAATGAAGTGACTCATATTATGTTTGTTGCTCAATGAAACCATGACCAAGTTGACATTGTGTGAGTGTCACCTGAAAGTAGAAGACAGTTCAAAGTAGATAATCACCAAAGGAAAAGAAGGTTGGTTGAATACGTGACACTAAATTGAGTAAGCTCTATTTCCTATAGAATTATATTCTATAACAAGTTGATTTTCATCATTTGATCATGTGTAGATTGAACTAGCATTTTTTTGCTGTCAACCATAGAGGTTGATCTATGGCATTATATGTTTATACTCTTTGATTGTTGCCACATTTTAGCTGAGTAGTGTGAGATTATTTGCATAGTAAAATGTGTCAACTGGCATACCTCTTCTATAGGCTACAATTTCTTGTTTTGCTATATAAATGGAGAGACAATCTCTCTTATTTGAAATACTCTATTCTGGAAACTTATTTTGCTGCAATTATACCTAGAGCTGAGCCATAGTGTGAGAGTTTTGAAATACTTTGTGAGTGAAAATTGTTCTTGAGAGAGAAGTTGTAGTGAAGTATTGCTTTAGAAGGATCTAGTGAAGCTAACAAGCTATTGTTGGATGGTTGTGCATCAAGTCATTCAATTGGATTAAGTGTATAATGGCATGAGGATCTAGTCTTCTCTTATTTTTCTTTATTTATGAAAGATTGAGTTTTGTGTGCTTTGTTTGGGCCGCATGAGAATACTTGCATTAGTAAAACATAGAATTTTTTTTGGAAAGGAAAAAGAAGTTCTCTTATGTTTGTCTATGAAAGTGCTTGTATTTACTCTGTAATAGGAGGAATTGTTTATCATAGATATAAGTATACTAGATATGATTAAGCAAGGATAGCTTATGGGTTATTCATAGCTATTTTATTTGAGTATATTAGATAGCTTATAAAGTTACACCAAGGGTTTGATTATCCTTTGAAGGGGGTAACTTGTATTTATGCTTTATGAGTAGATATACCATTAAGTTGTGGGAAAAGATAATAGGTTGTCTCTAGGGTTAAAGACTTCCTATGGAAGGAAAAACCTATGCATAGAATATAGTGGCCTTAATTTAAATTGAGCTTTAGTAGTGTATGTGAGTAGGATGACTATCACTCAAAGTACTAGGTGAGAACACTTTGGCCAAAGTAGTGTGATCTCCTTTGGCTCCACTGTCAATTCACTACAATCCATTTATATGCATGCTAGTCTTAGATTGTGGGTTTAAAAGTTCTAGTCAGGTAGGACATATAGTAAGCTCTGATTTTATAGGTTTGCTAGGTCTTCATGAATTTGAATTATGTTTTCTTGTGGAATACTAGCAACCATTGTCTCAACACTTGTCACACTACTTGAAGGCAAAGAGTTGTCAAAGGTATGGTCCATAGCTAGTCAACTAATGTTAACAATAGGATTGAAAGAGCTAGATAACCCAAGATCCATGATGATTGTGCTATCATGGGATGACATGAGTCTCAAAATATGTCTCACTATAGTATTAGCAATACGACACCAAGTAGAAAAGCTCATACCAGGGATAATCAAGGAAATGCAAGATGAAACAATCAAAAGACAAATGATATTCTCTAATTCTGATTTGAATGAAATTAAGCTAGATGCAATGAAATGAAAGTAACTAAAACAAATAATTAATAGCGACAAATAGAAACACAAAAATAAAAAAATTTAAATGCTAGAAAATGCAGTTTAAAATATGAAATGGGACTAAATCACCCAGAGGGGCATATGAGTCACAATTAGATTTTTTCAGGGATTTGAATGTCAGTCACCATAGAATACCCAGAAACCAGGCAAAACCACCTATACTAGGATCCCCAGATGAGCATATGAGTCCCAGATTAGTGTTTTCGCACTGTTTTCTTCAAATTTTGTGTAAATGTTATGTTTTTTCTTTTGAATGATGTCTAGGCTAAGTGAAAATGCATATTGTAGGTGAAATTCAATGATACAAGAGACAAAAATGCAACCTATATGCACTTTCACTAATGCAAGATTTAGAAACCCTAGATACAATTTAATTAATGGGAAACCTAATGCAATGTTAATGCAAGCTAGATCTAAGATTATGATGCACTCCAAACCAGAAAAAGGTGTTCTAAATGTAGGTTCACCAAAATGAAATGTGGGAAATAAGGTGCTTCACCTTTTAGTAGATGGAACACTAGGGTTAGGGCCTATTTCACTCAAGGAAACCCTAAAGATCTCAATCCAATGATAGAATGAGGGAAAGAGATCTGTTAAAGGTTATCCTAGGGTATGATTAATGACTAAAAGGGGGTTCACCACCAAGTTAGGGATTGAAAAGATAAGTAACATGAAAAACCTAATGATGAAACTTAATGATATGCACAGCTCATATGAATGACCTAGAAATGAATATAAAACATAACAACAAATTGGAAAAGTATAGAGGTGCACCTAGAAACTTGTAGAAGCTTAATGAAGATCTGAAATGCTAAAAATGTTGAATTTAAGGCACACTAGGACTCATACCAACCTAGGCATATCGGTCCCAAATTTGTAACAACATTACTACAATTTCCTTTCAACATATTTATCTAAAAATTAATAACATTCCATACATCAGGTATGAATTGCTCACCACCCAACCATATTAGCATCGTGGAGCCACGTGGACTCTATCCAAACCCTAGAGCAAGATAAGTACTACCAATTAACTTGGTTTTTTTATCGATATTCATTACATATAAGAACATGAAACTAGTAGGTATGCAACCCTTTCTAGGATTATTTTTCCTAGACAATTGCACGTCGATTGGCACCCACTTAGGTGTAACCATGTTTAAATTTTCTACTTCCATGAACTTGAAACAAGATAAAATAAACATAACCTCTTCATTTAATAGTGAGTGAATAAAGGAAACATAAGTTAAGTTACAAATACTCACATGAATCTTACTTGAAGATTAAAGATGTAGTACCTTTTAATATGTCCTTTTCATCAGGATCAAACATACCTCCTACTATATATGGTGCTTGACTTCATGGAATTTTCCTTGTCTCATGATTAATCCTTCAAAATCTATCATATCACTTACTCCATATATATATAGCCTTCTAACTTATCCAAAGTCTATGCTAATATTGCTTAAATAAATCACCACTATATGATCTTTGGTGAATATCAAAGGAAAAAATTCAATCAAATTTGATGAATGAAATAATCTATTGAAAACCATCCAATAGAAACAATTGGTACATATTTAATACTACTAGTTCTACTCAAGAAATTCTACATATTAAATAATTCTTGTAACAATCGAGTTAGATAATCTTAGAATTTCTACCATTTAAAAAAATAATAATAATAAATAAACAACAATTTTTAAGAAAATTTATTGTATTATAAATAAATGAATAACACAATTTTGTAATCTCAAAATAATTGAATCCCAATTTCTTCTTCTGGGCGTCCTTTGTGAGCATAATCTTCTTCTTTTGGGTGTCCTTTGTGAGCATAATCTTGATCGCTACTCTGGTCTTCGTAATGATTCCCTCTCTTATCAAACCAAGAGATGAGAAAATAGAGTTTCTAAGCATGCCTCCTAATTTACACTTATATTAAAGCAAGGACAAGGTGATCAAAGTGTAAATTGGATACGAGAGGAACTACATCCAAATGCTTGTAAGAGATGAGGGACCTAGAGATCATGCAGAAATGGTGGTTTTGGTTTATGGTTTTGGAGGCAGTTCATACTTATACAAAAATGTCATGACAATGTTAGCTTCTAGGGGAATTCATGCAGTTGGTCTACTTGGCTTTGGCTTTTTTTGGAAAACCAACTTAAAAAATGATAGGGAATGGCCTAGTTTTATTGGGAGAGTTAAGGATGTGTACCTCAAGATAAAGGAGAAGGGATTGTACTGGGAGTTTGATAAACTAATTGAAATAGGAGAAAAACCTTACCAAGTGCCATATATAAGAAAACACAGGGTCACCCAAAGTTTCCAAGTGATGCAATGCGAGGAAGATGAGTTGGGCCACATATTGGAACCAATAGAGGAATCCTTAGCTCATTCGGGCTTCAAAATTCATAGAGCCAACTTGCTAATGCCAATGCTTACATTATTAAATAATTGAATCCAATCTTAATACCAACAAGTCCTCAAGAATAGGAAAATAAAGAATACACTTATAATGGAAGAGTAAGGAAATGTATAAATAGCATGCATACCAATTCATCACATTCCATCTAGTAATTATAATAAAAATAATAAGGTTGAGTATCAGATCCATACCATTTCTAAATTCTACCTAGAATCCAAATGCAATCTTCGATGCTCCCTTGGTATTCCTTTCTCCTCCTCCATAACCTCATCTAGATTGACCATTATTTCTAGAAGGCTCATTTGATTATTTGCAATGAACATGTATGAAAAAACCAAAGAATAACTAATTCCTAAAACAAAAGATGAATGAGGCTTGTCTATATGCTTATTCCCCTCTCTCTCTCACTCATTCCCCTCTTATTAGACCTTTGGCATAGTGATCCTCGATGTGGAACCTCCTCCATGATAGTGATGGTTTCCCCTTAAATAGCTTGGCACAGGGGTTACAATACTAAAATATGTTGCAATCCCTCCATTCTTGGGTAGGTTAATGGTGAAAATGGCTCTAAGATCAATTTTCCACCACACTTCTTGGAAATTCATGATTAATTAATCTAGAAAAACAAGTTTTCATAATTTAAATCTTTCGTCATATATTCAAATAGACCATTTATCATGCAACCCTAAGATATTATGAATTACTAACACATTCAATTATAAATTCACTTTAACTAAAGTGTTTAATTATAATCTCATATAGATACTATTTATTTCATTGTTGTTTCTTGTTTAAATTGTCTTAAATGATCATTACTATTTATTTTGAATAATCTGCATAGATTAATAACTATTGGGACAAATAATTTTCATGCATCATTTATACATTCATCATACCAAGGTAGGGAATATATAATACATATAACCATTTCTTTTCTATTATAAATTCATATTGTGCTATCTATATAGTTGAAAATGACAATTGTTAAATGAATTCATATTATATCATGTACACTAATGTTTGTACACACTTATTACTTTTAAATTTGATGGGTAAGGCACTAGATGAATAACCATTGGAGAAAAAATAAATAATAATAGAGTGATATAAGTCTAAAATTAAAGAGGGTTGTGACAAAATTAGGGTTTCTTCGCTAAAACAGAAATTTGGAAGTGAAAAGTCTGGATCTTCATAAATCTAGAAAAATGACTATACTGGGACTCATACATGAGAAGTGGCATATTAGTCCTACTCAAATTTTTTGAAGGATCAAGATCTGAATCTGCTCTTCAATCTCTACTCTGTCTTCTCAACCTGATTTTCAGATCTAAAATGTCATATTCTACTTTGTAGATGTCTTCTATTGATCTTGTAAACAAGATGACAACTTTGACAATTTTGCAACCTTGAAAACTTCTTCCAATCTTTCTCTTCAATGTGTCTTCAACCTAGACCTACAAATCACACACTAAAGAGAGGGAAAAAAAAAATTTGTTAGTGGATAGGGGTTTTCCTTGGTCAAACCCAGTTTTGGTAATCAAACCTTGAAATGAAATGAAATAGAAACTTGGAGGAATGATGAATGAACAAAATGATATGTTGCAACTCACCAAACCCTTGAATAAGATGCTACAAGCATGTATGAGTTGGCTAGCATGAATATGGATCTTGACTCTTGCTTGAATGTAGTAGATCCTAACTTGAATTCTTGGTTGAATCATAAAACCCTACATCACAAATGCTAGCTCAAAAACAAACATGATGCATGATGACTTTGACATGATGCTTGATACTTGATTAGAGCTCCAAAACACTTGATAATAAACTCTTGAAGTCTCTTGAATTATCTTGTAAACTCTTGAATGCTCTTGTGAACCGAAATTTTCTATAAAAATAATTATTCAACTTGCTAGGAGAAAAACAAATGAAATAACCTTGTATTTATACTTGTTTATGCCAAATTTCCTGAAATTACAACACTACAAGCCAACATCAAATCGAGGAGAATAAAATCCCACCAAGAATTTGAATTTAAATTAGGTCTAAGCTAAGCAAGACTCATATTCCAATTGGGGCATATGAGTTGTATTAGGCTAAGCTTAGGATACATTTTTCAATAAAGGCTTAGATTCATGTAAAATCTAGATTGGGGCCTCAAAATTTAGGTGGAAGCCATATGCTCAAGGTGGCGTATGAGTCCTAGATCACTAAATTTGGGTCATACAATCCAAAACCATGTCAATTATGATTGGATGTTGGTTTATGTTAAGATTAATATGGAAAGATGCATTAATTAAGGCTTGTGGATACAAAATAAGGCCAAATAAGGCATAAAGAAGCCCAATTAATTCATAAAAACCCTAGATTAGTGTGAAAACTTGTAAAGGTATACTTTACAACACCCTAAATAAGGTACAATTATGTCCATCTAGTTCACAAGGGCCCAAGCAAGTGTGAAAATGAAGAGGGATACATTTTTCTACACTACAATTATTATGATATTTTTCAATATATACATTTTACTTTGCATGCTAACCAAATTATGCAAGACATTTGTGGTATTAAAATTCCACCTAAAACAATCAAAATATTTTATAGCAGGTTTTTTTTGTCAACTCTTTAAAGGAAAATTGTTTTATTTAAATGCATGTATTTCTAGAAAATGTGATAGATGTGGTAAATTTTCATTGTTAGGAGAATGTATGCATGAAAGTAGTTTACATGAATTTGGACAACAATTGGTGGATGTTAAAAAAATTTAAAATATTGAATATTCTTTAAAATATGGAAAATTTGGAAAATGTTTTAAGCTAATTGTAGAAAAAATTAGCGTGTATGCAATTATTAAAGAATTTAATGATAAGAATGTACCTAAATATGTAGAAAACTCTCAATATGCTCATTGGCTTGATGGAAAATTTTGTACATGTAAAAATACATTCCTAATTGGAACTATATTGTCAATTGTTGATTTTGTAGAAAACTATACTCTTGCTCCACAAGAAGAAATTAAATCACAATATTATAATTTAGTGCAAGTAGCCATATTTGTTCATATTGTATATAGACATGCAGATGATAGTAGAGAAGATAATAGAATTTTTTTGAGAGTACCATTTTTATGTGAGTGATAATCGATTAAATTCATCTGAGATCTTTTCAATATTGTTTTGATATATTTTATAAAAATTTAAAAGAGAGAGGTATTCAAATGAGAGAACATCTCATATGGTCGAATAATTTTATGAGTCAATTCAAGAATGCTAGAATATATTATTGGCTATGTAGAGTTCATAAGGAAAATAATATCCAATACATGTGGAGTTTTTTTTTAAGCTAGACTTAGTAAAGGATAACATTATGGAGAAGGTGCATGTGTGAAAAGAGCTCTTGCTAGAGAGAAACTAAAATTTGAGGATGTAATGAAATTCAAAGATGCACTTGCAATTGTAGATTGGTGCAATACAAAATTATCTACAGGAACAAGTGAGAGCTCAATAATTTGACACTTCTTTTATTTAGTTGAATAAAATGATATTCTTACTTGACAAGATTGTGAAATAATTAATGAATTTGCAAAATGGCATCTATTTAAGAGTTTGAATGCAAAAACATGGTCAATATGGACAAGGGAGCTTGCATGGTTTTTTTTCAATTTTGTATTGTAGGTGATTGGGAGGTGTGTGAAAATATAGAATGGGTTGAAGAATGGAAAAAAATAGCCTTAACACCTACATCGACACATGATCAACTTGGAACAACATTTGAACATAATCAAGTGTTTGCATCAGATGATTATGATCATGTTTCAAACCTTATATAAGAAGGTACATTACATTGAATTCAATTTTATATGTATGCATGTTTATATGTGAATTAAATATATGTCACTCTTTATTGAATTTTAAAAAATAAATATAGGACATGTGTATGTTGTTGTTGCACCTAAGGGGAATGAAGAGGAGATGGAGTATTCATTGGCTAGATGTGTTCAAAGAAATCATAAGTTGGTACATCCTAGAGTGGATTATTATAACTTTGAGTATCCAATTGTTTTTGTTGTTGTTGTTGGCACCTAGCTTCAAAAATATCTAATAATAAATAATGGTTTACCTAAATTTGAAGACTATGAAAGACACAAGAAGATTATACATTACTCACATTTGATTTTGTCAACCAATATAAAACTAGTTAGATATCAAGGGAGGCCTACTAATAAAGTGCTATGGAAACTTTCATGGATGATCATGAGACAATCATAGATGCATTACAAAAAAGATAAGATGTAAATGGTACAATGGAGTAAATAAATACATGCAAGTATATTTTTGTATATATTTAATCGATAGTCTACATATAGTTAAAATTTTATCACATACACATGTCTATATATGTGTGTCTTTAGTCATTTCCTAATTATAGTTTTAAATCATTTTTTGTTTCAAGTCTCCCAAAACTAGATGCATTAAAAAAGAGAGAGGAAATGCATGTATATTACAATGGAATTTGAATCTAGATACAAGTAACTATATATAGTTCTAGATACATTTAATTGTAGTCAAAATATAAAACTAAATAATTCATTGTCATTTTATAAAAAAATTATAATTGATTTCATATCCCCTTAAGCCATTATATTAGGAACCCTTAATCCATACTCTTATCTACCCTTAATCCATTATCTTGCATCCCCTTAAGTAACTCTCTTAATTCCAATTAATCCATCCTCTTAGGACCCCTTAATCCATATCCTATGGGTTTATGGTTTAGGGTTCATATCCTATGCTTTAGGTCCTAGGTTTAAGGGTTTATAATTTCTAGGGTTCATGAGATGCTCAAAATAACAAATTTATATGGGTTTAGGGTTTAGGGTTCATCTCCTAGGATTTAGGTCCTAGGGTTAAGAATTTATAATTTCTAGAATTCATTGGATGCTTAGAACAACAAATTTATATGGTTTAAGGGTTTAGGATTCATATCATATGCTTTATGTTCTAGGGTTAAGGGTTTAGGGTTCATCTCCTAGGCTTTAGGTCTTATTGTTAAGGGTTTAGGATTTCTAAGGTTCATGAGATTCTTAGAATAAAAAATCTATATGGGTTAAGGGTCTCCTAGGCTTTAGGTCCTATGGTTTGGGGTTTATAGGGTTCACAAGATGCTTAGAAGCTTATAATTACAAATCTAATATGGGTTAAGGTTTTATGTCCTAGGGTTTAAGTTTTAGGATTTATAGGGTTGACAAGATGCTTGGAATAACAAATCTGTATAGCCTAAGGGTTAAGGGTTCATATCCTAGGCTTTAGGTCCTATAGTTTAGGGTTTAGGGTTTATAGGGTTCATGAGATACTTAGAAGCTTAGAATAAGAAATCTAATATGGTTTAAGGGTTTAGGGTTTAGGATTTCTAGGGTTGACAAGATGCTTAGAATAATAAATCTATATGGGTTAAGGGTTTAGGATTCATATCCTAGGGTTTAGGTCCTATGGTTAAGGGTTTAGGATTTCTATGGTTCACGAGGTGCTTAGAATAGAAAATCTATATGGGTTTAGGATTTAGTGTTCATATCCTATGCTTTATGTCCTAGGGTTAAGGGATTTCTAAGGTTAATGAGATGCTTAGAATAACAAATCTATATGGTTTTAGGGTTTAGGGTTCATATCTTAGGCTTTAGATCCTAGGGTTAATGGTTTAGGATTTCTAGGGTTCACAAGATTCTTAGAATAACAAATCTATATGGGTTAAGGGTTGATTTTTCATCTCCTAGGCTTTTATTCCTATGGTTTAGGGTTTAAGGTTTATAGGGTTCACTAGATGCTTAGAAACATATAATTAAAAATCTAATATGGGTTAAGGGTTTAGATCATAGGATTCAAGGTTTAGGATTTTTAGGGTTGACAAGATACTTAGAATAACAAATCTATATGGGTTAATTCTTAAGGGTTCATATCGTAGAATTTAGGTCCTATGGTTTAGGGTTTAGGGTTTATAGGGTTCATGAGATGAATAGAAGCTTAGAATAACAAATCTAATATGGGTTAAGGGTTTAGGTCCTAGGGTTTAAGGTTTAGGATTTCTAGGGTTGACAAGATTATTAGAATAACAAATCTATATGGATTAATGGTTTAGGATTCATATCCTATGGTTTAGGTCCTAGGGTTAAGGGTTTAGAATTTCTAGGGTTCACGAGATGCTTAGAATAACAAATCTATGTAGGTTTAGGGTTTAGGGTTCATGTCTTAGGCTTTAGGTCCTAGGGCTAAGGGTTTAGGATTTCTAGGTTTCACGAGATGCTTAGAATAACAAATCTATTTGGTTTTAGGGTTTAGGATCATATCCTAAGCTTTAGGTCCTAGGTTTAAGGGTTTAGAATTTATAGGGTCGAATATACACTAAGAATAACAAATTTATATGGGTTTAGGGTTTAGGGTTCATCTCCTAGGCTTTAATTCCTAGGGTTAAGGGTTTAGGATTCATATCCTAGGGTTTAAGTCCTAGGATTAAGTGTTTAGGATTTATTGGGTTCATGAGATGCTTAGAATAACAAATCTATATGGTTTAAGGGTTAAGGGTTCATATACTAGGATTTAGGTCCTAGGGATGAGAGTTTATAGGGTCCAAAAGATGATTAGAATAAAAAATCTATTATGGGTTAAGGGTTTAGGGTTTATCTCTTAACTTCCCTTAATCCATCCTTTTAGAATAACAGATCTATATAGGATTTATAGGATTTGTAGGGTTCACGAGATGCTTAGAATAATAAATCTATATAGGTTAAGGTTTTAAGATTCATATCCTAGAATTTAGGTCCTAGGGTTAAGGGTCTTGGATTTATAGGGTTGAAAAGATGCTTAAATAACAAATCTATTATGGGTTAAGGGTTCATATCCTAGGCATTAGTTCCTAGGGTTAAGGGTTAATGGTTTATATGGTTCACAAGATGGTTAGAATAACAAATATATTATGGGTTAATGGTTTATAATTCATCTCTTAGCTTCACTTAATCCATCCTCTTATGACCCCTTAATTCATATCCTCTTACATCCCCTTAATCCACCCTCTTGTATCCCTTTTAAGTCATTCTCTTAACTCCCCTTAATCCATTCTCTTAGGACCCCTTAAGCGATATCCTCTTTGGTCCCCTTAATCCATCCTCTTGCATCCCCTTATGTCATTTTCTTAACTACCCTTAATCCATCCTCTTAAGACCCATTCCATTCATTGAGCATCCTCTTAAGTAATTTCTTAATTATATTTAATCATTTTTTATTTTAGGTCTCCCACATTGGTAGCTAGTACTTGTGCATTGAACAACTCATTATTATTAATATAGTAAATAATTTTTCCTATGGAAAAAATCACTTGAATTTGTAAGGAATTTCTAAGATCTAATTTTCTAACTTTTAGTGTGTATTGTTCTTTTCTCACATCAATTATCTAGTTAAATAACTCATAAAAAATATAGTTACTTTAGTTACATTAATTTTTTTGTGAGTTCTCATCAAGTCAATCTACCATGATTGTCACTGTAAAAAAATTCATTATATAAATTATGTAAATATCAATTTGTGGTCTTGAGCTAAAAGTGGATAAGCTTTAATTGTATTTATATGCACATATGTTTCATCATTTTTTATAGTTGTATTAAACATCAATATACATTATATGTTTTTTCAATGTATGAACTTTAATGAACTTATAAATCACTTTTTATATCTTGTTCCAATTTTATCTTATAAATCACATTTTATATAATTGTTCAATTGTATCTTATACATGTCAAGTATAGATTTTTGTTTAGTGATGACTATTTGCTAGAATTGGAAAATAGTTAAAATTACTTGCCCTTACTTTATTATGAATATGATCTAAACTATAAAGAATGTATTAAATTTTCACCTAACCATGTGATTTTATTGAAATTTTAAAGTTAATCATTTAAGACATCTAAACTTCATTCAACAATGACATGTAAATATGTATGAAATTTGATTCTAGATAAGAATTTATAGTGCATAATGCTTGAAAATGTAGATAATATGTGTGTGTGTGTGTGTGTGTGTGTGTTTGTGAGTGCATATAATCATCATAATGAGCATAACATGTACGTGAGCACATTTACTTGATCAAAGTATATTAAACTCCCCATGAAATGCTAGATATATCTAAAGCTAGTCTGGAATTTAAAACATGTAAGAATATGTAAAGTTAGAAAAATATATTAAAGTTAGCTCATATAAATAAATAAAAACATGATCATAATGTATATAATGTATGTGAAATGGTCCATGAAATAACATGTTCAAAATGTATATGTCAAGTGGCACATTTATAAGTAAAACTATCTATAGTCCATAAAATAAAATTAACTATCAAGATGATCAATCAAATCAAGTCTCCTCTTTGTTCCATGTGGACTAAATGGATCTATATCATGTTGTAGAAGAGTACAAGAAACTTAAAATTAGACATAGTTAAAGAAATTTTGATTTAATTTAACATAACTAATATTCAAATAAAGCAAACAATCTAGGTTAGAAAATATTAACTTGATAAAAATTATTTTAATTGAATATAGTAAATATAGTAAAGTTTAGGACCTCTAATGACATGGACTCGTAGTCCTGGCCATAATCAAGAGCCTTCCTAGCACCTATAAGGATGCTGCTATCATCCTCCATAAAATAATCATAGTACATGTAGTGAGTTTTTAAAGCACGTGTAAATTTCAAACATAAATAACTTTTGAAAGCATGCACTAGAGATTTCCCATGCATAAAAGTTGATGATGACTCACAAGTGCTTGCCACACCTTGTAGTTGGTTAGTCATGGATATCACATGACCTCGCTACATAGATACAATATATCATTTCATAAGTGTGTACAAATTCAAATTAAATTAGATATGGACATAAATTAAAATAAATATTGTTTTACTTGACCATAAAGTGTACCCACTTGTAAAACTATTGATGAAAAATAAACACGATCATATCAAGAAATTGGCCTCCTATGATCATGCATCTACATCGAACACTTCTTGAATTAATATTATATTATATATAATTTAATATTATTATTTACATGAATTTTGCACATTTTAAACAAATTAAAATGTTCCTTAAAATATTTACATACCTGTGTAGGATGATCGTCAGAATATAGTAAATCCAAAAATGATTCCACCTCAGATATAGGTGGATTTGAAGTGGATGCCTGAGTATGCCTATAGCCTTCTCCATGCTCTCTATCACCCACTTCAAGTGCCACATGAGTAGTCTGATGAATGAGATCTCCTAAGAGAGAACTCAATGCTCTTAATGTCAAAAATATTTTATGATGCTGATATGAAGCGAGAATACTAAGAGACAGATGAGAAAAAAATTGTGGAATCAAAGCATGGCATTGAGGATCAACACACGCTCCTAATCTATTTTGGGGCATGCCATGCCCAACTCCTTGAAATGACCTCATATCAAAATAGTTGGGTTTTGTACCCAACTCAAACTCAACCCATGACTTTCTCAAAAAATAAAGGGGCACCTCACAATTTCAATGTGGTGGAGTATCAAAGACCATCCACCATCTATCCAAAAAATGTGCAACTATTTGTGGGTGCCTACACCATTTAATTGAACTTTTTTTTTATTGGGTGGAATTGGTTTATTTGTATGGTGGTTAATGAAATATTAGAAAATAGTTTGTTTTATAATATGAAGGTCTGGGATTTCTTTATAAGACAACCCATCTGCATAAAATTTTCTTCTCTCTTCTCTCCATCAATGGAAACCATCTAACTCTGCAATGATGGATCGAACAGAGTCGACAACAATTTGCATTGAAGATGCAAATCATGCTAGATGGGGGGAGGTTAGGCTCATTTTTTACCAAATTCATATTTTCTTGAATGGAATTTAGGTTTGAATTTATGTTCTCTCATAACTGATTTTGATCAATTATAGGACGTGGGGGGTTAGGAGGTGGAGAGGGTGGAGACATGGGGTTTTGTGGTGGTGGGATATGATGTGGAGATGGTGGATGTAAGGGGTTTTTTGTCAAGTTGGTATGTATGAAATCCTCTATAGTAAACTCATCGACTATAGGTAAATTTTGTTCCATTATGAAAGGGCAACTGCATTTTGGACAATTAAAAATAATATATCAACAAACTAATTAAATAATGTACACAATTTGAACTAAAAATCACATTAAGCGTGCACAAATTCAAAATACATGTCATTTAAAGACATTCTTTTGAAAACATTAAAAAAATGCATAGCATGAAAATTTAGACTAATTTATGTCATAGAAAATACAAACAATTTGAGCCTCCCCTATAACATGTACATTGAATTACACAATTAAAATCATTGACTGTTGATACATTCAACACTCAATGAAATAATTAAAAACATATGAATCCTAACTTCCCTTCCCGAGCTAATACTATTAATCTCCCCCCTTCATCCCATATTATTTCTAATCACTTTTAAAAGGTCATGGACGGAAATTGAAACACACATTTTTCTATTGAGCATTTATATCAATCTAAAGAGTTAGAATTGGAATCTATATATTCAATGTTATTTACTATACATAGTTCGATAACTTGTTCAAGAATTATGTGAGATGTATTTAAGAATTGTGATAATTATTAATTGTACCTACTTAATTATAGGTCCTAAGAGGGGTTTAATATATGGAACCACATTGAAAGAGGAAATATTCTAGGAATATTATAGGAAGAAGGTGGATATTTAAAAAAATATGTTGATGGGATTTAGGTGCAAATAGAAGATATGCAAATTAAGTTCAATCTATAATAAGATCTAGATAGCTTGTGACTATTTAAGGTTAATTCCTAGAGATATGTACATGACCTTTGTACAAGACCTCTAGCTAGATTAAATGTGAATTAAATAAATAATATTAAAAAGTATTCTCTACATGTACATGATCTAGTTTTATTAATTAAATTATTGTCTTTAAAAATGAAGTTTAGATTTGAAATTTCTAGTTGCATAATCCCTAATTGGAGGGCCTTTGACCAAGTAACTACATGGATAGATTCTAATAAACCTTAAAATCTAACAAGGTGTGAAATACAAAGGATCAAGTAGTCAATATTATACTTCTTGATATACTTGAGTTTGTACTTCAAAGTTTCTAGTTTTTGTATTAGTTTATGTACACTTGGTGTTGATGAAGACCAAAGCAATATTAGGAGAATTTGAAAATAGTAGAGGTACACATATTAGTGTTGTGATGAAAGAGCTAAGGAAATAGTTATGAATAGATTGGACACAAATTATTCAATAAGTATTGATCATGGGATGAGATGGAGGTCCATAGTACATAGATCTATATGAGTAGATGTTGTGGAAACGTAGTGGTTATAAAAGGGGTAGGATCTTAGGTGTGGGAACAATTATAGAATGAAAGAAAGCACTAGCAGTATTCATAAGGTTCAAGGAATGTAACCACATGGGGTAGGCCATGTATCAAGGGAGTAAAGTTAATGGAAAAGGTGGAAGTATCCATGAAAGTGGTATAACTTCAAGGTTGAAATAGGAGGATGGGTTAGGAGTGATTCATTAATTTGCTCTAATACAATATATAATTTATGTGTGATTAAGACATCCCATTAATTCCTTATAAAAATGATTTAATTTAATTAATTATAAGATGAATTAAATATCAATTTTAGGGTTTAGGGTTTTACATTTAGGTTTTGTGGTTTAGGGTTTAGGTCCTAGGGTTAAGGGTTTTAGTTTTTAGGTCTAAGTTTTTTGGAACCTAGGGTTTAGGGTTTTTATTTCTAAGTCTAGGTTTTGTGTGGATTAGGATTTTAATTAAATTAGGTATAGATTTTGTGGTTTTCAATTTAGAATTTAAGGTTTTTGGTTTGCATTGATGTTTTTGTTTGCAAATAAAATTTTAAAAATATAAATTAAACAAGTTAATTACAAACAATATAGAAAAACACTAAAGTACAATTACAAACAAAAAATGCAAGATATAAAGCCAAAAAACCATGAAATTTAACCAACATGGAGGTTAATGAGATCACTTGTGTTGACAAGAGGAGGTGGTAGTTGAAAATCGAGTGACATAGGTCCTTAGTAACACATACACATTGGAATTTTTCACTCACTCTTAACCAAATTCATAGGGAGAGAATGAAAATAACAATCATTTATTTAAAAATTGAAATATGCACTAAGAAATGTGTATGTGTTATATATCGCATACCCATTATAACATGTACATGTTTCTTAGTGTGTACCCAAAGCATAATGTGTACATGTTTTTTACCTAGGCTCAGGTACCTGTTGCTAAGCGAGTACACAATTTTTTAATAATGCATACATGTTTCATGTGGGATTTTTTTTGCTGAAACTTCCCCTTTCATTGACCCAACTTCTTTCTTTTACCTTGTTGGACAAGAGGATGAAACCATTGATACATTTATGGATTACATTGATGTATATTCTAAGGTGACATTAGATTCCCCCTTGATAGAAGATCATCAACAAGAAGTCAAATTCATTGAGGTTATGAAAACACAATTGGCTATTATATCTCGTTTGATTATTGGACTCCTAAAACCCCTTTTGGACCTTCTAAAAGTACTCTGATTATTGGACCTCCTAAACCTCATGGCCATATCCTAAGGTTTACAAAACAACTTACTACTATTTATGTGTCACAACCAAATTATCATACTATAGCTCACACATATAACAATAGAAATAATAAGCAACCAAAAAAAACTCCAACATCCATTCCATTTCCTTAACCATACCTCCCACATGCACCTAAAATTCTTGATAAATAATTTGATCTTGTTGAGAAACTTCATAACACTCCTACTAAGATCTCCTTGTGGGATTTGATTCAAATATAACCTATATATCATGATATGCTTCAAAATGCTCTGCAAAAAGTTGTCCCTCCTAGTGCACAACCAAATGGCATGGCAGCCTTAATTAAGGGTATGAATCCGGTTAATTTGGACATGGTCTTTCATCAAAGTGAGTAACCCCCTTAGAAATACAAAAATAAAATGATGCCTTGATGATAATGGCTAGTATTAACATGATTGGGATTAGACACACCCTTATTCACAACGGTTCAAAGATTAATGTTTGTAGTGTAAATATTTTTGATGGAATTGAAGTGGGAAAAAATTTAAAATTCATTCCACTAATTTGTCAATCAAAGGTTTTGATAACGTGCAACAACAACTACTTTGTGTGATAATGTTACTTGTTAAAGCTAGTAAGGTTGTGTTACAAACTCCCATCCATGTTATGCCTCATGACCTTTCATGTAATCTTCTCTTGGGTAGACCATGGATTCATGAAATGGTAGGATTACCTTCAACACTTCATCATCTAATGAAATACACTTACAACAATAACGTTTACACGATAAAAGCTGATCAAAAATCTGAAAACTGTTCAGAAACTGAAAAAAGAATGAAGTATCCTCCTAGATCATTGATACCAACTAAAAAGGTGGAACCTTTACAACTTGAAGATAAATATGAGTGCCTTTCATCCATGAAAAATATATTAGATGATGTTTGGGGATCGTTAGATTTCACCCCTACATTGATGGGGGACACAAGATTACACCATTTAAATAAGGAAAAGAGAAAGAAGCAATAATGATATCAACACAATCTAGTGTTGAATCATACACAATAACTAGCAAAGAGGGAAAAAAAAATTACACATCCACTTATGATGAAAATTATGATGAAAACCCACCTTTTTCTGAAAGCAATGGAAGCCATTTATGGAAGAGGTTATCAACTTTTAAAACATTTTGACTATAATGGAAAAGGATGTGGTGTAAAAGAACAAGGTATTCGTGTCCCCATAGAACTAAATACGAAAGACACAACAAAAGGTCTTGGTTATTGTCCTTCAAAAATAATAAAAACATATTTTTTAATCCTATAAGAGACAAATAGCATTAGTTTCTCCTTTTCATGTCATAGTTGTAGTATCACAACATGATCACTACTATGCATGGGGGTGAAAAATAGACTTTATGCAATCATATTTCATTGTTCAAGGAGCAGCATATCATCATCCATCTTGGCTCATATTTTTCCCTACACTTGAGGGGAAAGGGGTTAGATATCCTTATGTTAGGTGCATTCCTTCTAGCAAGTGATCACTTTGTTTCTCCTTAAAACGTTAGTGTACTACACTAATATTTTAAGGGGGGACATATAGTCCCCCACTCATTGTTTGCATAAGGAATGGTTCCTTTTTAGTGATAGAATATATCTCCTAGAAACTGTGACCTTCTCAATGAAAGTGTGGCCTCCTTGATCTATGTTAGTGTCTCCTTTGTGGTGATATTAAGCTTTATGTCCTATAAGAGGGCGACCTTTCTTGGCATATGATGTTCTCCTTGGTGGTAATGTTATGGTTAGTATGCCCTAAGGCATGAGTTTCTATTCCATGGGTAGTCGTCTCTTGGTGGTGATGTCATGTGCGATGTTCTCTAAGGTGTGACCTTTCATATATTGGGAAAATCCACTTGGTTGTTCTTGTAAATCACCTTTTGTGATGGTGTTGTTATATTTTTCTTTAAGGTTTTGGCCTTTTTTTGTCATTTATGCACCTCCTTAGGTGAGTTTGGCACTTTTTCTTCACTTTGTTTACGTGCTTTGAACTTAGTGTTACATTGTCATAGTATCTTGATCATTTTGTGACACCTTTTCAAGGTTATCAGGGAGTACAACTCTTGATATGGTTGTTCAAGGGTGCACACCTAGTGAATATAGAACTTCACTAGACCAAGCGTATTTCTCATTTTTTTACTTTAGCATGGGTACACACCTAGTGAATAGAAGACTTCACTAGACCTAGTGTGTTTCTCATTCAACTACCTTGTCTTGAGGGCTCACCTAGTGAATAGTGAATATCACTAGCTTTTGTTGCCTTCTAGTTTGTGATTCACCTAGAAAATATCAAACTTTACTATGGTGTGATCCATAAAATCCTTTGGTATGTATCCTAGCATAACACAACTTGCTAGCTCATGATCATCTATACCCTCATTTTTTATATTTTATTGTGACATCATGTATGTTTGACTATGGTGTCTCGTTGTATTTCATACATGTGTGTTTCTTTGTGCTTATGTTGGTTTACCATGGGAACTTGGATCCTAGGGGCATGTGCACTCCCCTTGCATCCTTATTCATCTATCTCTTCAACATTTGGACAATCAGACCCCTCTTAACATAGATTTTCTACTTTAATGTGAGTCTAAGCATTGAACAAATGAATTTATTTAATGTTTTGCACCTGACACCCTAAGTCTTGAAAAATAGGGCTAGGACTAGGATGCCCAAGCCCCCTATTTTGTTGAGATCCAAATTTGAATAGTTCAGTGTCAACATTTTAACATTTGAAATTCAAGTTGTAAAGGTTGATTACTGTGGATCTAATTTTTGGTAAATGCCTATAAATACCTATTATTTTCACCATTTGAAACTAGAAGGAGAATTTATGAGCAAGAACTATTGTCTAAAGCAAGTCAAGAGCAACATTTCAGAGCTTTATTGCAGCAATTAAAGATCCAAGCATCATGTCAAATCCTATGTGAGTTTATGTTATCATTATTTGTGAAGTCTAACATTTGTTGTAGGTCTCCAAGCAATTCAAGAAATCGGGAAAGAAAGATCCAAGACCTTGACATGATGTGCATGACTTCAATCCTTCAAGGAACCCATTGAAGGGTGGTGAGTTGCAATATTTTTCTTATTTAACCTTCCTCCCTAGCATTTATCATTTTATCATTGTCATTGCCATTATAGAGGTAGAAACACTAACATGGGGTTTGACTAAGGCAAGCCCCTAAATGGCACAATATTTATTCTCATTTTGAATGTGAAAATTTCAGGTTTTAAGATGATTGAAGGAATTTTAAATATCATTCATTCATTTTTGCATTCAAATCACTACACCTTGTCAACTCACATAAAATTACCTACAGAATTATCTGACAATGATTTGACAACTCTGCAAGTGAAAACAAAGATCTCATATCTAACATCAGAGGACTACAGAAATAAAGTAGAAAAGGAATACAAGCACCTAAATTCCCTTGGGTGACTCTATCCTCTAATTTAGACCATCACCCAAACTTTTAGGATAGGTACACAACACTATTCCCTTCCCATATTTTCCTAAAAATCTTTGTTGTTGTCTATTAATTGTTAAATGCTTGCAATTCACATATTAGGTCATATAGTCTAATTATGTTAATCAATGAAAATAAATTCCAATTCATTCTAAGACGCATAAAGATGCATATCCAAGTCTAGTTGTCTCACCTTCATGGTTTAAAGCCAATCTAGTCACCTTGTTGATTTACATCCTAATGAAACCTTAGAAAAATGCCACAACAGATCCTAGGTTCTTTGTATTAGACTTAGGATCACCTTTTTCTTTGCTTCACATCTTACCTTAATCCACCATCCAATTTCTTCTATCTCAACTGATTTCCCAATCCCTCATACCTTAATTTCCCATCCAATTCCAATCCATCTCCTATTGATCATTCTCCACCTTCCTCTGATAATGAAAACTAAACCACCATCCAAATTTCCCCTCAAATTCCCCCCACATCCTTACAATCCACATCACCCAAATCCTACGAAATCACTCCATCTCATGGCTTTCATGATTCCCTCCCTTCCATCCCATCCAAGGACCCCTTTCCATCTCAATATCAAAGCACCCCTGCCACTCCATGTCATGACCCCCTTCCATTTCAAGAACAACATATTACACCTTTCATACCATCCAATGATCCTATCCCCTCTCGAGATCAAGCCACCCCTTCCACTCCATGTCATGATCCCCTTCCATTCAAGATCAATGTACCACACCTTTCATCCCATCGAATGATCATCTCCCCTCTCATGATAAAATCATCCCTTCCACTCCATGTAATGATACCCTTCCTTCTCAATATCAATGTACCTCCTTCCAACCATCCACATCAACTGGCATATGTCAATCCATTGAATCAAAGCATGCTAACATATATTATCATACATATCAAGATCAAACACTGCCATTCACTGCATTCAACCAAGATGAACCCCTTCCATATCAAGATTAGATTACCTCCACTCCATCCCATTATCCCCTTATAAATCAAGATCAAATAATCCCTTGTAATCCCTCTCACCCTCACCATCCCCTAAGCCAAATGAAGATCCTACCATCCCATCTAATTCATCTCATGATCCTTTATCACCTTCTACACAAACTATCCCAACACATTCATATCTTCTTGGTCCTCTTACATTCACCCATGGCAGTTCTCGTGTAGAAATAAAAAAAAATCATTTCAACCACCCATCTTCCTCCACCTAATCCTACTCATCCCCTTAGCCACCAATCACCTATCCATTTCACCCAACATAAACATCCCACTCCCATAATTTATTATTAGTATCAACAATGGCATGCCTCTATGAATTCCATCAAATATGCCCCCTTCATTTACCCTCTCCCAAATCATACCTCCATTAATCCATTCATATTTACACATCATTCATCTTCTCCCATGCTATTGCTATCGAAAGCAACTTAGATGCCAAAGTAAAAATGTATATGGCCAAACATCTACATGCAACTAAATATCATCATTTACCCTCAAAATGACATGGTGAAAAAAAAAAAAAAAGTTCAATCCAAAATACAAATCAATCCCAAAGGCCACAAAGGCCCACCAAAGTAAAAGAAAAATTAAAAAGCATGTGGGTCCCAAAGGAGAAATATACAATACATTCAAAAGAAAAAATTCATAATGGCATCAAAAGTTGCTAATCCAAAAGCTAAGAATCCCCATCCTCCATCTCCTAAATCCATTTTGTGTTTCTATGTCCCAAAATTCACCATCCTAACACTGTTGGAAATATATGCCTAAATCATCAGAGGTTGTAACCTCTATTGGAGCCAAGTAAGTGTGACATCTCTTGTGTCTGGCCGACTAGCAGCTTGAATCTTGTTCAACAGTACAGATCGATGTGACCTTGCAAGAGTCTCACCAAATGCTTATACATTGGAGTAATCGAGATAACCTATGGTGGCTCGGTGAGAAGTCTTATCGAGTAATATGTCTCATTGATAGTATGTTACACATTAGAGTCTTCGTTGTGACATTTCGTTCGGCATGACCTCTTACCACATGGAGATCTCTAACCGACAGGCCATTCTATCAGATATCGGGGAGAGTCTTGGTTGTTCGCTATGAGCTCTCAGCGATATGATTGTCTCACCTACAGTGTTTTCTATTGAATTCTTTGGGGAGAGTCTAGGGTGTTTAGTAAGAAGTGTTACCAATATTGATGTCTCATTGACAACTTTATCCTAGAGACATCGAGGTGACTTGAACACTCAAGAAGAACTCTTGGCAACATTTGGTGTGTCTCACCAATAGTATTCACTCAAGGATACAACTGAAGTCATTGGAGTAACTCAAGGTGATCATTATGAAGTCTTGGAAACTTTTGGGGTCTTGGCAATAGTAGTATGGCTCCGGAGTAACATAAGAGAGCTCGGTGAAACCTCTTGGCGAAAGACGAATGTCTTACCGACTGTCATTTGGTGCTCGGTATGACTTGTGAGTATTCAGAGTTATGTCTCAGTGATATGGATGTCTTGTCGAATGTTGAATTTTTTGGTATAACCCTTAATGACTTAGTATGAACTCTCAATGAAGGACAATAGTCTTTCCAATCGTTGAATACTTCAGAGTAACTATTGAACATCGATGTAACCTCCTGGCAATAGTGATAAGTCTCATTGACTGTTGGATGCTTCAGACTAACCATGAAGGCTTGATGGGATGTCTCAGCGAAAGCTATATGTCTTGGCGACATGGAAAAAGTTGAGTGATAGCTCTCTAGACTCAATGTAACATCTTGGCGACTATGATGACTCTTGGCCACATCGATGGTGAAGCCTTTGGGCATTGGGGAGACACTTCTTGTGTCTCACCAACATGTTGACATAGGTTGATCACTTTGACCAAGAGAAGATCATCCTACATGGTGTCTCATGGACCAATCAGAGGAGCCGAATGGGAACCGTTGGAAGACAGTTCATTGTGGCAGTTCTGAGAGGAAGCTCGACAAACAAGGAATGACATGAACATAGTTTGAAGTTGCAAATGCTTGAGGGTTTGTTTGGTTTAAAGAACAATTTTGTGAACTGTTCGAATTGTATCAAAGTGATTTCTATTCTGTAAAGATTGTAACTTGAAGGTTCTTGTACAAGAATTATCATTGGAAAAGTTGTAATCTGGCATCAAAAAGATAAGTCAAAAATCTGTATGTAATTATTTGTTACTGTAGTACAAAGTGACTTCTCTTGGTGTGGTGGATTTATCTCCTGTAAGGGTTTTCCCACGTAAATCTGGTGTTCATATGTGTTTGTCCAATACTCTGTTTTAGTAATCTCTTTCTAGTGCATCTTAATTGGACTGTAATTTTAATTTCCAAAAGGTATCTCTGCATTCTTCCTTGAGGATTTGAGATTAGGATAGTTGTTTCTACATCTAGCTTTCCTTACAAGTGGTATTAGAGTCTGGCCAGTTGTGTTATCCTTGTGGGTATGTTGGGTTTTTTGTGTCATTTCTATTCAGTGGGAGTCTTGTAGAAGTTTTTCAATTTCTAATTATAGATTGAGATGGCAAGCACATTAGGAAAGAATGAAATAGAGAAATTCAATGGCAGCAGTTTTGAGTTGTGGGAACTTAAGATGGAGGATCTTTTAGTGGATCGTGATCTATGGTTTACTGTGTCTAGAACTAAACCTACAGGCATGAAGCAAGAAGATTGGGACCTTGCAGATAGAAAGTCTAAGGGGATGATAAGGCTTTGTTTGGCAGACTCTGTTCTTCTGAATGTGCATGAGGAGAAGACTGCATCTTCTTTGAGAAAAATATTGGTGTCTATTTATTAGGGGAAGTCCTTAGTGAATAAACTATTCCTAAGGAAGAAGTTGTACTCTTTGATAATGCAGGAAGGAGGGTCTGTAGCTGATCATTTGAATGCATTTAATATGTTGATTGCACAGTTAAATTATGTTGGTGTAAAGATCGATGAAGAGGATCGTTGTATACTTCTATTGTGTTCTTTGCCAGACTCTTGGGATCATCTGGTGATGGCTATGGGAGTACAACATCCAATTTCAAGATGGAAGATGTTGTTGGTTCTTTTTTATCAAAATAAATGAGAAGGAAATCTTCTGAGATGGAAAAGGAGGCCCTTGCTATTAGAGGAAGGTCAAAAGAGAAAGGCAAGAAGAAGGACAAGAAGTCCAAATCAAAATCAGAGGGGAGATCAAAGTCTCCTAGCAAGAAGTCCAAGGTGAAGTGTTGGAACTATGGGCAACCTGGTCATGTTCGAAAGGATTGTAAAGAGGAGAAAAAGAAGAAGAAGAAGAAGAAGAAGGGCTCTTCTGATAATGATTCTTCTCAGAGTGATGGAGATGCCTTCATTGCAGCCTTGGCTACATAGGCATCAAATGATGTCTGGCTGATTGATTCTAGAGCATCTTTCACATGACATCTCATAGAGACTGGTTCACAAAGTATGAAGAATACGATGGAGGAAAGGTGTACTTGGCAAGTGATTCAACTTTAGAGATTGTTGGTCGTGGAAGAGTCAGAATCCAATTCCTTGATGGCAGAGTGAAGGGAATCAAGGATGTTACGCATATACCAAGACTGGCTCAAAATCTATTGTCTGTCAGTAAGCTGAATGATATTGGAGTGCAAGTCACGTTCTCTAGAAATGGTTGCAAGATGACTAGAGGCTCAATGGTGCTAGCAAGGGGTGCCCGTATTGGTACCTTGTACAAGCTAGATGCACATGTTGTTCAATGTAACAGTGTCTCTGTAAAGTCATAGAAAGCTACTAATGGAGGTAAAGAGGGAAATGTTCCTAATTGTGTAAACTCTATGGAAGTTAAACTTCTAGCAGAAAAGACTATGCTTTGGCATCATAGGTTAGGCCACATTGGAGAGAAACATTTAAAAACCTTCAAGAATAAAAACCCGGTTGAGGGGCTTGATGATTGTAACCTTGAATTTGAATTATGTGAGCATTGTATATATGGAAAACAACACTGTGTTTCATTTTATTCCAGTCCTCATAAATCTTATGGTTTGCTAGATTATATGCATTATGATGTATTTGGTCCAGTGAATGTTCCTTCTTTGTCTAAGTCAAGGTACTATGTATTGTTCATTGATGATTATTCGATAAGAATAATTGTTTATTTTTTGAAAAGTAAATCAAAAGTTTTCAGTCGGTTTTAGGAATTTAAAAACCTTGTTAAAAATCAGACTAGTAGGAAAATTAAATGCTTAAGGATTGATAATGGTGGTGAATTTTGCTTTGATTATTTTGAAAGGTATTGCAAAGACCATGGTATTAAAAGGCATAAGACTACACCTTATACTCCACAGCAAAATAGAGTTGTAGAAAGGTTCAATAGGACAATGATGGAGAGAGCACGAAGTATGCTGAGTAGTGCTGACTTGGAGGAGAAGTTATGGGCTGAGGCTATTGCTACTGCATGTTACTTGATTAATCATTCTCCAAATTCTACTCTTGTTGAGAAAACACCTTTGGAAGCGTGGTCTGGTAAGAAGCCCTCTTTAAGACATGTTCATGTTTTTGGTTCAAGCATATGCTTATGTGTCGTATGAGAAAATATCTAAGTTGGAGAACAAGGTTGTCAAATGTATTTTTATTGGTTATAGTCCTAGCATAAAAGGATACAAGCTTTGGAATCCTGATACAGAGAAGGTTGTATACAGTAGAAGTGTAATCTTTCATGAGCTGAAGCCTTCTACCTTGGATCTGCAGTCAGAGACACAATTGGAAAACAATAAGGATATAGTTGTGATTCCTCCTACACTAGAGAAAGAGGAATTCAAAATTCAAAATGTACCTGAAATTGAGGAGAGCTCAAGCAGTTCTGAAAGTTTTGAAGAAGAACAACCTCAACCTCAACTAGTGAGGAGGTCAACCTGTGAAAGAAAACAACCTAATAGTTATGGATTCTCTCTGATAGATTCTACTTGTGCCTATGCTTTGATTTCTAGCACTGATAATCCAAGGACTGTAAAAGAGGCATTTAAAATGTCTGATTCAGACTCTTGGTTGGAAGCCATGAATGAAGAAATGGCGTTACTAGAAAAGAATGATACCTGGAGTTTGGTGCCATTGCCTAAAGGCAGAAAAGTTGTGGGCTACAAATGGGTATTTAAAAAGAACATTGGTTTGGATGGCAGTGTGGAAAAGTACAAGGCAAGATTGGTTGCGAAAGGTTATTCCTAGGTAGAGGGAATTGATTATGGGGATATTTTTTCTCCTATAGCTAAGCTAACGTCCATTAGATTTCTTTTGTCACTTGCAATAGCGTATGACTTAGAGGTCGTATAGATGGATGTGAAGACAACATTTCTTCATGGTGATCTTGAAGAAGAAATCTATATGTCCCAACCTAAGCACTTTATTGAGAAAAGTAAAGAGAAACTGGTTTGCAAGTTAAAGAAGTCTCTGTATGGGTTAAAGTAGTCACCTAGAATGTGGTACCAAAAATTTGATACTTTTGTATTGTCTTTGGGATTTGTAAGATCAAAATCTGATCATTGTGTCTATTATAAAGCTAAAATTGATCAAGTTTTTATTATTGCTCTCTATGTTGATGATAAGTTGTTCATAGGCAATAGTAAGCTAATGATTTCTGATATTAAGTCTCAGTTGTCTGCTAAGTTCGAAATGAAAGATCTTGGTGCAGCAAGGTATATTCTGGGGATGAAGATAACTAGGGACAGGAATAGTAGAAAACTTTGGCTCAGTCAGAATAAGTATATCAAGATTGTTCTAGAGAGATTTTGCATGAATGATTGCAAGTAGCTAGTTGTTCCAGTCTTGTAGGGAATGAAGCTATCTGTTGAAGACTGTCCAAAATCTCCTACTAAAATGGAAGACAGGACCAGTGTACCCTATGCTAGTGCGGTTGGAAATATTATGTATGCAATGGTTTGTACAAGGCCAGACATTGCCCAAGCAGTGGGAGTTCTTAGTCGGTTTATGGCTAATCCAGGAAGAACACATTGGGATGTTGTGAAGAGAGTGTTTAGATATTTGAAGGGGACTTCAGAATATGCTCTGTGTTACCATGGGAACTTGGTTGAGTCATAGAAGACTCTCAACATTCATGGATATGTAGATTCTGATTGGGCAGGGGACATTCACAGTAGGAGGTCCATCAATGGATGCATTTTCATGTTGAAAGGTGGTGCAGTGAGTTGGATGAGTAAATGGCAGGTTGTAGTCGATCTATCCACTATAGAGGCTAAATACATGGCAGCTATAGATGCTTGTAAAGAAGCAGTTTGGTTAAAATGTTTGTGTTCTAACATTGGTTTTGATGCAAGGAAAATAAATATTTTTTGTGACAGTCAGAATGCAATTTTTCTAGAAAAGAATCCTACTTTCCATGCCAGGACGAAACATATAGATGTATAGTACCACTTTGTACAAGATATGGTGGAGGATGGAAAGGTCGGTTTGGAAAAATTTGATACTTTGGAGAATGTTGCAAATGCATTGACTAATTCAGTGAGCACAGACAAGTTCAGGTGGTGTGTCAGTTCAATGGGCCTTAGTTCAAATGATTTTCAGTAAGTTTTGTTGTGCTCTAGAGGTGCCTGTGTGATCTTCGTCAAGTGGGAGATTGTTGGAAATATATGCCTAAATCATCATAGGTTGTAACCTCTATTGGAGCCAAGTAGGTGTGACATCTTTTGTTTTTGGCCGACTAGCAACTTGAATCTTGTTCAACAGTATAGGTCGTTGTGACCTTGCAAGAGTCTTGTCGAATGCTTATACATTGGAATCATCAGAATAACCTATGGTGGCTCAGTCAGAAGTCTTATCGAGTAATATGTCTCACCAACAGTATGTTACACATTGGAGTCTTCACTGTGATATTTCATTTGGTATGACCTCTTACCGCATGGAGATCTCTGGCCGACAGGCCATTCTATCAGATATCAGGGAGAGTCTTGGTTGTTCGCTATGAGCTCTCAGCGATATGATTGTCTCGCCGACAACATTTTCTACTGAAGTCTTTGGGGAGAGTCTAGGGTGTTTGGTAAGAAGTGTTACCGATATTGATGTCTCGCCAACAACTTTATCCTAGAGACATTAGGGTGACTTGAACACTCAGGAAGAACTCTTGGCGACAGTTGGTGTGTCTCACCAATGGTATTCACTCGGGGAAACAACTGAAGTCATTGGAGTAGCTCAAGGCAATCATTATGAAGTCTTGGTGACTCGCGGGGTCTTTCCAATAGTAGTATGGCTCCGAAGTAACATAAGAGAGCTCGGTGAAACCTCTTAGCGAAAGACAAATGTCTTGCTGACTGTCATTTGGTGCTCGGTATGACTTGTGAGTATTCGAAGTAACATCTCAGCGATATGGATGTCTTGTCAAATGTTGAATGTTTCAGTATAACCCTTAATGACTCAGTATGAACTCTCAGTGAAGGACGATAGTCTTGCTGACTGTTGAATACTTCAGAGTAACTGTTGAACATCGATGTAACCTCCTGGTGATAGTGATAAGTCTCATCGATTGTTGGATGCTTCAGAATAACAATGAAGGCTCGATGGGATGTCTCAGGGAAAGCTATATGTCTTGGCGACATGGAAAAACCTGAGCGATAGCTCTCTAGACTCGATGTAACATCTTGGCAACTAGGATGACTCTTGGCCACATCGATGGTGAAGCCTTTGGGCATTGGGGAGACACTTCTTGTGTCTCGCCAACATGCTGACATAGGTTGATCGCTTTGACCAAGAGAAGACCATCCTACGTGGTGTCTCATGGACCAATCAAAGGAGTCGAATGGGAACCATTGGAAGATAGTTCATTGTGTCAGTTCTGAGAGGAAGCTCAACAGACAGCGAATGACATTAATATAGTTTGAATTTGTAGATGCTCGAGGGTTCGGTTGGTTCAAAGAACAATTGTGTGAATTGTTTGAATTGTATCAGAGTGATTTCTATTCTGTAAATATTGTAACTTGAAGGTTCCTATACAAGATTGATCATTGTGAAAGCTATTGTAATCTGGCATTAGAAAGATAAGTCAGAACTTTGTATGTAATTATTTGATATTGTAATACAAAGTGACTTCTCTTGGTGTGGAGGGTTTTTCTCCCGTAAGGGTTTTCCCACATAAATATGGTGTTCATATGTGTTTTTCAAATACTCTTTTTCAGTAATCTCTTTCTAGTGCATCTTAATTGGACTATAATTGTAATTTCCAAAAGGTATCTCTACATTCTTCCCTGAGGATTTGATGTTAGGAGAGTTGTTTCCACATCTAGCTTTCCTTACAAACACCTCCACCATCTCCACATCCTCAATCCATTTATCCTTCCATCATTCAACATCCATCAATATATGTGCCAATGTTGGTCATGACAACATCCCCCCATCACACTCACCTCCCATCCTTCCATCCATACACTTTCCAAAACTATTATGATCTTAATATGATATATTCCTCAGGGTAAGAACTTGTGGCATGCTTAACCTAACATAAATTTTAGTTAGTACATTAATACTTCCTAATTAGGATGAAGGGGTATTGTTATGCCTTGCATAACCACCCCATTCTATTCTGGAACAAATGGGTCCCCCTTGTTCTTTGTATTTTCCCTTTGGCCTTTGGTTTTCTACCTTAGGCATTTTCCTTTAAAAGTTTTGTCGGAGGTGGAACTGGGACCAATACCATACTTAGAAATTACTCTCAAATTTTGGTCTTGTTTTGTCCCCAATTCCGGTTCCAATGGTGCGTTGTCTTCATCTTTTGTTCTTTCTCGAAGTCGGGTCGGGGTCTGAATCAGAATGTTAAACTTTGTCAAATTTCCTTGTTCTGGTTCCATCCCGGGTCTGACTCCACTTTTTCTCTCTCTTCTTCGTTGGTCTTTTGTTGGTTTCTGTGTCGTGTGCCCTGGGTGTTTGTGGCCCTGGGTGTCTTTTTGTTTTTTTTTTGGCGGGCCCAGAACCAGATCGGATTCTGAACTTGGAATTCCTTCCAAGTTCTGTTTCCTGTTTCATCCCCAATCCCAGTTTCTCCGCTTTGGTTTTTCTACCTTGCACATCTTTTTGTTTTGTTCCAGCGGACTCGGAACTAGAACTAAAACGGAACCATGAAACTTGAAATGTTTCTAGTTTGGGTTTGGTTTAGGTCCCGGTTCTGCTTTGTTCTTTTGTTTTTCCCTGGTTCTGATCATTTGGTCGCGGGGTCTTCTTATTCCTTTCCCCTTTTCTATTTTCATTCTTTTGGGTCATCTCTTTGTATGTTTTCGGAGGCAGGATCGAGATTGAATCCGAAACTAAAACTTGGAACAAGTTTCAATTTTGGATTTGGTTTTGCCCCTACCCCAATTCTGCTCCCACTTCCACTTCAATTTTGGCTCAAATCCTGCCAGTGTTTTTTTTGCTGTCCTTTCCGTTTTGGTTTCCTTCACGGACTTGGAGTCAAGACAGGGTATGAACTAGGAAATTGTGATTATTTCCATGGCTCATTCCCATCCTGACTCTGGTCTCGGTTCCAATTTCTTTTTGACCCCACCCCTACCAGTTTTAAAAGGCGAGGGATGTCATTCCTGGATCGTGTTTTGTCCCGATCCCGGTTCCATTAGGATTCATCCAAATTTGCTTCTTGGTCCTAGTCCTGGTTTGGTTTCGCCTCCGCTAATTTTAAAGAGAAGTGTTTTCCTATTTCTGTTTTGGTTCTGCCTCCACTAGAGCTATGTTTCTTTTTGATAAAATTAAAGATATGATAAATAATGATATATTTTATTACCTTTGAGAACTGATGGAGAGATCTGGTTTTGCAAGATTGAGTTATTATCTTTAGATACCCCTCGAGGAAGTTTCTCCAATGGATCTGGGTTCGGCAAGATGTCTGGCTGAAGAAATAAAGTCTTGCCGACCCAATAGGGTCTCGTCGCCATATTTTGTGCCCTTGGTGTAACATGTTGAGTGCAATATAACGTCTCATCGATCGGGAAAAGTCTCCCCGAGATGAAGTGGGCTCTCAGTGAAAGGATGTGACTTCGATGTAGTGTCTCGGCGAAGGGAGTTAGTCTCATCAACAAATTGTAGAGGGACCGATCTCAAGCAGGAAAAAATTTGAAGAGGAGGAAGGAAACTTCGTGAGTCATAATTCTAGCTAGTATTTGCTGACAGGGGTAGCTCGACATTAATGGTGATATTTTAGGGCACTAAAGGCAACTCCGTTGGAGCTTAAAAATGGACACGGAGGCATAGAAGTAAATGCGGTAGTTGCAAAAGATCTACAGATCACCTCTGGAACAATCCTTCACGAGCATGGATGATGGGAGTATGCATTTAATGCAGAACTAACTCTCTTCAAAAGATCTGGATGCCAATCCTCTAGCACCATGGATATTTTGCAAACCCTAAAAATAGGGGCCGACATTCTTTTTGGGAGGTGTTGTATATATATGGCATTCTTGCCTCTTTGTAAAGAGAGAGATAATTCAAAGAAGTAAAAAGAGGAGGTTAGCATAAATAGAATAGATAGGTTTAGAGATAGATTTTGAAGAATAGAAATTTTCTGAAGGGTAGAGGGGACCAAAACGGCATCCTGTTTCTTTGTAAAGAGAGCTTCTTTTGTCTTCTTAGTTAGGAATTAGATTTAGCATAGGATGGAATTGTATCTTTCCAGTTTCCTTAGTGTAGATGGAATTAGTATGAAGACGTAGGTTTTCTATACACTGGTGATTGTGCCAGATTTGTAAATGTTGCTTATTTGTCTCACCAATAGTAGAAGCAACCAGATTCGAATCTACTTCATATTATGTTCCAAAATGGTATTTATCTTGAGTTAATCATCTGATTTTGAAAGATTTCAAGGAATCAAATCTTATTTTGTGTTTTGCTTAAATGGTAAGTTTATAATCAATTATTGAAATCAACACTATGAATGAAGGCAACTGTGTGTTAATCACAAGTTAATTTTGTTCTTCAGTTTTAATTAGCAATTCCTTGAAAGGTAATAATTCTGGTTAAGTTAGATGAATTATCATTTTTTTTAGTACCAGAACCTTGATCTATCTTTTTATGTTTCTTTAAAACCCCAGTTAAAGTAGGTTTAAATTCATGTTTGGTCTTAAAACGATCCAGAAGCTCACACCAGTAGGCCTCTTGAACATTAGTGTTACATTGACCACTGAGGGACATCAGCACAATTGAGAACCAACTACAAAGACCTTGGGAGCTAATACATCCATGTGTTGTCTTTCTCTTTCAGGAGAAACAGAGTAGCAATATTTTGTTTAACAGTTGTTGTGTCATTTCGACCATCAATAGAAACTAGCGCTAGAAGGAGGGCCTAAGAGGGAAAACTGGATAAAACTAGATTTTCTTCCCCAAAAATTCCCCATAGAGTTCTTCGATAAACTAAAAATTTGTCACCTTTCAAAGAACTCAAGACCCCAATAAGACACAAGAGTCATAAGAGTGGCTCCGCCATCATACCACCCTTATCAGCTCCGCTCACTCCACCAAGATTTTCACCAATACCCCAGTGGGTACCAATTAATCCACCATCACATCCACCTCAATTGTTATCACAGCTGGTTCAACCCATACAATAGCTAGCTCAAGCACCGCCACCGCCACCAATGACATTCTTTCAGAATAATCCCTCTCCATTGGGGACTATTCATGAAGGTTTTCACGATATACCCAAGAACCCTGAGAAATTATTCCCCAAGTACATTCATGGCAAGTCAAGGAGCGCTGAAGAGCACATAAAAGCTTTCAAGGATGCTTGTACTAGAGCTTAGATAGCCCACCATGATGTATTTTGTAGGTTATTCCCTTAATCCTTAGGGGATATCGCATACAATTGGTACCTTAATCTTCCTCAAGGTTCCATTCTGACCTGGACACATTTGGAAAATGCTTTTATTAATCAGTTCAGGGTTTATGTGGATCCCGCTCTTTTATACCACCAGTTCACCACTATTAGAAAGGAACTGGGTGAGTCCTTGCCCTTGTTCAATACTAGATTCCAATGAATGTATAGGAGATTGCAAGATCCCCATCTAGTCATGGAGAACAATGCTATTCAAGCTTACTTTAGAGTTATAGACCCCTTGCTTGGCTTGTTCCTGCAAAGGACTTATCAACCAGCTGATATTGATTCTCTATCCAAAGTCTATCATCTAGCTATCAAGCTACAGTAACAAATCAGTTCTCAACAAGAAAGCCTAGGGGAAGGTTTCTCTTCAATAGGATATTAGATGCATAGCCCAACTCCTCTATTTAATATTGTCCCACGGATATCTTCTTCACATTATGGGCCTATGCCTGAATTGCAAACCCAACCACCTGTCCCATTCTTTACTACTAGAATTTTTTATCCCTTTTACCAACTACCGCTTCCTCAAAGTTCCCATGGTCATCATAACCAAAGTGGAACACCAAATCATGGTGGCCAGCCAGTTGTTGCTAAGAATGTGGAAAATGGAAAGACAACTCGGCTTACAAATGAGGTAGAAACCATGAAGAAAACACTGTCTCAAGTTACAAATGATATGGCTCAACTTCAGTTGAACCCTTCCCAAAACCAAGTTAACTACCCTAGTCAAAACAGCAACAATCAAGGTAACTATCAGAATCATAACAATTACAACCAAAGGGGTTATCAAAGCCAAAAGTCCTCTAATCAAGGGTATCAAAATCAAAACAGAGGGTATAACCAAAGGCCAAATAACAACAGACAGTGGAATACAGGGCCCAATAATGGTGGAGTTTCACATAACTATTGTTAGAAGATTAATCTTTACTTGGTAAAGGTTATTCTTTAATTGTAATTATTTATTAACTTGTAGGAATATTCCAAAAGAATCCCTACAAGTCTTTTGTCTTTTATTGTCATCTCACACATGTGTGAGGATGGCTTATTTTTAATTCCTTTATTAAGGAATATTTGTAACCACCTCCTTAAGAGGTGACACATTGCACACACATAGATGAATGGTGGCATTCATTGAGTTGGGAGTTACATTCTAACTCCTTCTCACCTCTACTTATTGAAGTGCCTCTCCTCTTATTCTTCAAGATTCATGCAAGCAAGTTAAGGCTTAAGCTCTCTCTTTGTATTATTCTTTAGGTATTTTGCCTTCATTCATAATATTGAGGTTTTTTCTTGTTTCTTCCCCTTAACAAATTATTGTCTCTCTTGCTTTGGTGGTGCTTGGTTTGGCTACTTCAATCTATTTGGTAATCTCTTTCCTTCAAACATTTGCTCTTTATTAGTACTTTTCATTGCTCTTTTCTATTTCCTTTCATGGTATCAGAGTTTAGTATTACTAATATTTTGTGAGCTACATTGTTGAAGGTTTACCAGATTTTTCAGCACACCATTAGAGACACTCTCAAAGAGAAAAAGAGCTAGTGCCTAATCTTGGTTGTTTTTTTTTTGTCTTCTAACCTTTTTTTTGTGCAGAAATCTTAGTTTCCTATTGTTCAGATTTTAAATAAATTGTTCTTAAATCTATTTGTATATCTTGCAAGCTTTTAGAAAACCCAATAAGGGTTTATCTTATTTTTCAATTTTCAATTTAAAGTTTATTTATTTCTATAATTTATACAAATTTGTATATTAGATTTGTAAAAAAATCATTTTTTTTTCTAACCCCTTTGCAGGATTTCTTACTTAAAGATTTCTAAGTCCTTTATTTAAAATTTCAAATCTATTTGTTTTGCATGCATATTCAATCGTTTGAATCTTTTTTAGAAACCCTCAATAAAGAGGTTATATTTCAATTTTTTTTAGATCTGTAATCTTTTTTACAATGTAAGACTAATCTGCTATATTTTACATTTTAGAAAAAGGCTAATCTGCTTTTTTACAAATTTGTAGAAAATTTCTCTATAGTTGCATGTTCAATTTTTTTGTAAAAAATCAATTTTTTTAAAAAAAAAATCTCTACAATCTATTCATATCTGTATACTAAATCTGTAAAAAATTTATAAAAAAATAAATAATTTTTTTTGGACTCCAACCCTTATTTTAGCTCAGTTTTAAATAAATCCCTCTTTAAAAAATCCAATTTATTTTATTTTCAATAAATCTCATATTTGTTTTCTTCGCTATATTTAAATCTATCTTTTTTTAAATTAAAACCCTCAAATATTTTTGTTAATAATAAAAAGAAAAAAATCTATTTCTGTAAAGGGTTTCGACCCTCTTTCTCCCACTTTCAATAAATCTCATATTTGTTTTCTTCGCTATATTTAAATCTATCTTTTTTTAAATTAAAACCCTCAAATATTTTTGTTAATAATAAAAAGAAAAAAATCTATTTCTGTAAAGGGTTTCGACCCTCTTTCTCCCACTTTTCAATAAATCTCATATTTGTTTTCTTCGCTATATTTAAATCTATCTTTTTTTAAATTAAAACCCTCAAATATTTTTGTTAATAATAAAAAGAAAAAAATCTATTTCTGTAAAGGGTTTCGACCCTCTTTCTCCCACTCCTCTTGTCTGCATTTACCGCAGTGCTTCTCAAGGTTGAGTTGTGCTGTGTTGTGGATAACTTCTATTTTGTTTTAATGTACTTAAACCCTTCATTCTTTATCGCCCGCCCATTTTTCGTTTAAAAATATTTTTCCTTTTTTAATTAAATCTCTTCATAAATCTGTATCTTTCTTTTCGCGCCCATTTTCCTTATAAAGTGCATTCAAGTTTTTTTTTTAAATCTTTTCTTCCTCACCTTTCACTTTAATTTATTTTTCAAAACTTAAATTCTTTTTAATCAATAATTTTTTTAAAATATCTCACGTTTTCATAAAAAATTTAATAAAGCTTTTTAAAAGTGCATGATATAAAAACCTTTTAAAATAACAAAGACTTAAAAAGGTTTTTAAAATAAGTTTTTCTTTTTTAAAGAAATTTTCATGTTTTAATTAACCTTTCCTTACAATTCAAATATAATACCTTTTATATATAGTTGTTTAATATTTAATATTAAATTACTACAATTTATATTTAATCTCGTCTTTATATAAATTTATTAATTTTTCATAATTAATGTTCTTAATTCAATTTTTTATTTAAATCTTTCAAATAGTTTTTTTAATCTAATGTGTTATATTTATTTAATTATATAATTATTTTAATTTATTTAAGAGTTTTTTTTAAGATTTAATTCAATCATGAGGGATTTTTTTTGTAAGCAAATATTTACAATAGTTCTTATTTTTCTCATAAAGTTGTGAATTTTTTATTGCAATCATGTCAACTTTAATTCCTGAAATTAAATTAAATTCTTCTAACTATCAGTCTTGGAAGACTCACATTTCTTTCATTTTTTGATTTAAACATCTTTTAGATGTAGCTATAGATCCTAAATCTAAACCAAGTTCGTTGCATCCAAAGATGAAATTGAAAAATGGAATCTCAAAAATGAAGAAGCCCTTAGCCTCATAGGTATCTCCATGTCACCCAAACTTTATGTTCACATTGGGACATGTACAACTGCCTATGAAGTATGGGACAAACTCAAAACAATTTATGATAGTACAAATGAATCAAGAAAAATTCAAATTCAAGATCAATTTGAAGATTTAAGGTATTCTGATTTTAAATCTATGGATGATTTTTTATTAAAATTTGATGCTTTGAATAGTCAATTGGATGGTTTAGGAGTTAAATTAGATAATCTTAGATTAATTCATCTTATTCTTAAAAAGTGTCTTCCTAGACAATTTCAGCAATTCATTACTAATATTCATGCTCAATTAGCTATTCCTTCTTTAGCTACTCAATTAACTTATGATATTTTTCGTGATTTATTAAGACAAGAAGAGGCTAAGTTAATTCAGTTTGGTACTCTTAAGTCTAATGAACATGCTTTCTTGTCTAAGCATAAGCAAAATTTTAAACCTCATTCTAAACAACAACATTATAATTCCAAACCTCATTATAATAATGGCAATGATCCTAGAGAGTTTAACTCTTCTAAGAGACCACATTGCACTTATTGTAATAAGGATGGTCATTGGCAAAATACTTGTTTTAAAAAGAAAATTGAGAAAAAGCCTATGAATCAAAATAATCAACAATTTCATAACAATGGTGATCAATCTAGACATGCTTTTACATGTAGTTTGAATGTTTCTAAACCTTTTTGAATGGGTTATTGATTTAGGTGCATCTCATCATGTTGCTTCACATAATTTTTTTTAAATAACTTCACAAGTACTTTATTATTGGACTTGATCAACCCAATAATAGTGTACTTGTTTTACTCAATTATATTTGGAATATGAAAAGGGGATATTCATGTAGTCATGAATGCATGAATATCGTCTTAAATGACTTATTTATACTTAATAATACTTCACTTCATAATATGCAATTCCCATTATTCCATCATAATTTTTATTTATTTTTAATATTAATTTTCATAACTTAAGGTGGCTTGATTTGTGGCTTTTCATCTATTACAATATTTAAAACAAATCTAGTGTTTCCTTCTCAACTACAATTATGTTGTTTTGAAAAAGGGAATTTGATATTTTATTGTGTCTCATTAATCTGATATTGTGCATTATTGGTCAATTTGTCTTTTGGATGGATTTATTTCATCTATATATTTTTTAAAAATTAAAAGCTCATTGGAGTATTTGCCTTCTTGATGGATTTATTCCATCTATATATGTTTTGCAAGTTAATCACTTTATCAAGTCTCAATGGAGCCTTTACATATAATTTTTGTGCTAGTCACATTTGCAGTAATGTTGCATAGGGAGCCCTATCTATAATGAATCATATATTTTATCAAGTCTCATTGGAGTTTTTTTTTGGGACCCATGGAAAATATTTCCATCCACTTTGATGGTATGCACTTACTTATTTATGTTGAACTTAGATCTATTTTCTTAATTGATGGGGATCAAGTTCTTGAAACTTTTATGTTTCATTATTTTTTTGAAGGCAATATGGTTTTTATACCATTATTAGGCCTATTGATATTGAATATTTTTTTTACTAAGGCACTATGGTTTTTTTTAAAAACCATCTTTAGGACTAATTTTCAAAGTCCTTTATTATTAATCTTGACACAATTTCCCTTTACAATACAACAAATGATGTAGTGAGGGGAAACCTAGAACTATTATTGCTATGTCTAGACATATTGACATTTTATAATTTGGGCTATGCTTTCTTTCTATCTCATGGTTTCATTAGAAGTAAAAATGGTCCAAATTTATATATTAAGCATAGCGAAAATTATATTGTGATTATTATTTTAATGATTTAATTATCACTTCTAGTCCTAACTTTTTTTATTAGTGATGTTAAGTCTACTCAATCAACAATTTTCAAATGAGTGATTTGGGCCTATAACATTATTTTGAGTATGAAAATTTGAAAAAAAAAAACCTAAAGTGTTTGATTGGTTTCTAGATTTATGTATAAACCACAACAAATCATTGTAAAGTTGCAAAAAGAATTTTCAGATATGTTAAAGGTACTCTTAATCTTGGTCTTTTTTATGATGCAAATTGTGAATTTTCTTTAAAAGGTTATACTAAGGTGATCCCAATGATGGGAGATCCACTTGTGGTTATTATTTCTTTGTTGGATCAAGTGCAATCTCATGGAATAGTAAGAAACAACAATCTACTTCTCTTTTTTCTACAGAAGTTGAATATAAAGGTTGTACAAATGCATCTACAGAAGCATTATGGTTAAGAAGATTACTTGAAGACTTGGGTCTACCTCAAAAGGATCCTACTCCTTTATATTGTGATAATCAAAGTGTTATTGCTTTGGCAAAGAATCCAATTTTTCATGCAAGGACCAAGCACATTTCTCTTCAACATCACTTCATTATAGAGCAAATTGAAGACAGGCAAATTTCTCTTTTGTATTGTAAAGGTGAAGATCAAGTTGTAGATATTCTCAACAAAGCTCTTTGTAAAGATAAATTTCTCTTTCATTGTAAAAAATCTTGGATTACAACCCATTGAAGGGTTTGATGTAGCCTCCCCAAGTAAAGCTTAAGGGGGGATGTTAGAAGATTAATCTTTACTTGGTAAAGGTTATTCTTTAATTGTAATTATTTATTAACTTGTAGGAATATTCCAAAGGAATCCCTACAAGTCTTTTGTCTTTTATTGTCATCTCACACATGTGTGAGGATGGCTTATTTTTAATTCCTTTATTAAGGAATATTGTAACCACCTCCTTAAGAGGTGACACATTGCACACACATAGATGAATGGTGGCATTCATTGAGTTGGGAGTTACATTCTAACTCCTTCTCACCTCTACTTATTGAGGTGCCTCTCCTCTTATTCTTCAAGATTCATACAAGCAAGCTAAGGCTTAAGCTCTCTCTCTTTGTATTATTCTTTAGGCATTTTGCCTCCATTCATAATATTGGGGTTTTTTCTTATTTTTTCCCCCTTAACAAATTCTTGTCTCTCTTGCTTTGGTGGTGCTTGGTTTGGCTACTTCAATCTATTTAGTAATCTCTTTCCTTCAAACATTTGCTCTTTATTAGTACTTTCCATTGCTCTTTTCTATTTCCTTTCAACTATCAAGCAAATGAGGAAGAGCACATACTGCAAATGTGGATGACCTTAACTTTATGACCAATTGGTGCAGGTTGCATGATACTACAACCCATTCTGAGATGAATTGCCTTGAAATGGAGAAAGTTGTCAAAATGGCACAGGCAGATGCCCAAACATTCCAAGGGAATCCTCACAAAGAAGGTGGCTTAGTAGATACAACAATGACGTATGACCTCTTTGAGGAGGAACCTTCATTCCCAAGGCAAGAGGAGAATGAACCAGACGAAGATTCATATGATGGCCAAGCCTTTCAGTCAAAAGGAGGACACTTCCTGAGAAATCAGAATAAGGGTTCATTAACTATATCAGCACCAGCTAATCACATGGTGCCTCCCAATCAAAGTGCTAATAATAACCCTCCTCCACCAAAAGGCCCGCCTGACTTCCATGGCAAGGGAAATTCCTTTGGTGTTTTCAAAGGTAGTGGGAGTTGCAATACATAATTTGACATTGTTTATGAGATGCAAAAATAGAAAACTTCTTTGTCATATTTTGACATCTTAAAATGGTGCCCTGCCCAACAGGAGATAGTGCTGAAAGCTTTGGAGCAAGCTGACAAATCAAAAGGAAAGAGCAAGGCAGCGCCTGCTAGGGACGTGAATGCATCCTTGTACAGAAACAAGGTAGGTACTCCACCTTTTCTTCTGAGTTTGAGAATTTGTGGGAAGAACCTACACAATTGTTTGTTAGATTAAGGGGCTTCTGGCAATGTCATGCCATTTTCCATATGCAAGAAGTTGGGATTGAACCCCATTCAGACAAATAAGAAGGTCATTCAACTTGACAAGATAGAGGTTAATGTGGTAGGGTAATTAAGAAACATACATGTTCAAGTAGGATTAGATCCCAGAATCCTAACCAACATAGACATTCAAGTGGTAGACATTCCCGAGACCTATGGTATGCTGTTGAGCAGAGATTTGATGAAAAGTCTAGGGGGATATCTCTCCCTTGACTTTTCACATATGTGGCTACCATGGAGAGGGATTCCCACTCATATTAGGATTGAAAGTGAACCCCGCTCAAGCATATTATCACTGAGTATGATTGCCCCAATGAGGTAGCCTATTTTCAAACTAGGATAGGGGTTTACAAAAGAGATGAAATTTTAACCTTTTTTGTTCTTGATCCTAAAGAATTGCCAACCTCACAGTTCCCCAATTCTCTAATTAATGAAAATCAGCAGGCCTTAATCAGGAAGTTGCAACAAGATCAACTAGTCTTGGGTGAGGATATCGATTTGCAAAGCCTCCTACTCCCTAATTGGTGCAGGGTAAATTATCAAAATCATTCTGAATTAACGTGTCGACCCTACATTGACATTTTAAAACATGTTCCCCAAGCTGAGGATGCTAGCTCAAGTCACCCCGAGACCATTGCAGATCACTTTTTATTTGAGGACAAGGAAGCGATAATGATAACCAAAGATAGGAAACCTTCAAAGGAGGTTCCTTCTCAAATTGAACCTACCTCGAACACATTTCCAAATCTGCATATTAATGAGGAGCAACCCCAAGGTTTGTTTGGCACCCCTGCACTAATGAATATTCCAAAAACCAAAGGGTTAATTAAAGGAACAAATGACCGTCAGAAGGATAGCTACAGGTTATATGACATAGATAAGGAACCTATTGAACACCCATTCCTTGTATCTGATCCAAAAGATCAAGTAACCCCACCCCTGGCTCATTCTATCCAAGTTCCCACAATAACCTCAAAAGGACCAACCCCAGCACATGCTCGGCTATGGACCCTCACATTTGATGGATCCAAATCTAAGATAGGCTATGGTGTTGGGATTGAACTAACCAACCCGAAAGGGAAAACCTTCTTTGCTTCTTACAGGTTACAATTTGGATGCACAAACAACATAGCAAAATATGAAGCTCTAGCTAGGGGGCTGATGTTTGTACACAAGAAGAAAGTCATAGCCTTGATGGTTAAGGGAGATTCATAAATAGTTATCAGGCAAGTGCGCAACCAGTACACATGCCACAACAAAAGCCTAGCAGCATATAGAAATCGGGTGTGGAACCTGATTGAAGACTTTGATGCCTTTGGGATTAGCTTGATCCTTAGAGAAGAAAATAAGATAGTTGACCCATTAGTTGTTGCTACAAGCACCCTGGAACCTATGCAAGGCTCCAAGCTCAATAAATTCTTAGTGGAATTAATTTCCACCCCTGCTATCCCTGATAATGTTAGGAATTTTTAGGTTTTTGATGGTGATCGGCATATCCTTGCTTTCCTAGCAAGTTCAGATGTTTTCCAAGGGAAAATCATTGATGAATCCAATATGGATCAAGGATATTGGAACCCTAGAGATTGTGATAAAGAGGGAGTCCTTAATCTAAAAGGTAATAAAATTCCCAAGGGAATGGTGGCCTTGGAAAGAATTTTTGATTTAGACCCAAGGGCTCGAGAAAAGATATCAATTGAAGATAAAGGAGGCGAGTATGAAGTGGTTAATCTAGCTGATTTGGGTCTTGAAAGGAATGTCTACATAGGGAAAGATTACCCTAAAGCAATAAAAAAAGAAATATTGAAGGCACTTCAGAAAGATATTGCTGCAATAGCTTGGGGATATGAAGACCTAAAGACATTTGATGCTATTGTAATGACTCATACTATTCCCTTGAAGCCCGAAGCGAAACCATTTTGACAAAAACAGCGCCTTGTCAATGCCTTGATTGAGCCACTGATCCTGAAGGAAGTTCAAAAATTGCTTTTTGCAAGGATAATTTTCCCTATACACCATTCAACATGGGTGGCCAACTTAGTTCCAGTCTGTAAGAAAAATGGAGAGATTAGGCTATGTGTGGACTTCAAAAATCTGAATAGAGCGTCAGAGAAAGACAACTACCCACTCCCTTCACTAGACGAAGTCTTGCAGATCGTCAATGGATCTCAGATGATATCATTCTTGGATGGTTACTCTGGATACAATCAGGTGATGGTTAACTACGAAGACACAATGAAGACAACCTTCACTACAAAGTGGGGAACATATGCTTATAGAAGAATGCCATTCGGTCTAATAAACATTGGAGCAACTTTTCAGCGTGCCATAGACATAGCATTCAAGGACATAATCGGTAAATGCATTATTGTTTACATGGATGACCTGACAGTGTTCTCCAAAGATAGATTGAACCACATTGTAGAATTAGCCAAAGTTCTTCAAAGATGTATCCAATATGGTGTTTCCTTGAATCCCAAAAAGTGTGTGTTCAGGGTATCTGAAGGGAAACTTTTAGGACACATAATCTTTGAGAAAGGAATATCAATTGATCTAGACTGAGTTGAGTCCATTCTGAAGGTAGCCATGCCAGGAAGCAAGAAAGAGATGAGATCCTTCTTTGGGAAGATCAACTTCGTGTGAAAGTTTATCACAGGCTTTGCAGAAATTGTGAAACCATTAAATGAAATGATGAAGAAGGATTCCAAAATAGAGTGGAATGATAAGGCAAAGGCTACATTTTCTCAAGTCAAGTGATCCATTTTGGAAGCTCCAGTCCTTACCAGCCTTGACTACTTGAGGTCGTTCTATATTTACCCTTTTGCCTCCGAACATTCTTGTGCAGCTGTCCTAACTCAACGAAGAGAAGAAGGAGAGGAGAGGCCAATCACCTTCATGAGCTCTCCATTCAAAAATGCTAAAGTTAAGTACCCACCTCTTGAAAAACAATCTTTTGCACTGGTCCGAGTTGTCAAAAAGTTCAGGAACTACATTCTCCAAATCCAAATCATTGTTGTGGTTTCTGACGCTACTATGAAGTCTCTACTTATGCAGAGCGAGCTGGGAGAAAGAAGAGGAAAATGGATGGTTGTCTTGCAAGAATTAGATCTAGAGAAACACCCCATGAAACTAGTCAGGGGTATAGGGTTGTCTCAGTCCATGGTGAATGCTGGCGACAACATCATCTGTCAGCAATACACAACTCAGTCCTTCTCAAATGACCCTTGGTATGCTAATATCATTTGTTTCATGCTTAATAATTGGTGTCCAAAGGGAATGAATGCAACTCAAAGGAGGGCACTAAGACTGAAAATCTCACACTATATGTTTAAAGGAGGATTGCTATACCGGAAGAATTTTGAAGGAGTGTACCTATGATGTCTTGATCACCAATAGGCTAAACATGTGATCTCTAAGTTCCATGGGAAACATGGCACAGGTCATGGGTCTACAGATTCATTGGCACACCAAATCCTCATATCTGGTTATTATTGGCCTTGTGTGTTCAAAGATGCCCATCAGCATGTGAGAACAAGCCACATATGTCAGATTTCTACATCAAAAGAATGCCATGCAGCCATGCCATTGCAGCCCGTCTACGAGGTAAGGCCATTTGCCCAATGGGCATTGGATTTTATTGGGGTAATCAACCCAAACTCTTTTGTAGAACACAAATTCATTTTGACTACCACTGATTACTACACAAGGTGGATAGAGGCTATACCCTGCAAGAATAGCACAATGGAGGTAGTGATCAAATTCCTTGCCAAATGCATCACTACAAGGTTTGGGGTACTCTTTGTGTTGGTATGTGACAATGGCTCTGCTTTTTCTTCTGGTGAGTTTATTTCTTGGGCTTATGATCACAAAATTGTTTTGAATTATTCTTCAAACTATTACCCGCAAGGCAATGGAGTTGTAAAATCAACCAACAAGAATCTCTTAGGGGTAATTAAGAAACTGTTAGAAAAAAATCCTAGAGATTGGCATACTCAGCTGAGATTTGCATTATGGTCAGATAGAACTAGGATCAAGGTTGCCTTAAAGACCTCACCATTCAAGTTGGTATATGGCCAAGACCCTGTGTTCCCTATCCATTTAAAAATACCTATCCTTGAGTTCATGCAGAAATTCTACTCTAGGGATAGTAGGATAGAAGTAAGGTTAGCTGCCTTGTTAAAGTTAGAAGAACAGAGAGATGACACCTTACAACAATTCTTTAGGCATCAAGTTGTTGTCAAGTGTTGTTTTGACAAAAGAGTCAAAATCAAAGCTTTTAGAATATCAAACCTTGTCTTGTTATGGGATAAAGCTAGTGAAAAGAAGGGCAGTCACCAAAAATTCGATAAGCTTTTGCTAGGTCCTTATCCAATTGCTAAGATCCTAGGGGAAAATGCTTTCTGATTGAGTAGTTTAACTGGAGAACCTACTCCATTGCCTATCAATGGATAGTTTCTCAAACACTATTTTGAGTCATGAAGTTAGTATTTTTGCTAAGTGATGCATCTGTATAAATAGTTTCTACTTTGTGAATAATTTATGTGTGTAAATAACTTTTTTCTTTTTGTAAATAATCTACTGTTGTTTGTGTAAGTAGTCTACTCTTTTTCTTGCAAATAATTTTGTTGTTGTTTATTTGATATTTCTCTTCTTTTTGTCCTTTTGTTTCTTTTGATGTTTCGTTTGGGTTATGTTTTGTTTTTCTCTTGTGGGCTAGTCTGTTTCCTTCCATCTTGAAATGGTGGGTTGTTATCTGAAGCATACTTTGGTTGTTGGGAGAGAAGTGGTTTAGATATTTCCAAGTTTACTAATTGGGTGTTTTTGTCCTAAATTCTTTGTTTTATGCCCATTTCCAATAGAAGTTGTGGAAAGTCTTGAAAGTAACGTGCGAGGTCTTCTTCTTCCTTTCCCCTTTTTTATTTTCATTCTTTTGGGTCGTCTCTATGTATGTTGTCAGAGGCGGGATTGGGATCGAATCCGAAACTAAAAATTGGAACAAGTTTCAATTTCGGATTTGGTTCCACCCCCGCCCCTTTTGTGCTCCTGCTTCTGCTTCAGTTGTGGCTCGGATCCCACCGGTGTTTTTTCCTTGTCCTTTCCTTCATGGACCCAAAGCCGGGACGGGGTATGAACTAGGAAATTATGATTATTTCCATGGCTCATTCCCATCCCGACTCTAGTCCAGGTTCTGATTTCTTTTTGACCCTGCCCCCGCCAGTTTTAAAAGGCGAGGGATGTCATTCCTGGATCGTGTTTTTTCCCGATCCCAATTCTGTTAGGATTCATCCAAATTTGCTTCTTGGTTCCAGTCCCATTTTGGTTCCACCTCTGCCAGTTTTAAAGAGAAGTGTGTTCCTATTTTAGTTTTGGTTCCGCCTCCGCCAGAGCTATGTTTCTTTTTCATAAAATTAAAAATATGATAAATAATGATATATTTTATTACCTTTGAGAACTAATGGAGAGATCTAGTTTTGGAGGATCAATTTATTATCTGTAGATACCCCTCGAGGAAGTTTCGCTAATGGATCTGGGTTCGAGGAGATATCTGGCTAAAGGTATAAATTCTTACCGACCTGATAGGGTCTTGTCACCATATTTTGTGCCCTCGGTGTAACATGTTGAGTGCGGTATAACATCTCGCTGATCAAGAAAATTCTCCCTGAGATGAAGTGGGCTCTCAGCAAAAGGACGTGACTTCGGTGTAGTGTCTCGGCAAAGGGAGTTAGTCTCACTGACAACTTACAGAGGGAATGATCTCGAGCAGGAAGAAATCCAAAGAGGAGGAAGGAAGTCGTGAGTCATAATGCTAGCTAGTATCTGCTGTCAGGGGTAGCTCAACATTAATGGTGATATTTTAGGGCACTAAAGGCAGCTCTGTTGGAGCTTGAAAATGGACAAAGAGGCATAGAAGTAAATGTGGTAGTTGCAAAAGATCTACAGATCACCCCCAGAATGATCCTTCACCAACATGGATGGCAAGAGTGTGCATTTAATGCAGAACCGACTCTCTTCAAAAGATCTAGATGCCGATCCTCTGGCACCACAGATATTTTGCAAACCCTAAAAATAGGGGCCGACATTCTTTTTGGGAGTTGTTGTATATATATGGAATACTTGCCTCTTTGTAAAGAGAGAGAATTCAAAAAAGTAAAAAGAGGAGGTTAGCAGAAATAGAATAGATAGGTTTAGAGACAGATTTTGAAGAATAGAAATTTTCTGAAGGGTAGAGGGGACGAAAACGGCATCCTATTTCTTTGTAAAGGGAGCTTCTTTTGTCTTCTCAATTAGGAATTAGATTTAGCATAAGATGGAATTGTATCTTTCTAGTTTCCTTAGTGTAGATGGAAGTAGTCTAAAGATGTAGGTTTTCTATACTAGTGATTGTGTCAGATTTGTAAATGTTGCTTATCTGTCTCACCAATAGTAGAAGCAACCAGATTTGAATCTACTTCATATTATGTTCCAGAATGGTATTTATCTTGAGTTAATCATCTGATTTTGAAAGCTTTCAAGGAATGAAATCTTATTTTGTGTTTTGCTTAAATGGTAAGTCTATAATCAATTGTTGAAATCAACATTGTGAATGAAGGCAACTGTGTGTTAATCACAAGTTAATTTTGTTCTTCAGTTTTAGTTAGCAATTCCTTGAAAGGTAATAAGTTTGGTTAAGTTAGATGAATTATCATTCTTTTCAGTACCAAAACCTTGATCTATCTTTTTATGTTTCTTTAAAACCCCAGTTAAAGTAGGTTTAAATTCATGTTTGGTCTTAAAACGATCCAGAAGCTCACACTAGCAGGCCCCTTGAACATTACTGTTACATTGACCACTGAGGGACATCAGCACAGTTGAGAACCAACTACAAAGACCTTGGGAGCTAAGACATCCATGTGTTGTCTTTCTCTTTTAGGAGAAACAAAGTAGCAATATTCTGTTTAATTGTTGTTGTGCCATTTCGATTGTCAACAAGTGTATCCCTACACAATTTAGCTTATAAATAATCAAGATAAATATTTCCCATGTCATCATATCATCAATTATTCAATTCATATCATATTTTTTTATTACTAGAAGTAACCCCCTTGAAGTGGTATGGTAGAATTCTATTTTTTTACAAATAATTCCAAAAAATATCATAAAAAAGTGGTATCAAATCTACGATTTGGGGTAACATTTATATTTCCACAATAACTTCCAAACCAATGTGAATGTTGATATGATTTTCTTGGGTTTTGACGTACAACATAGTTAAGATCTTAGAAAAAAATTAGGCTTTGAAGATAAGTTGTGTAAAATTTATTGTGATTTAATGTTTTTCATTAATTTTCTCTATAGGTTTTCAATTTTTAGAATTTCTACATTTCTGAAAATATTATCAAAAATAAGGTAGGCTTAGTTCTTTGTAATTTACTATTGAAAATAATATAGATCCTTTAATTTAGTGGTCAAAGTTTGGTCAAATTTTTCATTAATTTTCTCTATAGGATACAATTTTTGGAATTTTTTTTTAAATTATATTTTTGAAAATCTTATGAAAAATTAGGTAGGCTTAGTTTTCTAAATTTTATTTTTAGACTTAAAATATGTTCCTTAATGTATTGGTCTAATTTTTGTCCAAATGGAAACATCAAATTCTCTCTCCAAATACTTTCCTACCTTTATAAAGTGTAAAATAAAAATAAAAATAAATCCATGTCATCTTTACAATTAGAGGACCTTTCTACACATACAAAATCTAAGGACCCATTTTATTTTACACCACCTAAAATTGAGGAAAGAGTTCCCCAAGGATATGAAACAACAATACATTTCATTAAAGATAAATTGCTTGATCCATTTGCAAAATCCTTAAATGAGGGTTGAGATAGGTTTCTGAAGAAACCAAATTGGGCACGACCCTAATGAAACAAATCAAGGGATAAGTGAACCATTTTGAGATAAAAAATTATACCTGCCAACAATAAACATTCATAAATTTGATGGTAGAAATGTAATTTCATGGATACACCTTATAGAACAAAAATTTGAACTTCACAATATACCAAATAATGCCAAAGTCAACATAGCTTTACTATATTTAGAATTAGGACCTTACCAATGGTACAAATGGAAGATGAGTGATAAACAAGACAAACGTTCAATTGGAAAGAGTTTAGTAAGGAACTAGCAACCTTTTAATGAGAAACCATGCATTGAAATCTATTCTACCCAACTAAAAAAATCTAAAACAATAAAGGTCTTTAGTTGAATATAATGTTGGTCATTTGAGATTGGCTCTTAGAGTTCCCAAGGTGACACCTTACCAAAGGCTATAATTGTACATCAATGGACTTAAGGAAAAAATCCAACATGATGTTTGTTTATTGGAACCTTGTATAGTTAGGAAAGTTATGCAACAAGCATTGCATATTGATAAAAAAAAAAATCACCCAAGATGAAACCATGAGAGTAACTGATCAAAATATGACTAATCCTACTATAAAAAACATGGAAAAATTCTTTAACCTAAGAGAAATTAATAAGCTCTATCTTGAACAAGAGATAGAGAAAGGAGAAAAAGGCTCATATTGGAATTGTGATAGCAAATGGTCAACATGTTAGAAGTGTTCTATTAGTGAAAAATAATAAGTTTGAAGAAGAGGGAGAAGTACCTAAAATAATAATCAAAAATAAAACTTAAGAATTTAAATTCCAAGGAAAAATAAACACTACTATCTCCCTACAAGCATTAAATGGAACAAATGCACCACAAACACTCAAAGTAATTGGTAATATAAAAAAGAAAAAATTAAAAGTGTTAGCTGATACTGTAGTACACATAACTTTATTGATAGAAGATTAGCTAATGAGCTCGATTATTTTATTTATCCAATCTCTAATTTTCAAGTCATGATAATTGATGGGAAAAAAAATTTGTGTGGTGGTAAATGTCATCATATAAAACTCTCAATGGGAAATTATCAACCAGATTCAAAAATGTTTTTTATCCCTGTTATGAGAGTGGTTGTAATTTTGGGTGTGCAGTGGATTGAGCAATTAGGAACAATATCTTTTAATTTTCAAGACTTATCCATGGATTTTAGGATACATAAGAAAAAGAATAAAATTATAGGAATAAATTCACAACCAAGTGAAATCATTATCTCATAAGATGGAGAAATTATTGAAAAGGGGTTCTTATAATATAGGGGCATAATTACATTTTATAGAAGCACAAGATATGATAACTCAATATCAACCACAAATTCAAGAGATTATTCAACATCACCAACAATTTTTTTTAGAATCCAAGGTTGTACATTTAATCAGAGACCATAATAATCACACTAAATTAATACCACAAAGCATTGTTCACCCCAACAAAAAATCACATTTATCCCCTATGCTTATTCTTAAAAAAATGATGATCCTTGGAGAATGTGCTCATGTTCCAAGAAGCTAAAAAAAATCACTCATAAATATAAGTTTCATATTCTTATTGTTAATGAATTGGGAGAAAATAAAATCTCTGCAAACAATCCAAATGTGTCTTTAGAATAAAAAACTAGAATACTCAAGACATTTGGTGTCACTTAAATATATTAAGATGAACCCTAAGAAGAGAGGATTTTTAAGTCTAACAAGATACTATAGAATATTTGTTCATACCCATCATCCTATAAAGAAAAAATTATTTTGGGAAGGTATTAAAGTGAATATCCAAAAAATTGTGGCAGAAAGTTTGATATTCCAACAAAATAAAAGGAAAATAAAAAATATTATAGGTCTCTTACAAATATTAGGAATTCCAATACAACACTAGAAAAAAATATTAATGGAGTTCATTATGGCCCATTTTCAAAGACAAATAATATTAAGGTAATCTGGCTTGTGCATAAACTAATTAAGAATACATTCTTTTGTGGACTCTTGTCTATTTTCCATTGATACTATCAAAAAAAAATCATTCAAAATATAAAAAAACTTCATGTAATTTCCAAAAATCAGATTGGAAAATAAAGCCACATCAAAATTCCTAATCAAGTGGAATAATTTTCCAATTGAAGATGCAATATGGAATGATGAACAATTCATATGAAATATTTAAGAGTTGCTAAGTATTGAGGGAAATACTTTTTTTGAAGGGGAAGGGAATGTTATGGTCCTAATATGAGATACCCCTAAGTATATATTATATATTCTAAAGGGTTAGCACTTGTGGCATGCTTAACCCTAACATAAATATTAGTTAATACATTAATAATTTTTAATTAAGATGAAGGGGTATGTCCCTACATAGTTTATCTTATAAATAAGGAAGAGAACTCTCTCCCATATCATCAATTATTCAATTCATATCATATTTTTTGATTATTTGAGGCAACCTCCTCAAAGTGGTCTGCTACAATTATCATTTCTTACAAATATTTCTAATAAATATAATAACAAAACCCCCATCCCTTATCCCACACATATCCTCCATCAAATACCTTTTATTCATTCCCTTGCATAATCCATCTATCATCATAAGTTTGTACCAACATCCAATAGCCACCTCTCCAAATGGGATCTTATTACCTCAGTATGGAAGTAGATGCTTGATTCCTTCCTCCATCTCCTTATATCATCATCCATTTCCATCCACACACTTATCCAATAATCTAAAAATCCAAAACATGAAAAAAATCAAAATTAAAAAAAAATCCAAAAAAATAGTAAAAAGAATAATGTGTCCAGTGTTGAAAACTTGGCAAACTGACGTCTTTGGAAAGTACTATGATAAAAACCTAGCAAACAAGCATCATGTGTAAACTCCCATATCTATTTTATCTTCACACTTGGGGGAAAGTTTCTCCTAGCTACTTATGTCACATATCCTTTAAACCACCTATCTACCCAACCCATCCATCATAGCCATTCTAATCCTTCCATCATCCCTAAGATCTTGATAACAATAGGGGCAACTATACATACATGCTTTGGACATCTCAATATGCATTCCCATATTACAAAATTTTCCTTCCTTTATTAGTATATCCTTCCATCCATCTTACCCATCCAACATATCTTATATCCTTCCATCTAACCTTCATCTCGCTTATCCTATCATCCATAATCTCAAAAATATCATCGTGCCTCATCATATATGGAAAATATACCATGGGTAATATTAGTATTTTGCAACATAGTCCTTGAATATCCCTTCCACATCTCCCATCCATTAATAACCTATCCTTCCATCTCCCAACCCTTAGCTTCCTATCCCTTCATCCCATTTCTCAATCCTTATCTTACTAATACCCTCATCCCATTTCAATCTATCCATCCCTATCTTTGTATATTCTAATCTATTACTTCCTCATACCCCCTCATACTCCCATCTAATAATCCCTTGTCATTGGTATCTTGCTATAGGCTACCTCCATGCAACCCAATGCCATTTCTCTAATCATTTCATCACCACCACCTAATAAGAAACCATATTTCCCAACCTACCACTTCTCATCCACCCTATCATATTATCATTTGGATAACATTCCATTTATGAGATTCATGAATGACTTTATCGATATATCCTAACAATCCTTAAATACATAGTCATGATCTTTATACAATATACTAGGGTCCTATCCCATCTCAAGATCAAGGCACCCCTTCTACTCCATGTCATGATCCCCTTCCATCTCAAGATCAATGTACCACACCTTTCATCCCATCCAATGATCATCTCCCCTCTCAAGATAAAAGAACCCCTTCCACTCCATGTAATGATATCCTTCCATCTCAATATCAGCATACCTCCTCCTTCCAACCATCCAAACCAAACGACCTATACCAATCAATTGAATCAAAGCATGCTAACATAGATTCTCATACATATCAAGATCAAACACCACTATTCACTGCATAATATCATTCTGCAATAAACCAAGATCTTTATACAATAAACTAGGATCCAATAACTCTTGTACATCTCGCACAAGGTTTTCTAATTAGAAGGGGAAGATGTACATGCATCCCTATTCTTTACTCCTCAATAAGATGCCCTAACTTCACTATGTCTAAGCCCAAAAGTGTGGAGTATTCATACTCAACCCCTTGGCCCCTAACAGGTAGGAACTCTTGTCCATCCCGTATGAAGTGGGCTACTTAGAAGGGGAAGACACACCTTCTAACCTTATTGAGGTTACTCCCTAACCCTTTCATTAATTCTTATAAGAGATTCAAATAAATTAATGATTATAGAGATTAACTGATAGACTATATATTCCACTATAAGATATATATATATACTCAATCTTCTTATTATCTTGCATACCAAAATTGAATAAAATTGTTGTAGTTTACTGATATTTCTAATTTCATTGATATATCAAAGTTGCAGATCACTTGATCTTCTAATAGATGTCGATAGAACTCTATTTTCCTATTCAATCTATTTTTTCTTATATTCAAAATATATTGGTTAAAGAGAGACAAACAGATTAGATCAAATGAATAATTACTAATAAGGATTAATAATTTCTACAAGCATCATTATTGCATGATTGTACATAATATATATATATACATATATTTGAAAATGATATGAACTTATATCTATTTATATATTGTATAGGAGCAAATTTTCACCCCTTGTGCAAATTCCCCTTTTACACATCCTCACCTTAAAAAACCAAATCCGAAGTTGAAATTCCACATCAGTTGGTTGACTTCCTTCCACTTGGAATCTGTACTTTTTGTTGGTAGAAGAATATTTAGCGGGGACGTGTGCCCGATGCGCAGACATCCGCGTAACGCACTTATGTCTCTGACGAATTCCTGTGTCTAAAGTTGGCAGAGGCATTACACTTTCAATCGAAGTCAATTTGCAATGTCCCTCTTTGACCAACCAACCCTAAAAATGAAAAATTCTTCCCTCTTATCCTTCAAATTCATCCATTCTTCATTCAACCCATCTCTTTTTGGAAACCTCTAAGCATTCTCTCCATTCTCAAGCAGCACTTCAACACTCCATTGCAGCAACAACACTCTGTCAACTCCACAAAGCAAGTGTGAAGCAAGCCATTGCATTGTGGGATTGAGGTTTTGTGGACCTCCCTTCATCATAGTTGAGGTTGTGGTGATTGTTCAAGCCTTATTTCTCCTCCATTGGCTAGTGAGCTCTTGGTGGTGGTGGTAATGTTTTGCTCCTATCCTTTGTGATTTGGTTGAGTAGCTCTTTACTATTTTGTAGTGTTATTTGCATTCCTTCTTTACTTATTTATCACATATTTCTATCTCGTTGCTATCTGTTTGTCCATGGAGGTGGAAACACCAAAATGGGGGTTTGATTGAGGCAAACCCCTATACAACTTAACAATTTTCCCCTCTTTCTTGTGTGTAGGTGAAAAGCATGTGGAGATATCTAGTAAACGTGCATTTTGGTGATATTATCTTTATTACTTTATTTTTTATCTAATTGATTTATCATCTTTGTTTATATATGTCCAACCTTATTATTCTATTTGTCTTGTTGAAATCAACCAACTAGACTGATTAGTTAGTTTTTGAGTAGTTCGTACTGCATTCACTATTTTCTGACTGTACGGACACCAACGCACTACGTTGACATCCCAAAACTACACTACCATCCTTGGACAGAGAGTTTTCTGAGGCACAGTACCGACTTCAAAAACTAGCTCACCTAGCCCAAACTAAAGCTTAAGTCTGGAGGGTGATTAAAGTACTATATAGTCCTCATCATTCTCATCCCTTATTTTTAAAACATCCCTTTAGAGTGAAGTAAGTTAGGGCATCCCTCCACTCTCAACTCTCTGTGACTTGGGGCCTTGACGTGGTTGGCCCCCCTCTCTTTCATTTTTGGTGAACCTGATGTGAACCATTTTGGTTTCATCTTGCATTACTAAAAGCTCCTTTCCTTGTGTTCTAGGAGGATTGTAGGTGTGAACATTGTGGTTCTTTTCACCTCGCAACCCAGCCTGCAACCCCTAGTAGACATAGTCGGAAGGTTTTGAAAGTGTTGTGCAATGAAACCTTAATTGGGTCACAGTCCTATCTTGCAACCTCTGGGGGGCTTTGTGAGAGTGTCATTTAGTGCATGTGCTAGCCTCTTTCCTACATCAACCTACCCCCTCTAAATAGCTTATGATCAGTGGTATTGGTATAACCTTCACCTCATAGGATCTTCCAATGGACTTTAATAGAGAACCCTCTACTCTCTACATCCCCTCACAAATCAACAAAAACACCATAGTAAGTGGTCTCGTTAATCCAAAATCTCAAGTAAAAATCATAACTAAGGAGATCATGTTAATCAACTTTCTACATAAAAATGAGTATGATGCACTTGTGAGCACAATCTGCATGAATGATGGACTTTTCGTACCTCCTCTAGGTAGTATCATCTTGTTGGTTTTGGTTGGACCTAAATTTATGAATATTTTGTTCAACATAGTCCCAAGGTTTGAACTCTTTAGAGTGAAACTAGGTACCCCTTGGTTAGTAGCTATGAACGCAGTTCCCTCATTTGTGCATAAATGTCTAAAATTTATCCATGAGGTTTTTGTGCATGCGATTCATGACACAGGTTATAAACTGTTGATTGGTCATGGTAGTTACTCCCTGGATTACTCTTGGCTTATACCCGTTGGTCCTCTTTCACCTAGGAAGAACCTCTTGTACCAAATTTATCAAAATTACAAGAGAGGTCACTTAACACCGTGAGTGAGAAACCCTCCATCACCTTATGATAATTAAAATCTAACAATGATGCTACCAATGCATGTAGAAGGGAAGAAGAGAAGTGGTCCCGAGATCCTCTTTCTTCCTCTTATGTTTTTCATTCTAACGTTCCTTCTCACCCTGCTATGGCACCATAAGATTTTGTTCCACGTGTGCAAGAGAATCCTATGGTTCTCACTTGGAAAAAGCCCAAGAATCCTACATTTGAGCTTCATGTTATGCCCACAAAGCCTAGACCCATTTGATATACCAGGAAGAAAGGTCCCCATGGGAATCTTCTATGCCTTGGCCTCCGCGTCCTCCTACTGCTTATGCTCCCAAGGCATTAAACGGGAAGAGGCTTGCTGCCAAGGCATTAGAGCCGACTCCCCCTGCTATTTCTCAAACTATTCCTTTTGTTCCCATTCAAAATCTTGTCCCTCTACTAAAAAAAGTTGTGGTGGACACTCCCATGACTAAGCAGGAGCCTTCCATCCCTTCGCAGCCTCTATCCTCTGACTTGAAGAGTCAAAGAAACTACCTTGTGCACAAGCGCAAGCACCCGCGAAAGGCTCTCATGGTTGAGTAAGCCACCTTGTAGAGGAAGGAAGAGGATATGACCGCCCCTACTTCAGGGCCTCCTAATGTGTCCTCCTCCCTCCTCCCCTCTGCTTTCGTTCAACCTAGTTTAGTCTCGCTTTTGGCTCCCATTGTGAGTATGCCTGACCCCAAGAAGGTGCAAGTGTTCATCGCTCCTTTGATGAAGTCACCCTTCTTGATGTCCCTTTCAAATGTCCCTCCTTTCCCTAAGCCTATGGATATGTTGAATACTTTGGTGGTATTTGTTGCAATTTTCTCTGCCTCCTCCTCCTCTACACCTCTTACCTCATCTATGGGAATTTCACGTCCCCTGATGAAACAAAAGATGGAGGACGGACCTTCCGACAATGGAGGGCGTAAGAGGATCCCACCTTCTTCAAAAGGTGGTTCTATGCTTTCTTGTTTTGTCCTAGGAGTAGAACCAACCCTAGCTTCCTCTGAGTTCGTCACCACTCTCGAGTCACTCAATGAGCCTATCAATGAATATAGAGCATGGCCTTCTTTTTCCATTGAGGTATGACATGGAACTCTGGTGAAGTTCATGTTTAACTCTTTGGATGAAGTTTTGGCCTTATCGGCAATCTTCGTGAAATCGTTGACCACAACTCCACAAGAGCCTAGTAGAGAAGACCTTGTGGGGCCTACTTCCTTAGCCCTTGTTGTGGGAGGTTTGGAAGCTCCTCCTCATAACATCCCACCACTATAGACTCATCCTCCTTCCCCTTATGAAGATCTAGATTGGGAAGCGGATGACCTTTTGTTCGATCAGTGTTAGGGGGAGGCCTCTTCTTTATTTTTAGATTAGATGTGTGTGTGTTCTTATGTGTTCCCCTATACTTGTGTTACATGTTCTTGGATGACCCTTGTCACCCTTGTTGGTGCTTAGATACAAGCATGGTTTTTTCATCATAAACCTTCTATTTTTTTCATCATTCTTCCATGTTTATGATTGATTTTTAGAAAATTGGGGACGATGCAAAGTGTTGGGGGAATTTAGGCTTCCCTTTCATTTTGACCTAATTTTTTATTTTTACTTTGTTTTCTCATGCATTCTTCACATGGTATGATATAGTAGGGGGCTGATGACAACTCATTTTATATACTATTATTATACTTATATATATTTATGAGTAGCTCTGACCCTAAAATATCAAATCACCCTTGTGTCCTTTGTCTGTGATGTCTTTTTCTCTCTTTGCTTTTATTTTATCATTCTCTCTTCTTTGCTTGATTTATCCCTTTCATGTGTGACAAAATCATTTCTATGATACTCTAATTTCTAGGAAACATATTTGTTTCCAACAAATCTTTCCTCGAGAATCTTTGCAAACCCTTTTCAAAAATCACATTCTTGACTTGGACCCCTAACGAGACATGTTTCCTTCATTGTGGGTTCATAAATAAATAACTTGAGAACTTCCCTCGAGGTGGGAGCAGCTTTGACCTTCCCCTCATGAGGGGGAACTTTCTTCCTTTTGAATTCCTTGATTAATTGAACATCTTTCGAAAGGATTCCTTGATGACGAATTGATTAGAGAAAAAGCATTTCTTTCATACTTTCAAACACCATGTCCCTTGGGTGGACCCCTTCTTTGCGTCAGGTTCTTGATGGACCCCCTTGAAATTTTTACAAATTTTTGATGGTCTACCCGACTATACACTTTCCTTCCTGCATGACCACTTTCGAACATGTTCTATCTATAAGTAAACATGTCATTTTGTAGGTGTGCCTGTGAAGCCGCTTTCTGACTCTGCAGAGTCTTCTTTCTCTAGGTTTCCTCCATGTGAGAGATCTTGGGGGATGCCTCCTTGCAGTTTTGTGGGCTTGTAAGACGTTTTTTATAGGTTTCCTTCATGTGAGAGATCTTGGAGGACACCTTCCTTGTAGGTCTACGAGCCTATGAGGCACTTGCTTCTTGGGGCTTCCTTCATGTGAGAGATCTTGGGGGTTTCCTCCTTGTAGGTTTGTGGGCCTATAAGACACTTTCATTCTACATCTTCATAGTTTTGCAGGGATATGAATTCCTTTTCCTACACCATGCTTTCGAGCTCACCAAATTGTGGTATGCTTCCTCAATGCTTCAGGTATAAATCTCTAACCCTACTATTTGTGCTCGCTAAATTTGCACCCCTTACGCAAATTCCCCTTTTACACATCCTTACCTTAGAAAACCAAATCTAAAGTCAAAATTCCACATTAGTTGGTTGACTTCCTTCCACTTGGCATTTCTCCTTTGTGTCAGTAGAAGAATATTTTTCAGGGATGTGCACACAATGTGCAAACGTCCATGCAGTGCGCTTACATCCCTAATGGATTCCAATGTTTGAAGTTGGTAGAGGCATTACACTTTCAATTGGAGTCAATTTTTAACGTCCCTCTTCAACCAACCGACCTTGAAAATGGTAGATTATTCCCTCTTCTCCTTTAAATTCATCCATTCTTCATTCAACCCATCTCTTTTTGGAAACCTCTAAGAATTCTCTCCATTCTCAAGTAGCACTTCAACACTCCATTACAACAATAACACTTTGTCAACTCCGCAAAGCAAGTGTGAAGCAAGCCATTGCAATGTGGGCTTGAGATTTTGTGAGACCCCCCTTCATCGCAGTTGAGGTTGTGGTGATTGTTCAAGCCTTCTTTCTCCTCCATTGGCTAGTGAGCTCTTGGTAGAGGTGGTAACATCTCACTCCTCTCCTTTGTGATTTGGTTGAGTAGCTCTTTACTATTTTGTAGTGTTATTTGCATTCCTTCCTTCTTTACTTCTTTATCACGTATTTCTATCTTGTTGCTATATGGTTCTTCATGGAGGTGGAAACACCAAAATGGGTATCTGACTGAGGTAGACCCCTATACAGCCCCAAAAATTTTCCCCTCTTTCTTCTATGCAGGTGAGAGCGTGTGGAGCTAGCTAGCGAATGTGCATTTTGGTGAGATTATCTTTATTACTTTAGCTTTTAACTACCTACTTTATCATCTTCATTTATATTTGTCCTAGCTTATTATTTTGTTTTTCCTGTAAAAATCAACCAGCTAGGCTGATTAGTTATTTTTTGATTATTTTGTACTATGTTCACTATTTTTTGACTGTACAGATGCCAGCGTTCCCAAGAGACGTCCCATAACTGCACTGTCATCTTTGGACAAATAGCTATCTGAGGCACAATAGCAACTCTAAAAACCAACTCACCTAGCCCAAACTAAAGTTTGGATCTGAAGGGTGATTGAAGTACTTTATAGTCCTCATCATTCTCGTCCCTTATTTTGAAAACATCCCTTTAGAGAGAGGTAAGTTAGGGCAGCCCTCCGCTCTTGGGTCTCTGTGACCTCAAGCCTTGACGTGGTTGGTCCCCCTCTCTTACATATATATATCTATGTATATATCTATGTGTATGCAAATATATTAAACTTACTTCCCTTATTATGCATCTATCATTTATCTTTGTATATCTCTCATTGAACCATCTTCTTACTCCCACATATTTCTTCTTGATATATGCTCCAATTCCCCATTGATATTCCATTCCTTATCCCAATCTTCTTATACACTCTTCATAAATAAATATGATGATCTCCATCCCTATATTTTTATATATGATTCCATTTATACCCTCATGGCTGAGTGAAGAGAGGCATCCTTTTGGAAAATAATGAACTTCCAAATAGCCATATCCTTCCTTATTCCATCACTCCCTTTGATAACTCTAATTGTTACCTTAATTATTCTTTTTTAATTTTTGCTTACTAATTGTTTCCTTCTTTGTGAATTAGTGATACATTGTAATGCAACACTCCTTAATGCATCACCACCTTTATTAATACTAAATCAGCCTTCATTTAAAATGAATCATTGCTTGTTAGTTATAATTAATTGTTACCTTGTTATTTATTATCAATCGTTTCCCTTGTAATATTTTAATCGATGAACTTCACTCCCTTTAATATTTAGTGGCTCCGTAAGAGGATTGAAGAGCAAGACCAAGGTTGAATTAATAGTGAATGAACACCGCACATCCACCCTGATGAGAGACTCAAAATACTTTCATTTAAATCATTTTATGTTTAAAAGACTTGTTATTTTTGTTAATTGACATGACTGGCAGATTATAGATTAACATATTTACTTATTTTTCTTTATGTTTAACTAAATTAGTGGATATATTTGAAGTAATGTTTTATGTTAGATGTGTTACTTTATGATGATATTAATGAGATAATTATGTTGCGTTGATCTTTTACTACCATAATTGTTATCCTTTTCCTAAGGGTTTTCAATAGGGTATTTTAAAGATTGATGATGTGGTTAAACTCTCTGTTTAATCAAGGGAAATAATCATGCCATTTGATGGAACTATCTGTATGATGAGTCACTCAAGTCCAAATTGGATTCTTTGTAGTCGGTTATGGAACTTCTACTTCCAGTGGCAATCTGGCATATTTCTCTATGTCCTGCTTTAGTCCTATTTCAGTTTTGCTTTAGTTTTATTTTAATCTTTAGTTAGATGCCTTGAATCTTGGAAATTAATCACCATGTTGTGAATTCAATAAGGATATATTTATAAATATCCATGTTTCATTTTTAAATAGAAGTTAGATAATTTTCAATCAGAATTTTGTAATCAATGGCAATACTTTGTTTTGTGTCCCACTTTGATCAAATTGAATGAAAGCAAGAAGATAACCCAATCACTGTGTTAAGGGATTTTACCTGAGGAAGAGCAAGGCCCACTCAACCAAAGGGATCGATCTTGTGTTGGTATTTTACTAAGTTATGCTATTTTTGTTCATTAATTTTTTTTATTTTTTTTTATTTTTTTTAACGAGGGGAATTAGGTGCAGCACGGGCCCCCCTATAACCCCCCACCGCCAGTAAACTTTTTACTATGACCGGCAGTGCTGGCGGGACACACCAACCGGTACCACGGGAGCACCGGAGAGTCGAACCCATGGTGGGCGCCCTGCGATAGGGAACACCATAACCAACTGGGCTCAGACCGGTGCCCCTTTTGTTCATTGATATTAAATCTAAAGTGTTAGATGTTAATTTTGGAATGATAAGTTGTTGAATCATTTTTAATTATTCGATGATAAACTTGGATAGTTACTTTTGTTTGAGTCTCTTTTGAATTTAGTTTATCATGGTTAGATTAAGTTGTTAGAATCATTATAAGGTCTATTAGATTAATCAAATTTAGATGTTGTTTGAAGTAATTAAGTTTGGTAATTATTTATTAAGTTTAATTAGAAGAAATGATGGGAACTTATGGAAAAATGGAATTGAAGTTTGTTGAAAATATGTTCATGGAAATTAGTGTTTATGTTTTCTATATTAATTTTCATATCCTTGCAGTTCATTTATGTTCTTAAAATAGTATTTAATTTCTAGCAAATCTTAAGATAGATCTCTTTTAAAGCAAAATTAGAATTAATTTGGGTTTCATATTTTAAATTAAGAATTAAAGTAAATGTTAGTCTTCTCCATGAATTGGTCTCAATCAAGTCCAATGAAGTCAGAAATAAGTCAACAGAACTTTAGTTTAGGAAATAAGATAGAACTAATCCTTAGGAATTAGTCGTTGTAGTTCAGCTCTTGAGAGCTCTTGAAAGCTCATGAAGGAGCTAAATTGATACCTGAAGTCACTGTTTATAGTGCAAAACCCCCCAAAAATCTATGATAACCATCCTTATTGCATATAGCTCTAAGACACACCTAGTTTGATAAATAATTGACTAAATGATGCAATTTGTGACATCAACCACTTTACCCATCACACCCCTGGTCCAACACTCTGTCACGATCCTTGGAGGAAAAAAAGATTGCAAAGAAAAAACCTCTAGTGTTGGTATAGAGGCCAATCTGCCCAGAAAAAATAGGCTTCCAGGAAACGGAAATCCACTCATGGAGATCAGGAAGGGAGGGCCACAAGTCATTAAACCTGTAGACCACACCCTAATGCACATAAAAATCCTCATCTTTAGCAATCTCTGGTCCACAGACCACAACAAGGGTAGCACAAGCACAGCGCATAGGCCAAACCCTAGCCAAAGCAGGAGGAATCTTGGCATGAGCAACATCGAAAAAGGATTTCAGATTGCATCCAGGAGCATTAGGAGAGGAACAAGACCCCCACCCACACAATCCCACACTGCACCGTCCACACCAGCCCGAAGATCATCGTTCAGAGGTATCCTGCTCACCGAGCAGAGGTTAGCCTGTCGTGCGTCATCTAGAGATTTCTCACTTAGTCATCTAGAATTTTCCCGTTGCTTGCCATCCAAATTTTTTGTGTTCAACGTCATTTTGAATCTTCTCCACCCACAATGAACTAAATTTATATATATATATATATTGTTTCTTAATATATTTATTATTTTCATATTGGTTTTATGTATATTTTAATATATATAGTATTATATTACAATGACTATAATTATAATAATATTTATATTTGTAATATTTATGTGGTTATTTATTGCATTCCAATGCTTGGTTTCTTTTATACTTTAATGTTGCAATTGATCATAGTGAGGGAATCACAAACCCTAAATGATAAAGAGATTAAATCATGACAAGTGTCAACATTTTATGTGATAAAATAGAATGGTCTAATAAAAACTAACTCTAGTTAACAAAAGAAAAAAAAAACACTCCTAAGTTTAGCTTAAGTGCATGAGAATAAATTAGCCTGATAATCTATTAAAGATTAATTAATTATTAATTAATGCATGATTACTCTAACACCTCTCCTTAAGATGAACTTACAGAGTAGCTAAAAACCTTAAAAATTGAATGCATAAAAAGCAAAGAATGCATGATGGGTGTTGGCCAACAAGACCTGATGAGGTACCCATGTATAACAATCTAATCTCTCACAACTAGAGAAAAAAGAGAAAACCTCATGGGAAAAAATCCTCTCCAAAAAAAGAGATGGGAATGAAGGACTAAGAAGCCTCCAAAATAATGTCCCAAAAACAATATGAACATGAAGAGCATCACTGAAGAATGAAGAGGTTGTAGACAACTATCAAATGATGACTGCTATAGTGTTGAAATGAAGAACCACCTCTAAAATAGATAATGATCAAGACCAAGAAGACAAGAATCTGCATGATTTCCCCCAATGACACTACTTGAATTAGAAGGTAAACAAAGGCAAACATCTAGAAATCAAAGATACAAATGGCACATGAATCTGCAACCCCAACAACACTACTCAATGTGGAAGATGCAAGTCAAAAATATAGGTACCAATAATTTGAAGAACACTAATCAAGTGAAAATAGAAGGTTTCCTTTAGAAATAGGATTGCAAGAGTGTCCATATGTTATATGCTCCATCTCATCAAAATGCAAGGGCAACCAATCGCTACATCTGCCTATTATCTAGGAAAAAAAACTAGATGCATAAATCACTCCAAAAAATGAAACCAAGGAAGCATTAGCACCAATGGTAGAAACCCCCCCATAATGTGGGAAAGGAAGAGCCAAATCAAGTCCATTGTAATTATTTTTCACCGAGAAATTCATGAAAGAGAACCAAGAATATTTGAACGTGCATAAAAGAGTACCTGCAACCAAAAAAGGGTGTGCAAACAAGGCACACATGCATGAACCAAGAATCATAGGGATTTGATGTTATCATGGAAGCAAAACTCACTTCACAAAGGTGCAATGACAAAACAAAGGTACTCACAACCTACCCATGACACTTTGACATAGTGTGAGTGCAATAGGCACAATAGGATGTGTGAAAATCTCCAAAAAAATACATCAAAATGACACTTTATCTTAGCACATCTACTAAAAAGAAACTGCATGCAAAATATGCTCAAAATGCCCAAATAGGACAAAATATTATAAATACACATAAAACAACCTAAAACAAGTCATCCACGTAAACAAAAATTTTATGGGAGCTAAAACATCCAAGTAATTCACCAAAATATGAAAACACAAAAAATATACCTTAAAAAATCTAGAAAAAATTCATAGATGGTTGTGAAGAGCTCTAAAATACCTTTCCAATGTCATTCGAATCACAAAAAATGAAGAAAATGATCAAAATTTGTGAGCTCAAGAGTGAAAATAACACATCTAACTTTGAAATATGATAAAAATGTATCAGTAGAAAAATTTGAGAAAAAACTAGCACCACTGGATAGTGCTCAAAACCAACTTTCTAATGATATCTCGTTTGCCCTATTTCAATAGTCAAGCAAAAAGTTATGTGCCTAAAAAAAAATTCCTAATTAAGGCATTAGATGCAAAAAAAAATCCCCCTAGGGGTTAGGCACTAGTCGCCCATGTAACTTGGAGCTGCATTGGAATTAAAAAATTAAACCCACTGGCCCATCGTCAACAAAGTGGCGGACGGGTGGTGAGGGCCATCCTGGGAACTCTACAGTCACTAGCAACTAGCGACAAAGCCATTTTCATAGTAATCTACAATACCAATCATTAGCAACTTGTGGTCATGCCCCTAAGTATATCGATTATGCGAAAAGCACACTTAATAATCATTCATTTTAAATCCATACAATGGGTCATATAGGCTCTAAAAAAAATTGCCTCCTAAACTCCTATGATCAAAAGTAGGAAAATTTTATATCAAAATTCTTTTGTTCAGCCTCCTGAACATAATGGTGAAGTTCTTTTCACGCCAAAATGCACCAAAAATTCATCCAACTCTAAAAATTACAAAAAAAACAATGAAGATTGCATATTTGCTCCTATAACACTAGTTGAGAAAAAAACTCAAATATGGAGAAGGGGTTCGTTGAATCCATGCTCTAATATACTATCTTAGAATTTTCAATAATACAAGATGCAAGATCAAATAGCAAACAAAAACACCTTCCATGCAAGAGAGTTACAAACAGTAATCTTTATATCCTCAACAATAAAAAATTATAGAATGAACCTCAAGAGTCTTCAAAAGACTTCAGAGATAATACAATAAGGGAGAGCACCTTACAAGAGAAACCTTAATTAATAAAGAGATTAGATCATGATAAGTGTCAATGTCCTATGCGATGAGAGAATTATCTAATAAAAGCTCACTCTAGTTAACAAAAAACACTCCTAAGTGTAATTCAAGTGCATGAGAATAAATTAACCTAATAATCAATTAAAAATTAGTTAATTATTAGCTAATGCATGATTACTCTTAACAATTATTAGCTCCCTCAATAGAATCGATCCCCCTCTTTTTGAATTTATCTTCCTTGCACTAACAAGTTGTGGAATATGAGGTATTAGTAATGAGTAATGTGCAACCATCTCTTTAAAATTCGAATATATGATATCCATGAAAATTTACAACTTTAGCTACATAATTAATTGGACACAATATGAGAAAAGATGTGAATTGACATAGTAGCATAAATTGGCATTACAATTTCTTGATTTCTTTGACTCATTCACCATCAATGTGGTCCCACAAAATGACAATCAACATGATAGTTTTGATTGTCCATTTAAATTTGCAAAAGATGAAAATATTTTTCTTAAGTCACCATTGCTTTTGGCCATAAAATGACCCAAACTATGTTTTCTATGCTACAACAAGACAAAACTAGACATCAAATTAATAGATTTTGATATTATTCTCACTACTTTTCTATTTCTATACACATCTAGAAACAACTATCACTTATCCACTTGTGTTTGTAATATGTTTGTGAATAGAAGTATGGATTCGCAAGTATGGTTGGCAGAAAAAAATATACTTTTAATGCTAAATGGTTTTTTGGTTGCTAAAATAATGTGGCATCTAGTGGCAAATACTTACCTTTCATTTTTGTATTTTCAAAGTAATTGGATAGTTATTGATGACCAAGTTATTCTTCAATAGAGTATCTTTGTAGATTGATTATTTGTTTACTATTATAAATGAGAATTGTAATGGTGACTAAACTTTTAGTTATTGACAACCAAGTGAATCCCCAATGGAGTGCTTTTATAAAATAAATGCACGGTTTTTGAATGGCTAAAAGAATAGTTGTTGATAAACTATTAAAGAATTAGCAATTATTAATTATTGTAATCACCTTACCATGATTATGACTTGAAAAAATCATCTTAATACTTCTTCATGGGAATTGGAAAAAAATTGTCTTTATCATTTACATACATGCCATTCACTTGTTGGATCTACTCTTTTGTAATCTACAGTTAACTTTTCTAAAAAATGAAACATCCATCTACCATAAGTTAATGAGGGCTACACAAAGATCAATGCAACTCTTATATATAACTACCTTCAAGAATGGAATAATACCAACTTGTACAAGAACGAATTGAACTGGAAGACATCTTGATGTCATGTTGTATATGCTACATTTATCTCATAGAGAATCAAATCTTTCCCTACTACTTATTACCCATTTTTGATATAACACTTATATTGTAAAATATTCAATTGTAAAAGTGCCAATGTATCTCATGTCATGACAATCATTTGCCTATATTAACCATAAGTAAAGGGAAATAATATATAAAACAAAACTGGCATGCACAAAAGTGGAAAATACATTCTCAAGAACATCTCTAATGACCACATTGTATATTTAGTATAATAAATTTATAATTAAAGTTATATTTGGAAAACTTTTATGGTTGGCTTAAACCTTGCTTATTCAACCATATTTGTTGACAACTAAGAGAAGGATGGTAAAATAGCAATCATATGGATTTGCTTTATCCATATTTTCATGTCAATTGATCATAAGGTCGATAGTTCTAGCTATAGATCCGTGCAGCTAGAGAAGGTGTGTGTCTACCAAGAGTTCTTCATTAATTATAAAAAAAAAACCATTACTCTCAAATATTTTTGGGCGATAAATTTCTTTTATTCTTGAATAGATAAATATCAATACAATTGATCTATTGAGTTTCATGACAATCAACCATGAAGACTAATAGTCTCATATGTATTATCTTGGTAATTTTTTATTTTAAGTCGTATCAATGGTCAACTCTATTCAATGTTCAATGATAAGGCATGTCCCAAGGCACCATAGATTGTCAAAAGCTACATTGGAACAAATAATCGGTAATCAAAAAGGCAAGGGTGCATCATTTATTTGCCTAATTTATTAATAATGTCAAAATCTCCTTTTACGATAATGTTCAACTCTATCCCCATTAGATACCATCATTTTTTTATGAATCATAGATTGAAGGCATGAAAGAATAGGCACATCAATAATATTGTATGAGATGATGTATATTTAATACAAGCTCCATGAAATGCAATCTAATGCTTACACATTTGGAAAATTGTGTTGAACAAATTCCCAAGGATTTTGAATGGAACCACGCCTCTGTGCAGCACTGAAAATTATTTCTTCACTTGTTTGTGAGAATCAAGTGCGCCCAAGAGGTCCAGACTATGCCTCCAACCAACCAAAGCTCAAAACTTGCACACACCAACTGCCAAAATATTCAATGCACAGTGGAACTATCTAGCAATGCAAATTATATACATAATGCAATGCAATCCAATATTTACACAAGAGACAATGCAACACCAGTGTGGGGTAAATGGATAGCTTTATTGATTGCAAAATGGCCCCCGACCCGGTCTACATTCAATATCAACAGTGTGTTGATCACTACCCTGAGTTTTGTACCCAAGAACCCAATACAATTTCCCACCCCTAGGTTTGCACCAACTCTTCAAGCTACGATCTGATTTTGATCTCGCCCCTAGTTGTAGCTCTTCACATTACTTCCAAACCCTATGACCCCTGATCACTTTGGAACTTCCTATGGTGTAGTACAACTAGACCTCTCATGGCTCCTAAAAGACCTCCCACTCAAGACTTAGGTCCCCCTTCCACAGGAACTCCAAGTCCACCTCGAAGACCCAAGACCCCAACTTGGGATCTCCATGTCCACCTCTACAATGCTCATAGTCTCTACTTCACACTCCTAACACAACACCACTCCTCACTGCACCCATCCTCATTCTCACACCCTGATCGCCTTGCATTTGCTCACTTTTCTAATCATTGTATGTACCTCCTTGGGTTGCCCCACCATGACCCTTCGTTGGAGAACAAGAATATAACCGTGTAGAATGAAATCCTATTGTGTTTGGGGTACTCTCATTCCCCCATAAGATTTATTTGTCACAATCCCTAACCACCATAAGATGTGCTCCAATTTTTGCCTACTTCTCTAATTTTCAGCTTTCACATTTTGGCCTAGGAACCCATTGTCACGTATGGATCCCCCTTAGCCTTGAGATGCCATCACAATGCTTGTGCAAAAAGGAATCCAACATCCTCTTAGCATCATGATAACTCTCCTTCGATTCCCCCAAGGATTTGGTTGTGACTTCTACCTACCTTGGTGCTCACTTGGAACTGAGTTCTAGCCCTAGCCCGAAACCCCGATGCGACCCTAGGTCCATCTTGCCTGATCCAAGGTGATCTCCCTAACTCAACCCCAGAATTGCACTGGTGTGCCCCCAGGACACCTCCTTGGAGCTAGCTCACCCCCTTGACTAACTGCACCCCCTCTTATCCTCCCCCACTCTAAATCAAGTGGCATCCCTGACACTGGCAACACTATCCCGAACATTGTTGTGGAGGTATCCACTTCTTCTCTGAGTGATTAAAAGGGAGTGGTGAATTCCTTCTCCAAGAACTCCAACATCTTGTCTTCATACTTCCACAAACCCTCAGCTCTTTCCCATGATGCCTCATCTCTAGGTTGGCCCTGCCAATGAACCAATAATTCCTTCCATTTTATGTTTCCAAATCCTCTCTCCCTAACATCAATCACCTCTTGCACCTCCAAGCCTAGCCTATCTATGATATTCATTGGCCCCCTTATTGGCACATTCTTGTTGTTGTCCTACTTATCCTCATGATATGGATGGAGCTAACTGACATGGAAAACATCATGAACCCTCATATGATTTGGCAACTTCAATTTAAATGCAACCTTACCAAACCTCAGTGTCACTGTGTAAGGCCCATCATACCTTTGAGCCAATACTAGACTCAGCCCCCTAGGTTTTTTAAACTAAACCAGATCCATCTTCAAGAAGACCCTGTCACCAACCTTAAATTCCAAATGCATCCTCCTTAATTTTTCATACTTCTTCATCCTTTCTATAGCTTTGACTAAGTTGTGCCTTCTGCCAATCTTTCAATCTATCCATTGCACCTGGACACTCACTCATGTATCCACTCAACATTGTGTGAGGAGTCAATGGTTGTTGTCCTATAGCTAACTCAAATGGTGAATACTGACTTGATGCACTCTTATGCATGTTGTAAAAAAATTGTGTTAGATCCAATAAGCCCAACCAATTCGACTGGTCCAACCAAACAAAGTGCCTAAGATAATCCTCCAAAATCCCATTTATCCTTTCAATCTATCCATTTGTCTATGGATGATGACTAGTAGACATGAGCAACTTTGTTCCAATCAATTTGAACAACTCCTTCCAAAATGTACTGGTAAACCTGGCATCCCTATCATTGATGATACTAAGTGCAACACCCTAGTACTTCACAACATTCCTGAAAAAGTAGTCTACAGCATCCTCTGCCTTGCATGGTGCCTCGCATGGAACAAATATGGCATACTTGGAGAATCTGTCAACCACCACCATTATACTGCTATACCCATCCACCTCACGAAATCCTGTAATGAATTCCATACTCATACTTTCCCATGGTTTCACTACAACAAGTAGGGGCTGGAGCAAACCTCCTGAAGGCTTGGTCACAACCTTATCTTGTTGACATATGAGGAAACTGTTGACATACTCATCCACATCTTGCCTCATATTTGGCCAATATAAGCCCCTTTCTAGCAGTGTGAGGGTCCTCTTATGCTCTAGGTGCCCAACCCACTGACTGTCATGACACTCATGCAAAAGTTCCCTCCTCAAATTCTTCCACTTGGGGACATAGACTCATTCATGGGTGAATACCAACAATCCATATTTTATGTTGAACTTTCGAGTCCTCCCCCCTTCTACTTGTTTGTAGAGTTCTACTGCCTAAAGATCCATCTCATATCCCTCTTTGATGGATTCCAATACCTCATCGGATAGTACCACTCTGCTTTCCCCTAGACTTGCTTCTGGCACCACTTCCTCCACTACAACTAACTAAGCCTTCCTTCTTAGAGCATTTGCTGCAACATTCTTCTTCCCAGGATTGTAGAGGATCTCAAAATAAAACTCTGCTAAGAACTCCTAACATCTAGCTTGCTTTAGAGTCAACTTGGCATGTGTCTTAAAATATGTTGAGGATACATTATCAGTCTTTACCACAAACTGAGTTCCCGAGAGATAATGTCTCCAAGTTCTGAGACAATGGATGATCCCAGTCATTTCCTTCTCATGGGAAAGGTAATTCTTCTCCCTATCCTTCAATTTCTAGACTCATAGGCCACTAGATGTCCATTTTGCATCAACACCCCTCCAATAGAAAAGTCTGAAGCATCGCTTTGCACCTCAAAAGGTTGTGTGAAATTAGGCAATGTCAGTACAAGTGATGTAGTAAGCCTTTCCTTCAATGTCTCAAATGTTTCTTGGCACTTGTCTTTCCACTTCCATTTCTTATCCTTTTTTAGAAGATCAGTGAGAGGCACAACACACTTGGAATACCCCTCAACAAACTTTTTGTAGTAGTTTTCCAAACCCAAAAACTGTCTCACCTCGTGGACATTTTGAAAAGGTTCCCAAACCCTTGTCGCCCGCAATTTCTCTAGGTCAGATCTAATCTTCCCCTTCCCAATGATATGACCCAAGAAGTGTACGTCTTCCTAAGCAAAAACACACTTTTCCTTCTTGACAAATAGCTTGTGCTCCCAGAGCAACTCAAAAACCTCTGCCAAGTGTTGCTTGTGTTCTTCCATATTTTTGTTGTAGACCAAAATGTCATCCAAATACACTACAACAAATTTGTCCAAAAATGGCTTGAACACATCATTCATGAGTGTGCAAAATGTTGGTGGTGCATTGCATAGCCAAAACGGCATCACAATGAACTCATATGACCCATACCTAGTCACACATGCAACCTTTTCCTCATCCCCGAGTGTTATCCTCACCTGATAATACCCCTGCTTCATATCAAGTTTACTAAACACTCTTTCTCCTGACAAGTGATTGAAGCATTCTACAATGAGAGGTGGGGGATATTTGTTCTTGATGGTTAACTTGTTGAGGGCCTTGAAGTCCACACATAACCTTAATGTCCCATCCTTCTTCTGGAATAGAACAAGCGCCACATACAAAGAAAGGGATGGCTTGATGTACCCTGCTTCCAACAACTCCTCCAACTATTTCTTAAGTTCAACCATCTCTGGTCCAGACAACCGGTATGGTTCTTGGGCTGGAGGCCTTGCCCCCAGTTCTAGCTCGATCTTATGGTCAACAACCCTTCTCGACGGAAGTTGTGTAGGAAATTTCACGATCATTACATCCTCAAACTCTATGATGATCTCTTCTACTTCTAACAGGACTGGTGTCTCCTGCACCTCATCCAACTCATCCCAACCCCCAAGAAGTGCAGCTAGAAAAATGGGTTCCTCATTCTTCATCTTTGTTGCTTTCTTCATGCTCAATGTTGAAACCACCTGAGTATCCCCGGACTATCTCTTCTCTCTAGTTTTGACCACACATGTCTGATTAGGATCCAAAAACAACATAGACTCCAGGGGAGGAATCACTGCCACTCTGCCCAACCTCAAAAATTCATGCCCCAGTATGAACTCAAAATCATCTATTTCAATGGATGTAAGATCCATGTGGCCCTACCACACACCCACTCTTATCAGCATGTCCTTTACAATTCCCATAACCTTCCTGGTTGGTGAGTTGATTGTCTTAAAGGAGCCCATGCCTACTTACACCTTTAGATCCAATTCTACTACTCTACTCAATGAGATGTAGTTGTGTGTGGCTCTCAAGTCTACCATTCCAATGGTACTCTTCCCATTCATCTGAACATCCACATAGCACAACTTATTCTTATTTTTTGGCTTGGTTGCAATTTCCTTCAGTTGACCTTGTGCACCTAATGCACTCAACCCTCGAAACACCCCCATGGTTGATGCTGACCCATCTTGTTTTGCATTTTGAGTCTAGGCCGCGAAACTCAACCTCTGCCTCTCTAGACAATCTCTAGCCCAATGATTTGGGTTCCCACATATGAAACACTCCCACGCCTTCTTGGGAGCTCTAAACTCCTAATCCTTCGGTCTAGCCGATCCCTTCTTACTACTCTAGGTCTTCTAAGACCCACTTCTAGCTAATTTGTTGTTGTTGGAAGACTTCCCTGTCAATTTCTCCTTTTCCTTGGACTTCCCCTTGTCCTCTTTCTGGGGTGTCTTCTTATCCCTCTTGTGAGAACTTGACCTGGCACTATCCTTCTACAAATCATTCTTATAGTCTAGTAACCGGTTTGTTGTTGCAATAGCCTCTGCTATAGTCTGAACATGTCTAAGTCGGAGCTCCTACTGAGCCCATAGTGCAAGACCCCTCATAAACTGAAACAACATGTGTGTCTTAAATATGTCCTTAATTTCCAACATCAAGGTTGAGAAGGCTTTGATGTAATCCCTGATCCACCCACTCTGTTTCAAGTTCATAAGTTGCAACCTAGCCTACGAAGCTGAATTCCTTGGTCTGAATTGGTCCTTTAGAGCCACGTGTAGCTCATCCCAATTGTCCACCTTGACCACTGTCTTGCCTGCCCTCAAATCCTCTACTCTAGTCCTCCACCAGATCTTAGCAGCTTTTGACAAGAATGTGGCAGCAATCCTCACTTTTGCCTCGTCTGAGTATCCTACTAGTGTATCCAAATATTTCCCCATATCCCAAAAGAAATTATTTGGAACTTTGTCATCCCTCTCTCCATTGTAGGCTTTTGGAGGTTTGGCCTTGTGCCCTGACTTCACTACACCCTATGTAATAATCTCCTTTAGGAACTAGATCTCATCCTCTAGTTTCTTCTGATCAATACTCTTAGAAGTTAGGGCAATGGAAGGAGAGTAGATATTGCTTACACATTTGGAAAATTGTGTTGAAAAAATTCCTAAGGATCTTGAAGGCAATGGGAGGAGAGTGGATATAACATTCTTCTATCTTTCCACATATTGGATTTAAAAGTAGCACGTTTGCAAACATTAAGAACCAAAGAATTAGTCTTTTGTGGTGGATTGGGAATAAGACAACAAAACATTTTAGGCCCTAACCAATATGAGAGATATTTCTTGAATTTCATCTTCCATCACTTCAATTGACAACATAATCATTTTAAAATGTAAATGGTCTTTAAAAAACATGTTTGAAATATTTGCACAAAATTGTAAGTATTTAGTTTGAAATGAATTTTATTGTGGGTAAGAGCATTTTTACAAGGCAAGAGTATTTTTACGATACAAATAACTCTTGAACATATGCTTTCTTATTAATTATTCTCTTAAATTTAATGATTGATGTGAATTGAAATATGTAATTACTTTACGAGTAAAAATACTAATAACCAATTAAAAAAACTCTTGCTTGTGAGCTAATGACCAAATATTTCGCAAGTTAACCAATTAACCATTATAAAAACAACTCATGCCAAATAGACTTAAGATTTGTAAACCATAAATTATCTACTCAATCTTATTCATCACAATACTATGATCCCTAGCGTACTAGATATCACCACGCACACAAGGTAACAAATTTATCCATTAGAAAAGCTACTCATTGGGGCCAAACCAACTAAAACTAATTATGTGCATCCCATGTTAGCTACTCCATAATCTCATATACTTCACGATACCATGTCCTTGGACCTTCAACACTCCACTCCAATTATATCCTTAGATTGAGCCTACATTAACTAAGATATGTGCATCCCACATTAGCTACTCCATAATCTCATATACTTCACAATACCACATCCTTGGACCTACAACACTTCACCTCAATTATATCCTTACATTGAGCCTGACTTAACTTGTTCACCCCAAGTGAATGAGAAGGTAACAAACCAAGTACTAGATTTCCACAAATCTATATACTCTGGTAATCATGCTTGATAATCCATTCATCATTGCATAATCTTGACAAAGGACAATTCTTGATGATTCCACACATTCTCTACACTAATTTAACTCCAAATTATCCTTAATGAAGGAATGCTTACCCTTCATCAAAATCCCAAATTTCTCAAATTTTAAATTAAAAACATTGATAATCAAATCTCAAACTTGACCAAGCCTTGGTGACAAAATAGTTACCAAAAATTAACCAATAAGTTCGATAATAAATAAGCAACACAAGAAGTGTGATGCCAAGACATTATTGTTGATAAATTAATTACCAAGCATTCACCAATGATAAGTTTGATAATAAATAAGCAGCACAAAAAGTGTGATGACAAGACATTACTATTAACCTAAAAATGATAAAAGCATTATATATATGCTAATAAGCATTTTATTCATATACCGCAGTGTAGTTGCATTATAAGGATAGGGCGAGGGACTTGTAGAATTTGCATCCATAATGCCTAGGTGATAACTTTTTACAAAATTTATAGGTATAATTGTAATTTTATGGATTTGTATGCAATATGTAGATGGGCAAGAATTCAAACTAAATGTGTGGTTTTATTTCCATTCTTTTAAATTGCCCGGGTGATAACCTTTTACAAAATTTATAGGTAGAATTGTAATGTTATGAATTTACATGCAATATATTCAGACGGGCAAGAATTCAAACTACATTACCATTTACATGTGATTTTGTTTTCATTCGTTTTAAAATCATTAAAGTAATTTCTTTCAATTTTGATAACCACATAGCATTAATAACAAGTGAATGAATATGAAAATATGTTTGAATAATGCCCAAGTTCATATCCTAAAAGATAATATCCTCAACTACAACTAGACACTTTGTACGAACCATTCTTATCAAATTTTCTTCTCTAAACTCCCCTACAGATGACAGGGAAAACAAATAGTTAATAAAATTGAATGGAGAAACAAGCCTCAATTTGAATTCAAATGATTAAAAAATGACTCTGAGAACAAAAGACTAGTGGAAAACCAAAGTACATCATTAACCTAATATGCATCATTAGGTGTCCTCTAGAACTTTCTTCAAAGCCACTTGTAAAGTTCATGCTTTAGAATTACCTACAGTAAATACCGAGTTAATACTTATGACATCTTGCAAAAGCATGAAAGAGAAAAAAAATACGATGACATGAGATGCTTATAAAACTACAAAGTTTTTTGAAATTTGTTTTTATTAGAACCATATCAAGTTTACTAGACTATAAAACTCATCAACTCAAATAGAATATCAATCGATCCATTCTTCTCCTTAGTGTAGATCCTAACAGCACTTATCATCGTGGTTTTTCCCATCTTGGATTTTTCCACATATATCTTGTGTTATGTGTATGTTTGTCTCTACATATGACTCTGTTGATTTATTAAAACCAAGTTTAAAAGGAATCAATTATTTAAGTGTTACAAGGGCTAAATTTGAAGTTATCTACTGATTCACCCCCCTCAGTAGATCATTGTGTTCTAACAAACCATTTAACCATCATAAAAGCAACTCATGCCAAACAAACTTATACTTTTAAAACAATAAATTATCTACTCAATTTTATTCATCACAATACTATGATCCCTAGCGTACTAGATATCACCACTTACACAACTCATGCCAAACAGACTTAAACTTTGAAAACCATAAATTATCTACTCGATTTTATTCATCACAATACTATGATCCCTAGCATACTAGATATCACCACTTACACAAGATAACCAATTTATCCATTAATAAAGCTACTTAAACTAATTATGCGCATCCCACATTAGCTACTCCATAATCTCATATAGACCTTCAAAACTCCACCTCAATTATATCCTTACATTGAAACTACATTAACTGAGATACAACTGAGATATGTGCATCGCACATTAACTACTCCATAATCTTATATACTTCACAATACCATGTCCTTGGACCTACAATAGTCCACCTCAATGTAACTACAATAGTCCACCTCAATTATATCCTTACATTGAGCTTGCATTAGTTTGTTCACCCCAAGTGAATGAGAAGGTAACAAACCAAGTAGTAGATTTCCACAAATCCATATGCACCAGTTATCATGCTTGATATTCCGTTCATCATTTCCATTGCTTAATTCTTGATGATGCCATACTTTCTCTACACTACTTTAACTACTTTGAACTCCAAATTATCTTTAACAAAGGAATGCTTACCCTTCATCAAAATCTCAAACTTGACCAAGACTTGGTGAGAAATTAATTACCAAGCATTAACCAATAAGTTTGATAATAAATAAGCAACACAAAGTGTGATGCCAAGACATTAGTGTTAACCTAAAAATTATGAAAGCATTATATATCAGCTAATAAGCATTTTTATATCAGATAATAAGCATTTTATTTATACACCACAGTGTGTAGTTGCATTACAAGGATGGGGTGAGGAACTTGTAGAATTTGCATCTATAATGCCTAGGTGATAACCTTATACAAAATTTATAGGAACTTGTAGAATTTGCATCCATAATGCCTAGGTGATAACCTTTTACAAAATTTATAGGTATACTTGTAATGTTATGGATTTGCATGCAATCTATGCAGACGGGCAAGGATTCAAACTAAATGTGTGGTTTTGTTTTCATTCTTTTAAAATACCTAGGTGATGGCCATTTACAAAATTTATAGGTATAATTGTAATGTTTTGGATTCAAATGCAATCTATACAGACGGGAAAGAATTCAAACTACATTACCATTTACATATGGTTTTGTTTTCATTCATTATAAAATCATTTACATATGGTTTTGTTTTCATTCATTATAAAATCATTAATGTAACATCTTTAGATTTTGATAACCACATAGCATTAATAACAAGTGAATGAATATGAAAATATGTTTGAATAATGCCCAAGTTCATATCCTAAAAGATAATATCCTCAAAGATAATATCCTCAACTACAACTAGACACTTCGTACGAACCATTCTTACAAAAATTTCTTCTCTAAACTCCCCAGCAAACCATTCTTACCAGATTTTCTTCTCTAAACTCCCCAGCAGATGGCAGAGAAAGCATATAGTTAATAAAATAGAATGGAGAAACAAACCTCAATTTTAACTTCAAAAGATGAAAAAAATGACTCCGAGAACAAAAGACCAGTGGAAAACCAAAATACATCATTAACGTAAAACGCATCATTGGGTGTCCTCTAGAACTTTCTTCAAAGCCATTAGTAAAGTTCATGCTTTAGAATTACCTGCAGTAAATACAGAATTAATACTCATGACATCTTGCAAAAGCATGAAAGAGATAAAAATACGATGCCATGAGATGCTTATAAAACCTACATGTTTCTTTGAAATTTGTTCTTATTAGAAGAATATCAAATTTACTAGACTGTAAAACCCGTCAACTCAGATAGAATATCAATCGATCCAGTCCTCTCCTTAGAAAAAGAGGCTACATACATACCCCAAACTTGTCGTATAGAAGGTTAAATCTAAACAAGGTAATACCTAGGACAGACCTTGCATTTTCCTTCACATGTTCTAAAGCTTACTTCTTAATTATAATAACAGCAATGCTGGAACTAAAGCTGGGGAATGCAGCTGCAAGCATCGTCAAAAGCAGGGCCATTCACTATGATACACATGCATCCATACTCTATAATAGAACAACTAATTTGACAGAAAACCAAGATGTATGCAATCCAATGCAATAGCTAGTCCAATTTTCTTCAAAAGATAAAGGTGCCACCGGTTAAAGGCTCGACCCATCATGCGGGCAATCCAATACAGAAGTTAGACCAATTTTCTTCATAGGTAAGGTACCCAGGCCAATTCGCTTTACACGGTAAAGGAACCTGCAAAATATGATAGCATGATGAGGGTGTTAGGCTCACTTTGACAGTGTCCAAACAAAAGCCTGTATTCACAAAACCATTCAAAGCACAATTCAAATAAAGTATTCAAATTCTTGAAGAGAAACGAACTTTTCAGAAGGAATAGCACATAGAACCAGACATTCATTTTGTATGGATATTTCAACAACTTTTTATCAATGATCAATGAACATGATTCTGAATAGATCACAGTAAGTTAGCAGAGACACACCTACCATAAACATGATGCAGTAGGAAACTACAAGGAACTTCAAATCCCATCCACACAATAAGAACTTCAAAGAAAATTTATCTCATTTTGAAATCATTCAAGTGAGAATTTGTGCATAATTTTTTCGTTATTGTATTGTATTGTATTTTGCACATAAGTCTAAATGTTGCAGCTGTGATAGGTTGCCAATGGTATCAGGGAGGTTATTTAAATTTGTACACTCTCCCAAGTATAAATGCTGCAGCTGTGATAGGTTGCCAGTGGTATCAGGGAGGTTATTTAATTTTCTACAATTAGTCAAGTTTAAACGCTGCAACTGTGATAGGTTGCCAATGGTATCAGGAAGGTTATTTAATTTACTACAGCATGCCATGGATAAATGCTGCAGCTGTGATAGGTTGCCAATGGTATCAGGGAGGTTATTTAAATTTGTACACTTTCCCAAGTTTAAACGCTGCAGCTATGATAGGTTGCCAATGATAGCAGGGAGGTTATTTAAATTTGCACGCTTTCCCAAGTTTAAACGTTGCAACTGTGATAGGTTGCCAATGGTATCAGGGAGATTATTTAATTTAATACAGCATGCCATGGATAAATGCTGCAGCTGTGATAGGTTGCCAATGGTATCAGGGAGGTTATTTAAATTTGTACACTTTCCCAAGTATAAATGCTGCAACTGTGATAGGTTGCCAATGGTATCAGGGAGGTTATTTAAATTTGTACACTTTCCCAAGTATAAATGCTGCAACTGTGATAGGTTGCCAATGGTATCAGGGAGGTTATTTAATTTACTACACCAATTCAAGTTTAAATGCTGCAGCTGTGATAAGTTGCCAATGGTATCAGAGAGGCTATTTAATTTACTACACCCTTGCAAGTCTAAATGTTGCAGCTGTGATAGGTTGCCAATGGTTTCAGGGAGGCTATTTAATTCTGTACAATGCCTCAACTCTAAATGCTGTAACTGTGACAGGTTGCCAAGTTAATTAGAAAGTGAATATTGGAATTTGGAAATATCGCCATCTACTTGCATTATTATCAAATCCCAAATGTTATCCACAAGACTCAAGGGAAATGGCCTCTCACATTTTTGCAACCGTAACCATCTCAAACTTGGAGAAAGCTTGGCTCGCGTGTCTTCTCTGATGCCGTCAATGAGCAGATTGTTCAAGCGAAGAAATTGAGGACCAACAAGCAGATTATTTAATTCTCTTGATCCGCACAATGTTTCAAGCCTTTGCCAATTACCTCCATTCAGTCGAAGCTGAGAGAAATTGATGTTATTGGATACGGTGTTTAGATGAGCTCCTTCCCATAGTCAGGTAATCTAAATTTATATAATCTCCTTGATACCACTGGCAACCTATCACAGCTGCAGTATTTAGACTTTGGAGGGTGTATAAATTTAAATAATCTCCCTGATACCATTGGCAACCTATCACAGCTTAAGTGTTTAGACTTTGGAGGGTGTATAAATTTAAATAATGTCCCTGATACCATTTGCAACCTATCACAGCTGAAGTATTTAGACTTTAAAGAGTATAAGTTTAAACAGCCTCCCTGATACCATTAGCAACCTGCGAAGAGAGGGACTGGCGTTTCGCTACGAATGCCTGACCACAAGTCTTCATCCTCGCAGTGGTGGGAAAAAGAGAAGGAGAAAGGTGAGGTGCAAATACGTAACTTATGAGTAGGAGAATTAATGTACAACTTTTTCTTTTTTGAACTTGATGCATTTCTGTTTGGTGGCGAGTTTCCAGAGACGCGCTCAAGTTTGAAGTTTGGAAATTAAACTTCACCACGATCAATGGCAAGATCTCTATTATGTTAGTACATTGACAATATTTTATTTTCAAGTGCTGCAACTGCGATAGATTGTCAGTAGAATCAAGCAGGTTATTTAAACCTTTAAACTTCCTATTATGTTCAAGTGCTGCAGCTGAGACAGGTTGACAATGGAATCAAAGAGATTATTTAAACCTCTACAACATTCTATTTTCAAGTACTGCAGATGTCACAGGTTGCCAATGGAATCAGGAAATCTATTTAAACCTCTACAGTCTTCTATGTTCAAGTGTTGCTGCTGTGACAGGTTGCCAATAGAATCAGGGAGGTTATTTAAAATTTTACACCCTTCTATGTTAAGTGCTGCAACTGTGACAAGTTTCCAATGCAATCAGAGAGGTTATTTAATTTTTTAAATCTATACACCCTATCATGTTCAGGCATGCATGCATACACACACACATACACACACATATATATGTATATATATATATATGTGTGTGTGTATGTGTGTATATGTGTATATATATGTATGTATGTATTGTTGGGAAATGTAATTTCTCCCTCAAATGAGATGTAAAAATATTAATTAAATAAGGAGTTTCTAGAGGTTCCAGCTGGACTAGAGATTAGGAATAAAGTAAAATTTTGTAAAGTTCTAGAAGTTATATTTTAGATGTTTGTAGAAACATGTCGGCTAATTCTAGATGTTTCTTATGTAGTTTCTAGATTCATCCCTATATTTCTAAGTCCTCTATATAAGAGGCAAATGTAAACCATTTTCATACAAGAAATTGAAGAAGCAATGGAATGAGGTGCAGCAGCATGGTTATGAATTAAATTTTTGTGTGTCTTTTTCAGTGTTTCATATTTTGTATGTGTTTGAATTTCTTGTGGATGTAACATCCACCTTCTTCATGTATGTATATATATATATATATATATATATATATCATGTTCAAGCATGCATACACACATACACACACATATATATGTGTATATATATATATACACACACATATATATATGTATATATATCACACACACACACATATATATATATGTGTGTGTGTGATATATATACATATATATATGTAATAATAATAATAATAATAAGTGCGGTGGGGGCCTAGCTCGGTTGGCTAAGTAATTCGTTGCGGCTCTGCTGGTCACAAGTTCTAGTCTCCCCGTCCCGTGGTACCGGAGGCGTGTCCAGCGCCGCACGTTAAAAAGTTTACCAGGCGCACTGCAGTTTATAGGGGGTCGTGCTACCCGATTCCTGCAGTCTAAAAAAAAAAATAATAATAATAATAAGTGCCAAAAAAATTATTGCTTTTGATTGGTTGAAAGTTAACTTATTAATAACTAATTAACTAACAAAAACAAAACTTGTTGCAATAGTATTGCCTGGCAAGCAGGGCTTAAATTTGATGGCCGTATGACCGTATTTAGAGATTTTTGCCGTAAAATACAATCAAAATTTTAAGAAGATTGTATCAGATGAAAGGAGAGATTTTAGATAGACTGTCAAAATTTATATAGAATTATAATGATATATATATTTGATTTATATATAATTTTACTTACACTAAGGTATATCATAATGTTTTAAGGGCACCTTTGAATAGATAACCATCATTAAAAAAAAATTTGACAGCCACGGTCAACCATCAAATTTAAGCCCTGCTGGCAAGTAATAATAATATATAAAAAATATCAATTTTAAAATGACTTACCAATTGACCTCATGTACTGCACAAATGTATGCAAAAAATAAACCAATTTTTTCCCCAATTGACCTTCCACACCTCTTCGGCATACCCATTGCACACCAAGGTGCAATTGCTAGTTTATTATTATGTATATATATACATACGTATGTATGTATGTACATACATACATATATATACTTACATACATACCTACATATATATACATATGTACATACATACATACATACATACATACATATATATACACATACATACATATATAGATATATAATGAAGATTTCCTATCAAACATATTGTACAGGACAGTGTACATGCACTCAAGCTCTTTGAAATGAATCTGCACCATACACCATTTTGAGGGAATGTTTTGATTAGCCAATAAGGCTACATTTAGTGGCATCTTTCACTCGGAAAGTTGTCTCACACCAGACAAAACAACTTCCAGACAGTTGAAAAATTCCTCGCCTCATATCTGAAAACAAATTTCAACTCGCAACCAATATTTTTGTTTAAAAGGCTGAAAAACTCTTGTCCCAAGCTCAAGAATTTAGTAACTCTAAACCCCGATAATTTTAGATCTACTTTTCATTTATTATAAACAATTGAAGCAGCAGCTGTATGGAGACTCATTTGGTTCGTCTCATTTTTTCTTAAATTCTGCTTTGGTAGTATTTTGTAATATTTTTCCTGCAAACTCTAACCATTTTTCTAATCGGCATCATTGACAGCACAACACAACTTGTGCAAAATCTTGAGGTAAGTCACTTGCCATGATTTCAATGAATTTTTTTTGGAAATCTGTACACAGCCAGATCACTTTTTGTTGTGTTTTATTTCATTCTAAAACAGATCTGTTGTTATCTGGTAAATGAAGGCATTGGTTCTCTGGTTTTATCTGTGGCTGTTTTCATATATAATATTATTCTAATACAAAGCGTTAGATCCTTGTTTGTTTCTCCACATGGAGACATTTTGAACTGTGAAATGATCATTTGATGGTTTAAATTTTTTGTTTATTTTGTTTTCCTTGCCCTTGAGGTTATTTTTGTGACAATTTTTCTGACAGAATTATTTAGTATTGAATGTATAGCAGCCACTGCTGAAGCTGTAAATGCAATGGTTGTCAGAGCTATTTTCACATAGAGTGAACAGTAGATATCGGATCATCTTCATATATTAAACTTAATACATTCTTCTTTACAAAGCTTATACATTGTACAGTACATGTTTCTTCACAGTTTTGTGCCATTATACTGGCTCTTGTACTTCAAAGACCAAATGTTACGAGGCATGGGATTGGCGTGACACAAATGACTAAAGTTTTAAAAGATTGTATTGATAAGTGACAAAGAGCTTGATTTTCCAAATGGATACATCCTCTCACATGTGATGAATGAGTGACAAACAGCTTGGTTTTCCAAATGGATACATCCTCTCAATATGGTTGGTTAGGACTGAGTGGTCCAATTTGGTACCAATATACTTTTTGATATTATTATATTATTTTCTGAAACCACGTGTCTGTTACTTCAAAAAAACAGGGGTGCTACATATGAGAGATCACCTTCCCACAGACGAAGAGAGCTAGCATCCCTGCATTACATCAATTTGCAATAATTCAACATCCTCTAATTGCAATGGGTGGCAATGGGTGCTGAGTGGACCATTCAGCATCAGAGCGAGGTTCTTGTGAACCACTACTCATGAAACATGGGTCAATGAGTTTGACTCGAAAAACTACACGGATTCATTCAACCTGATAGCTATATCACTGTGGAAACTACCTCCTTATCAATCAAACTGCAGGCATACGGGCTGTAGGAATAAAAGTTACAGTATTGTAAATCCAACGGTATCCCAACTGGAAAAGCATGGCATAAGAAGTAGTAACCCTACGAGTTGTAAGGGTTGCGGAACTGTCACCAACCCTAACTGCATAATCTAAAAGAATAAGAAGTTACATACTTTAAGGATATTGGGATTATAAGTCAATTGCGAGTAACGAAGCTGCGAGGAAGTAACCAAGGGGAAGGCTGGGGATGCCTAAATTTACAAGGGTATTTTAATTTAAATAAACTAAATTTTAGAATGCCCGCTAGCTACAAGAATAATTATTTACTCAGGCATTAATGTGCCTTAACTTATCCTGAAATCAAATGCATACATAGAATGCAATCCTCATTTCAGCGATAAGATGTATTGAGAATATATATAATGATACACGCACAGCATGAATGATGAGTGGAATAGTAGATGAATTTGTTTAAACACTGACAAGCTTCATAGCCTAAGCAAGGATCCATAAAAATCCTTACCTGTAATTTATGCACGCTGTGCCAGTCATGCTTTATCAGAGTTTCTGCCCTTCACACTATCACCATGGCGTTAACAACACCGAAAAATGTTGCAATTGTGGCCCTTTCTATGATGGGTTCTGTTAAAATTTATAAAATAAAATAAAATAAAAATTATACACAAATTTAGTTTTCGTTTTAAGGAGAAAAATTCACAGAATTAAAAAAAATTGAAAAAAAAAACAATGGTAAGACAAAATTATTTAACGTTTCTCCGAAATACATTTTACTTCAAAAATAAAATTACAAATAATGGGCCTACAAGAAAATACCTTGGAAAGTGACATTTACTTCAACTGTAGAATTTCTCCAACACCAGCGGTAAAAGGAATGGACGATTAACAGCCCTTCTTGGTTAGAAGAAACAACCCAACGCCACTGGTGAAAGCAATAAAGGGTTAGCAGCCATTGAATAATAATTAAAGGGTTAAAATTAAAATAGCGCATGAAGCATAAAAATAGAAATTACCTTCACCCTTCTGGTGTTTCCTTACTCTCCTACTGTTGTAGCCAGCCATTGCCATTTCATTCTCAAGAAGTCCACTTGAAAAAGCAATGGACATAGGCAAATACATAGGGAATACACACAGACACCAGACACAAGCTACTTTAACTGGCACAGGAAAAAGCCCGAAAGTCGAGGTAAAATTAATTCAGTGCGCAGGCAAGAGCTGGTACGGTTTTTATCGACATGAATGATCCTTTTATTTTCGTGAGTGACCCACCCCAGCACACTAATGGCACTAGTTAATTATTAAGCTACGGATGTAGTACTGGTTGCTCTAAAGTTCACCCAGTTAAACGGTGTTCCATCTGTTGGCAATTAAAAATAGGTTGCCCGAAATATGGTGACGCGTAGAATAAATGGAAAGCCACTTAGCAGATCTCTCATCGCATTAAATATGATGCATTTTTGTGTTTGAAATGGAATGGAAAATTTTAGCAATGTTTGGAAATTACGAAACAGTTGAAGAGTACTCCGCGAATATTATTGAAGCAATAACTGTATGGTCCCATGGGGGGCTTGGGATTCTATTTTCATGGATCAAGCGGTCCCATGGAGCAAACAAAATTATGCTACAGGATTAATTGGAATCTCCTCCTGAAAAATAGCAGCCCCTACCTTTTAGGACTGCAAATTTCAGCAGGTGAAATTGAGGGCTAGAAATTGCCCCTACAATTTAGGGATTTTTTAGGAATTTTTTCTGCCACTTGTCTATCACTTTGAATTTTAAATTTCTAAAAAAACCTAAAAATTGAGAGAATTTTTATTTTTTAATTAATTTTTATCAAATTACTCCACTTAGTCCCTTGATTTTTGGAGCTCAAACTTTTAAGCTGAATTGCAAAATTGAATTCATGGGACCACCATCTTTAAAATATTCCTAAAAAATCTTAGCAGCACTGCTGAAATTTTTTAGGAAGCCCCCCTCCATGGGACCGTACCCTAAGAGATGTCTCAAACGTATTATAAAATTTTATATTTAAATTTTAAAGATTTTTCCAATAAAAAAACTGATTTTTATTTTTTTAACATAGTCTTTTCAAATAAAGCAAGGTTGTGTTGTTTGTCAAATATTAGTGAACAATTTTGTACTTGCATTTTGATGAATATAAGATTGTGGTGACTTCAATTGCTTATAAAAAATGTAAAAATAAATTATGAAAAAATGTATTCTTTATTGTAACATATGTTATGATGTTCATCAAAATTGATCATTTCAACCTTGCATCCTTTAGTCTTTTGGATTTGTTAGATAAGGGTTGGAATAAGAACACCATTACATCATTTTCTAGTATTTTGTATTTCTTAGTAAGAAGATCTATGAGAGGCCTATAAAAAATCCTTGGTTTTGGTCTATGTTACCAAAAACCTATTCATGAAAGAATTATAGCTATTAACAAATAAGTTTTCAAAATAATCACTTTTTTGTCTACAGTATGTAGTTGTTAATAGGGAAATAAGGATAGACCCAACAAAGATTGAGGTCATAGTGAATTGGCCAAATCCGAGAGCTTTGTAGGAGCAATATAATACTTGAGGAAGCTTGTGAAGTATTTCTCTTTCATAGCTACACCTTTTAATGATATTACAAGGGTTGGAAGATGTTTTAAATGGGGTAGAGACAACAAAAGGCTTTTAAAGAAATAAAATACAAATTTAGGTGTACAATATGTTAGCTTTAACCACTTTGCAACAACAATTTGAGGTTGATAAGGGAAAATATGGTATTTTCATTTTATATAATAATTAGTATTTATAATATTTGGTAGGGGGTTAGTGGCACTAATAACTTGTTGAGAAAATTGGGGTCAAAATTATTTGACATCAGGGTAGATGTACCATAACATAGTACTAAATAGTGACTAGTGGGATTTTGTGTGAACCTTAATGAGTTAAAATAGTTGAGAAAACCATTGGTGTTTATGCATAAAGGACTACAATATGACTACACTAACATCCATGTAGATGGACCTTGGACTCCTAATACTAAAAATTATTTATGTTCCTCCACAAAGCAACCTAAAGTTATCACTCACCGACTTTTTTTAGCAAATGAGTTACTTCACTTTATCATTTCTTTTTCCTTTCAATACATTTAGATTATGCCTTATCAATTGTCAAAACATCTTCATTTGTGTGTTGTTCTTGTTAATCATTAGGGTATTTCCTAAAATAGATATAAAGATTTAGTTTGAGTAGGACATATAGATAATCTTCTTGTTACACCTTGAGTGATACTACCTATTTACTATTACCTTGTTTGGTTAAACTGCTTGAATATATGAATGAGTTTATGGTTCTTTATATGAATGTGTTTTATGAATCTTTATATGAATGAGTTTATGAATCTTTATATAAATGTGTTTTATGAATCTTGAATGGAAATATAATGAATGAATGAATGATGCAATTTGATATTTTATAATGATTCTAGTTATGAAATGTATGATGAATATGATTATGTTGTGATTGGCTAATTGTTGTTATGATGTTCTAAGTTGAGTGCAGGAACAAGTTTGAACATCTGGAAGAGAGAGGAAGTGTCACTCAAGAGAAGAACTTGGTTTGGTAACCCTTAATGAGCCTAATCGAGCATTCGCACACTCACACACTCTAGTTGGTCTATGTCGAGTCAAGTCAATTTTAGGAAAAGCTAAATAATATTTGGTTTAGATGTGAATGTTATGATTGAGGAATGTGATTAAGTCTTGATGTCATGTGAAATTCCTTCCTTGTGTGTTTAGTGTTATATCAATGAGATATATACATAAATGTATATATATGTATATATGTATGTGTCTATAGTAGACTCATACATGTGAGTGAATACGTACATGAGTATACATAGGTAGACATACCTACATATGCTCATGGACATATTACCCATATGTATGGGAATACCGATTGAACTAAGGTCACACACACACACACATATGCGCATGTGTGTATACACTTCATGTACATATGTTGATCGATGGTTATGAGTATGAGTGTTTTTTTTTAAAATATTGAAATGATAATATATATATGTGTGTGTGTATGTATATGTATAAAGTAATATAGTGACATATATATTAATATATATATATATATAATCATATGTGTGTATATATACGTAATGTTATTCTTTATATATTTATATATGTTTGATAATCGACAATTAATGTATTTGATAAACTTTATGAAACAAATATATATAAATATATATTTATATGTGTGTATAAATTGATGGATATAAATATACATATATACGTGACATCAACCCCAACGAGAGGAAGAATTTCTACACAATTTTTTTTGTTATCATTATAAAAAGGAATACATGGAATTAAACTAACAATTAAACAAAGGCGTGAGAATCAGCATATACTTCTTAATCATCATGTCAATATACATCTTACAATTAAAAGCTTGCTTCAATAACCAATAGAAGATTGTTGCCATTAATGAAGTGCACATACCTTAAATATTTTACAACTCATGAAGGCTTCATTTCCATGGTTTGCTCTGGATTATGGTGGAGTGCAAAATGATCCCAACCAAAGTGGATTCAAACCCTATCCACACCTCCAAGAAGATTATGTGGCCCATGGTGAGAGATTTATTATTTTAGACCCATAAGCAATGTATAGAATATCTTCCTAATGACCAAATCTCAAGGCATACCTACCAGTTATAGACCTAAGATACCATTTCCCCATAGTTATAAGGTTACGAGGTGATTTATATGTTACCTACTTGAGCTTGTTAGGAACCTTCTTCCTTGTAGTCCATCGGACAGCTAAGTAAACAAGGTTATCCATCTCTAACATAGAATGATCCTTGACTACTATCCATCTCAAGCAAGTACATCAGCTAAACACTTGTCAATCTCAAGCATTAAGGTACTGCTCCTTGACTATTGTCCATCTCGAGCAAGTACTACCCCTAGACACCTATCAATCTCAAGCTTACAATTTTTTCCCCTTGACTTATCTCCATCTCAAGCAAGTACTACCCCTATACACATGTCAATCTCGAGCAAGAAAGTACCGCTCCTTGACTTATGTCCATCTTGAGCAAGTACTACCCCTAGACACCTTTCAATCTTGAGCAAGAAGGTACTACTCCTTAACTTCTCTTTGCACCATGACCGGAAGATATGTACCTAACATGATTAAGCAGGTTCCCAACTTAGTTGCAGCCATGAATGGCATTGATAGATATTTCCTATGGTAGCATTACACACTCATAGACTCTTCTCGGTTGGAAGTAAGGTGGCTCTTCGCCCCATGATAGTTTGTGGTTGATACCCTAGTTATATTTAATCCCTTAATATACGTTTCCAGACAATGACCCGTAGGTGACTTATTTTCTCATATCATAACAAAATTTTGCTACTTGATCACATAGGACTATCTTAGCAGCCAACAAGCATGTCAAAAATTAACCAAGTGGTTAACTATGACAATCTTGGCAGCCAACAGTACATGGAAGAAATTAACCATGTGATTAACTATGGTTGTCCTAGCAGCCAACAAACCATATCATAATTTAAGACAAGCCTAGCAACCAACAATGCAATATGGTGGTGTGCAGATTTAGCATTCTTTAAGAGCATGAATGATAGTAATATACGTATATAATTCCTAATTTATTGAGCAACAACATATCCTCACAATTTGTTTGTCCTTCATCTTGCATAAGAAATTACAGAAAAAGGGCAGATTAGAGGTGGAAATTGATTTGTAAAGCTAGTAGTTGTGGTGATACAATAAGCAACACCTACATCACTCCTTCAATGACTTCAGTTAATGGTTTATTGTTTCAATATTAAATAGTTATGTTATCTTCTTCTTTTTCTTGCCAATACTAACAAATGTATGAATATTTACGGTAGAAGGCCATGACCCCATTTTATTTTATTTAAGAATTACATGGATATATCATGATGGTTGTTATGGGTCAATTAAATAGAGCAAAGGATATTTTGGAGAGGGTTTCTAATGGACTCTAGCAAGTACGAAGAGAGAACCACCCCTTCTACACATTCTCAAACTCATTCATTCATGGTGCCCATATTTAGGTAGCATAGAACTAAGGTTAAAGAACCAAAGATTGGTGGCATAAGCACCATTTATCACATTTAGTTACAACCAAGTTATGAATTCTGGGATTTGAAGAGTATGTTTTACCACTTGCAGTGTTGAAGCAAAGGTTTTAATATATTGATCAAAATATGTTTCAAAGAGACTCTTAAATTTTTGAGGTTTTACTTTATCCTTCTAATCTTAATAACAATACAAGCTTCCATAGACCCATATTGAACTCCAAGATGAGCAGAGAATGACCGAGTATAGTCTAGAATATCAATAAAAATCTAAAGCTTAGGCTGCAAGGTCAAAAATTCAAGGAATAACGCAAACTACAACCCCCAATTATAGAGTATCATTACTAACAGTAGAAAAGAGAGTTTTTAAGAAAATTATCAAAGAGTTATGAGTTTTCTGCAACCTTAAGACCATCCTTAGGTTTTTTTTAAATGATTCAAGCCAAAAGTAAGATTTTTATTATGAATATTGAAATATAGACAAAATCTATAGCTGGAGAAGGGGGTTTAGAACCTAAGATTGAAATGTCCAAGTGAATGGCATCTGAGGTAGCTTTGAAAGAAACCCTAGTCATCACTTTCTTCACAGCTCTACATTACTAACCTTTCACCTTCTCTCTTTCCCCTAACAAGCTTCTAGTGTGCTTCTAGCGTGCTTTTTTTCCAAGTCTGCAAGTGATTATAAAGGCAAGTGCAATTTTTCTTGCACATCTTGCAAACTAGGTGCCAGGAACTGGGGTGCCATGCCCATTAATGGCATGACCTCCCCTCCTCTTCCCTTCCATGCTCGCTCCCATACCTAATAAATTCGGCGATCCCCTGTTGTGGGTGGAGAGTTGCACCATAATGGTGTTTCCTGTTTGAATACCCTCTATTTCATTTTATTTTATTTGCTTCTCTATTTCATTCATGAGAATTCGATGAATAAACTTTATTTAGCTACCTGCAATTTTTACAAGGTGCCTAATTAGTGATATAGTTTGGTTATTTAATTTTCTTTTATTTTATACTTCATAGACTCTTACATGTTATGATTTATTATTTGTTTATTTGTTTATTCTAATCTTTATTTATTTATTTACTTATTTATTATTATTATATAATTTTGTTTATCTATTACCATTCCTTATTAAATTATAACATTATTCGATGTTCTTAATTGATTCAAATGAATCAAACTATTTGGTGTCTTTATCTAGCTAGAATAGATAGCTATGGAAATTTAATAGATGACTAAGGTCCTAGGCTTAAATGAACTTAAGTTTTCAAAAATTACTAGCAAGGTCTTAGCACTAGAATGGCATTACCAATTGATTGTCTCTAATCCCACTGGACCACAAAATCCACCTCATCATGCACCCTAAGCACCTACAACCAATGAAAAACCTCACACAAGTCCTACAACCAAGTTATTAGTCTGAGTCAGCTTAGAAAATTTAATGCATCAAATTTAAAATAACATAAGATTAATAACCACACTGATTAATGGTAACATTAAGGTTCTCAATTAGCACACACACACACTCACACTCAAATACATTTATGTCTACATAATAAAATTTGAAAATCCACCCCTAGTCCAAATTACATTGGGACTAGGGGTCATGCAAAAGATGTAGCAAGGTATCTAGGGGATATGAAAATATATAATATATAAGTTGAAAACAATTGTGATATTCATAAAGCACAACATATAATGCTATCATTAATAATGGTTAAGCACTTGAATGAAATTTGGGCGCATGAATAAGGTGCAACCTTAGTGTTGCTTATTAACCTGTGCATATCAACATGAGACCAATTCAACAAATTTAAGAGGCATGTAGAAATGAAAGGCTACTGTGTAAACTTTATAACATAAAGTAAATACAATTTTTAAGCATTGTGCAAGAATTCAAACCCGCACTTTCTCATAAGGCACCCATATATGAAATATAGCACCAACTTAGAATAGAATGTAATGTATAAGAAGTATGTGAGTTGTGCATAAGCTTAATGAAGCAATATTTTATCCTTGAGACTCAGTCAAGAGTAAACTTGGTAGAAGCATGAGAAGGAATTCGATTAAGGAAACTTGTTTTTTAAGCTTGATGTTCATTTGACTTAGTAAAAGAGTCTTGTCGTCCCTTGTAACAAGTCGACTCAACCATTTAAATGGAGAGGATTGTTATGTATTGCAAACCTATAAGTTAGTTTGATGAGTTGTTGCATGAGGATATAAAAGTGGCAGAAATATTAACTTGTTTGTAGCCTTCAGTTTGTCACAATTTAGTATAATAGAGGAGCTAATTCTACCAATTGCTACACTTTTTCAATTTGATTATCTTGTTGTTATTTTGTTGTGATTTCTAAGCTAGTGAGTTGAGAGCTTGAGAGTTTGAGAATTGTATTGTTATTTTGCATTGAGATTTTTGAGAGAATTAGTGAGAGGTTAGAAGAGGGAATTAATTTGATCTCAGAGGAAGTATTGAGCAACCTAGAGGAATAGAGCTAGGAAGGGAGTTAAATCACTTGGAGCATTATATAGGCATGCTAGTTTTTATACCTTTGTCATTTATGTTGGAAACATTAAATAGTTTGTTTTACTATGTTATAAAAGAATGCTTTTGAATATGTTGTGATGTTTCTACATGATTGCATGTTTCTTGGTTGTTCATTATGTTGTAGAACCTTTTTTATTGGTTATATTTGTATGTACCCTATATATGGGAGTCTATATGAATGCAATGTATTTATATTGTACATAGTTGTCATCGCTATATGTACGATTTCTATACTAAACGTATGTAGCATAAAGTAAGAATTTGCTAGAATCAATTTGGTAGTAAAGTCATTTTGTTATAAGTTGTTAAGAGGGTTATTCCTGGGATTTTTCTGATCCATGGGAAAGGGGATAACCTAGATATAGAGTATGGATGGTCATAAAACTAAATCGAGCTAGGAAGGTGGGTGAGCGTGTGATGTTCACTCTAAATCTAGTGATGGATACTTAGACCAAAGTAGTGTAAGTAGCCACTGTTTACACTATCAATTCACTGTGATCCAAGTTTGCATACTAGACAAGAATATTCATACATGTAGGTTGTAGCCACTATATGTCAGTTCTAGATATGTAGGACACAACATCATCCTCAGAAAAGGCTAAGGTTAAGAGGTTACCAAACCAATCTCTTTGTCAAAGGGTAGGGCCATCAAGTACCAGTTTGGTAAATTTGTAGGGGACTACAGTAAGTCCATGGTCAGTGGAAAAGCGCTTGAGTGGTGCTTCTCCTCACAAAGTTGGTGGCCAAGATTTGAGGAAGATATTTTGGACCATTTGTACTTTATATATTAAGAAGCTTGTTAAGTTATGTATGTAAACTTGTATCCATCTCCATGGGAATTGTAAATATGAAGAATCATATGGAAAATGTGTATCATCAATACTTATATTAATGAAAGGAATTCTTTTGTATGCAATGGGAAAGTTTGAAATATGTTTCAAATATGCATTTATTATTCAAAGGAAAAGAAAATTTGTATTTCTCTTAAAGGTTAGATGCATAAACTATTCACTTGTGGGTAAACAGAGAAAAATTACTATGTAGAACAACAGGCATGTTACACTTCTTGAAAGGGAAGAAAATGAATCATGTAGATTAGTATTTCATTTCTAGGTTATTGGTTTATCTTTGATCTTTTTAAATGTCGATTAGTATAATATATTTTTAATTGTATTTTTATTAGTGGCTAAGGTTATTAAACTAAAAAAGTGTACTAAGAATAAGTTAAGATTTTATGGTCCCCTCTCTCCAACATTTTGTGTACATTATATTTTCCTTTATTAGCTCAATACAACTCACCTTATTCAAATTCATACTAGTTCAACAAACCAATTATACATTCAAGGAAAATTGTTGCTACACTAGAAATCTAGTGTACACTAGTGCTTAGAATCAATCTACTATTCTATAAAATTATGTAAATTAAGCAACTTATCATTGAGACATAGATATTAGAATTAAGACTCTCATATTGGAAGTTCATCTTGGTTTTTATCTTCAATGGTGGGTAGTTTAATCCATTCCATAGTTTTTTTCTTATAAGCAATAATTTTTCTCTCGCCACTTTTGTATATCCCTAGTTATATTAAGAATGAAAATATTATTTTTATTTACAGTTACAATAAAAAAATAAGATTACAATTGATAGTGAAATATCAAATTAACCTTTATGATCTCCAAAAATCTCTATAACTTACAATTAAAATATTTAACATGCATAACTTCTTAACTATCTCATAAAAACCTACTAAAAATAAACTATCCAAAAAAATCCAATTATTAATATATACCAAAAAGTAGCTTCAAAAGATTGTACAAACACTAGACTATATCAAATTCCCTACAATATCTTCACTTGCAACTATTTTGACAAATTATTGTAAAAACTCCAACCAAACAATTACATTTAAACCAACCTTATTTTTCTTATTTATCAATTGAAAAACTTGACAATTAACCAATTCTTAGGAAAAAATTTGGAATTTGAATTGTTGTTCTAAGTTGCAATGTTTAATGACCAAAGTGTTCGATGATTGGTGAGAATGAACCGATGCACCTTTGTTGGATTGAGACTTCCTATCCTACAAGCGATTTCAAGGTTGTTTTTATATATAACATAGATTTAGCTATGCTAAATGTGGATCCCTTTAGTTTTCTTTTTACATGTGTATATCAGTTGCTTGTTCAATATAGTAAGAAAAATTTAAGTCCTCGTCATAAAATAAATGAGTAGATGAAGAACCTAGAAACATATCAAATATACAACTAGATTATTAATGCGATTGAAAGTAAATAATTGATGAAAAATCAAAGAGAAATTAATATTAGTTTCCAAACACAGATAAAAACTAGTTGAAGGAAGGTGATAATGTACATTCTAATGTTAATACCATCCTCCTCATTGGGGTCATGAAGGAAGTAAGTAGATTATGGGAAAGGAGATGCAAAAAGAACTGCATATAAGGCCTTACCCATCCCAAAATCTATAGCATGAAAGAGAGTATGTCTACAATTAAAGACAAGAGTGAGCTCTCTTAAGGAAGGAAGAGATTTTTGAGGAGCATCCAGGGCTCTCAGATAACATCTTATGTATTCATCTGTAATAGAATCCTTGGCCTTCCTGATCTTATCTACTATGATGTGGAGGCCTTGTTTGTCAAGAGCTTCCACTGTGCAAGTGACTAAAGCCATAACATAGGCTTTGCCAGTTAACTCTCTTGGAAATGGTGGAACAAGGTGATTCCTTACATCCACTATGAATTGTAGGCACACTATAGTTGCACAACTCAAACCCAATGCTTCAACTCTTGCTTGCAGTCCTGGTAGGTTATAACTAGACTTTTTAAAACCTACATAGCTTTAAAACTAGTTATACAATTATATTAGGCACAATCAAGTTAATGTTTGAGTAATGTATGAAAAAAATAATTAGGGAATTCTCTAAAACTAATTTGTGTTCAAATTTATATGATTTTGTGGATTCAATGTTTTTCAACATGCAATCAAAACAATCTTCATAAGATAATTAAATAGAAATTTTGAACAATTGAGAAAAATAGCATTCATTGTATCTGTGTACTAAGGACCTTGACCCTAACCTAGATCCCTAGGTCTCTCATGCTAGCCCTTTGCAGGAAAAAGAGAAGACTGTGAAGATGGAGCGGTTGGAAGCATTAGCTGACTTGGAAAGCTTGCTAGACAAGAATAAGATAAAGGTGGAGGTGGTCAAGGTTAAGGATTCCCCTATTGAGGAGGAAAAGGAGCAGAAAGAGGAGCGTAGGGAGGTCCCTAGTCACAACTTGGAGCCAAAGGAAGCACCTCCTCTCAACTGGGATGAGGTAAATATGGGTTTGTTTTTCAAGATGGTTGAGGATGGAATGTGAAATTTGCTTTCTCTCGTGAAATGGTTGTTCTCAGAGGTGAAGGAGCTCAGTGTCTAGGTTAAGAACTAATAGGATGTCTGTGTGGCAATGATCCGGTGCAATCAAAAGGAATGGGCTATAAAAGGTAAGGTTAAATCTATGAATGTTATGCTGGATAAATTAGTTGTTGATTCTGACTGCATGGGAGTTACTCATGAGGAGAGGATTTCCTATTTGGAAATGATGGTTAATAAATTTTTAGAGGAAATACTTGTTAGTATTGAGGATAGAATTGGTAAGCTTTCTGAGGATTTGAAAATCTTGGTGAACATAAGTAACAATTCATTGAAGTCAACTGCTAAGGGTCTTGTGGTTTTAAACAAGAAAGCCCTGAATTGGACTGGTAAACCCCTAGAGCTAGGGGAAATTGAGAAAGCGGTTGAAGATGTGAACTACTCAAACTTGGTGGATAAAAATGTGGATCCTACTCCAGCTATGGAAAAGGATGTGGAGGTTGGACCATGTTTGAGGACAAGGAGTAAGATGAAGAGGGAAGTTGTATCATTTGATGAGCTCAAAGAGGTTATGGAAATGCATGAGGGGGTTGTAGAGGAAAATATGGCCTTAGTTAATGTCCTAGAAAATATGTTGTAGCTATTGCTGACTCTTTTGCTTGATCAGTCGGGGTGCTGATGTTTTTTGTTGTCGATGTGCTAACAGGTTTCTTTGGTTTTTTTTTGTTGTCAGCATTTTGGTTTTTTGGGTTGTTGTTTTTAATTACTTAGTCTTTCTTGCGGTTTGTCATCATTGTAAAGGGTTTTAGAGCCCCTTCGAAACCTACTTCTTCTTATCAAAAAGATTCATTGTTATCCAATTATAATATGTGAAAAAAATTGCCTACTTTTAGAAAGTAAATAAGGTTGAGAGGCATTTAAATTAGACAGATAGAAAGAAAAGAAAAAGAAAAATTTTTGAGTTAGGAGGATGGATTCAAGAAAAAACTTGTGAGATTAAACAAAAGTTTTGAAAATTTTGATAGAATAAACTAAATTATATAAAAGGTTAAATACCTAGTTCTTATCCATTTTATTTTTTAATATATAAATTAAGCATTTATTAAATCCATAAACCTACACTATTGCACAATGATATTAGACACAACTGCTTGTATTTACAATTATAATTTCAACAATTTAAGAAAAATGTCAAATAGTAATATTAGAAACTATTAAACATATGGCTTTGTTTTATTGGTTCATATTTTTGTTTAAAAGTGTTTATTAAACATATGTTTGAGGTGCATTGAAATCTAGAGAATGATATTAGACATAGATAATAATTATAGTTACTACCATATGCAGTCTCGGTTCACTCCTTTCTATTTATAGTTAAGGTATTATTGTCCTTATTTAAAAAATTTAAAAAATCGCCATGTCGCATCAAAAAAATAACATTTCAGTAATTTTTCAAAACAAAGTTCATGAAGACAAGGGACACTACTATTTTGTTATTCAAAAATAAAATTTAATAATGATGAATAGTTTACATAAGCTACTTTTGTATTTACTTATATAATGAAGCTCATCTCTAACAAGGGCCTTAAAGAACTCATGATTGCACCCAAGAGAAAGATCTATAAAAAAATTGAAAACAAAATCAAACCAAAATTTGTATACCCATTATAGTTTTGTCCCTAGCATAGAAGTGACTCCCATGGAGATTTGCAATACATGAATTAAACATCTGATTTTTAGAAAACATAATCTTAATGTTCCTCACTACTAACAAAGAAATTTTAACCACTCTACCCTAGCAAAATATATATATATACCCCAAATCAGCCATGTGGAGTGACACCTTCAACAAACTTATTAATTGGAGCTTCCATATTCTCTACAAGTTTAGTCACTAGAACTATTGCCACTATGTTGCCACTACACTCAAATTCCTATCAATATAGGTGGCATATTTCCTCTCAATTCATGCCTCAAAATCATATTCCATGTCTCTACAATAGCCACACCCTACACACATCTGACCCACTATGGTTGCCGCCACTCCCAAAATCATTATCACCACTAAAACAACTATCAACATGCCCACATAACCTCTAGAAGGTGATCCATGTGTTTCCACCTTTGAATATGTTCATCAGGTCCTCCTATTGTCAATGGTGTTTATTGCATACAATAAGGTATTGATGTGATTATCACTGGCCCATACAAAACAATTTATATTAAAATCTCAACCAACACATACAAAGACGGTAACCGTAATGATAATCATTCTAAAACTATATAGATCTCACATGCCCACTTCATAATGTTTCTCTGTTATGTCCAAACCCCTACAAGTACTTTTTAACAAATCTTAAAAATGGTTCAACATAACTAAATAGTCTAAAATGGTCTTCCATGTTGAAACCCTCTCACCTTCAGTTGTCTCACATTTATTCATTTTTCACCAACTAAATCAACTTTAATTGTGTTATTTGGAGATTATGGCGGCCACGTGTCAGTGGTTTTACCCTTATTATAAGTTTTTGTGCTTCCTCTTACTTCGTAACTGAATATATCGTCCAATAAGAATGGAAAAAAATATTTGTTTACTTATTATCTATAAAAAAATATCGATTTGAATTATTTAAATATTACAAACTTTGAAACTAATTTATTTTGAAAAAAATTAATGTTTTTGATTCTCTTAAATAAATAAATTTAATCACTAGTTAAAAATTACCCCCTCCACTATAGTTCCATGGCAGTAATTAACAAGTGATAGATATAGATAATGCGTCTAATGTTTGTCAGTAAGGTGTAATATGGTAGTTGATTTGAAGTACCAGCCTATCTATATTATAAAACAATCTATATAAATTAAGTCAAAATATATCATTTTAGAAGTGTTTATTTTTATTATAATATAATATAAATATTATAAATAATCAAAATAATAGAAATAACATAGATATTATATTATATTAATATTATTAATATATTATTACATTATATTATTTTTATTTTATTTTATTATTAGTATTATATATTTAATGTTATTGTATTAAATATTGTATTAATGTTAATATATTTTATAATAATAATAATATAATACTAATATATTAATAATAATATATTATTAACAGTATAGTTAATAACTCCAATAAATTAATATTAAATGGTTTATATTTATATTCATTATATATATATATAATAAATAACTTGTCTACACTTATCACCTCATCTACCGCCAGTGATGACCTAAGGTGACAGGGGAACATTGGCAGAAGGCTCTAAGCGGAATGGGAAGTTCGCCTAAAATAGGGAATCTTGGAGGTGACTGCCATCTTAATGATTGATGATGGCAAGGATAAACAGAGCGACACGTAAAGTATGCATTTCATGTTAGATTATGCAAATCAGTCAGGTGACAGAATATGATTATCATGAGGTGATGTCTGAGTTAAGGCTTGGGGTTGCAAGATGAACTATTCATGCAAGGACGGATTGCCTTGCATTGCCATTATTCAAGGCTCGTGTGGGATGGTTCGGCCTTGTTGTATGCGGGCCTCTTAAATTTTGATGGACGATGGCATTTTTTCTGTATGGTTTTCAAAATTAATTTTGTTGGTTGTCTCTATGCAGGGCTCTTTTGGCTAGAGGGCAGCTAATGGTGAAGATGAGCAGATCAAAATTCATCATTTCCGTCTCTATGGAGGGGTTGGAAAGTTTTAGCGTCGACACTCCTATTTCGTTGGTGGTGATGAAGAGGCAAATAACATTTATGGAGATCACAAACCAAAGGCTGAAAAGAATTTTGCTTGTGGATGATACTTTGGTCATGGTAGCGGTCAAAATGATCTTAGGAAAGGGCCACCTAGATAGAAAGGAATTTGCGAGGGATAATGCATACATTTCATGGTTCTTAGCAGCCATTTTGGATGTGGGAGTGTCAAAGGTGGAGGCAAAAGAATTGATGGTGAATCTATTCCGCGGTGACATGTTAGGAGGTTTGGAGAAGACACTAAAAGCGGCCTTCATGGGTAAAGGAATTCCGTGCCTCTCTGACTTGGAGCTCCTGTGGAAGATAGATGAAGCAGTAAAGGTATACCCCTTTCTTTTAGACTTAAAGGGGCTAGCACTCATGAGGCACAGGATGATCTCGGCAATGGTGGTTGAATTTAAGAAAAGAAAAATGGGGTTGGTGGTGGAGGAGGGCTTGGAATGGGTGGAAGATTTTACTTTATTTGCAGAATTAAATGGTTTCCTATGAGGCTCAACCTCTGTGCATGAATTTGTTTTGTTTTAAATGTTATAGATCGATGTTGGGTTTCAAGATATGCAATGTGACTGCAATTTTGTGTTGGGTGTAGCATGTTCCCCGGATTGGTAGGTCTAGTGTCCATGGAAGTTTGGTGGTTCTCCTGCGTAGCAAACGAATTTTACATTTTTCCTTAAACTTTAATATAAATCTTAGCCTTGCGTATCAAAAAAAAAAAAAACTTGCCTACACTTAGAAAACACGTGTCTAATACATCTAAATGTTTGGAAATTTGATTGAACTAGTTGCAATATATGAGGATTAGAAAAAGTCACCATTATAAAATGACAAGAAATAAATAGTTGATTGGACAATTATTAATTACTCAGCACATTAACTCTTTATTCACATAGCATGTTAAGTCTTTCACATTAACTCTTTATTCACACAACACGTTCACACATTTTGTGGATTATTATATATGCCCTAAGATTTTGTTCAATATTTATGTGGATTATTAATATCACTTTATACACTAGTGTTCATTTAAAAAAATTATTTCTTCATCTTTATTTTATCCTTTTAAAAAATCATACTGAGGATATAAACATGTGGAATTTTTGTGTACACGAATAAATGCTATTGTAGGAAAGCCTGTCAGCTTAATTATTGATAGAATAACTACCATATATATATATATATATATATATATATATATATATATATATATATATATATATATATATATATATATATATATATATATATATATATATATATATATATATAGAAGAAGCTGAAAAATATCCTTCTCAAGATGTTTATTTTTTATTTAATTTTTTAATATAATTATATTATATATAATATTATATATAAGATAATATTAAAATATAGTTATAATACTATATTAGATATTAGAATTATAATATTATAATGTATTATTATAATATATTCATAATCATTTAACTTGCTTGGGATAATATAGATTTGTTATTTTAAGCATCTTAACCATTTTGCATTTCATTTTCATAATCATTTAAGTTGTTTGGGATAATATAGATTTGTTATTCTAAGCATCTTAACCATTTTGCATTTCATTTTCATAATCATTTAAGTTGTTTGGAATATATATAGATTTGTTATTCTAAGCATCTTAATCATTTTGCATTTCATTTTCATAATCATTTAAGTTGCTTGGGTTAATATAGATTTGTTATCCCAAGCATCTTAATCATTTTGTATTTCATTTTCAAAATCATTTAAGTTGTTTAGGATAATATGGATTTTTTATTCTAAGCATCTTAATCTATTTTGCATTTCATTTTCATAATCATTTAAGTTGTTCAGGATAATATAGATCTGTTATTCTAAGCATCTTATTCCCATTTGTTGCATTAGGTGCATTCATTACATTAGGGCCATTCATTAATTGCATTCATTTTATTTCATCATATTATATGTACATTCGTTTCATTTCATTACACATTCATGACATATCATAATAAACACCCATACAATCCATATCATAAACATAAATCTCATGCAACACACCCTGCATCATACATGTTAGTCATCCATATACATACATCATATAGATGTATGTCCATCACACCATATCCTGCATCACAAACCATTAGCTAGTTACACATAATCATAAGCATAGCACACCACATCTTGAATCATAATTAGTTAGTTACACATTTTATATACATTTGTAGACAAATATTTTAGCACCCTAATGCTCTCTAGCACTTCTAGGGTTTTTCACCTAAAAGGAGAGAGGTGGGCCAAAATGGGCAATGTCCCCACTCAAAAATAATGCAAGCATGAATGAAATATGCCTAAATGTAATAAACTAATAAAAGATAATGATTATTAATGCAAAACCTAAGAGATGCAAGATGTTTGAAAATACAGTGTTGTATGCAAAATGACTTAAGAATGCAAACAAACAATAACAAAAATGAAAGAGACTAGAGAGGTGCACCTAAAAACTAGAATGTGATCTAGATAGGCTCTAGAATCTTGTATAATTTGTTGTTGAAGCCAACTGGGACACTTACACCAAACTGGGTGACTTAGTCTTGTTTCAGGGAGATTCTACTAGAATAGGTTTCAGCCAAATGGGTATCTAGAAGGCAAAAATCACTTTTCAGGCCTAGTAGTGGGACAAATTCAACACAGATGGCAACTTAGTCCACCTTCAGCTTTTGGGAATTTCAGGACAAGAATCTATAGCTTTCAGTCTATACTTCTATTCTTGACAAATGTTTGGATTTGATTTTGCAGAAATCAGGTTGTAAGAAGTCTCCAAGCTTCTCTTAGGGCTTTTCTTGACTTGAATGACTTTGATGAATTGACAACACCTTTTAACACCTTTCTCTTTGACAAATTTTCATACAAGACTTACAAAACACATATGCAAAGAGGGGAAAAAGGGTTAAAGGTTAGTGAATAGGGGTTTGCCTTGGTCAAACCCCAATTTGGTAATCAAACCCTTGAAAATGAAATGAAATAAAGAGAGAATGAAGTAGAAATCTGAAGATATGCAAGTAGATGCTCTAATGAAGACTTGATAATGCCTAGAATGCTTGAGAATGATTAATGTGTGTATGCTAATGTATGAATGAATGTATCAAATGAATGGGATGAAAACGAGAGGAAAACCCTTTATTTATACTTGATTTTACAAAATTTCTCGAAAATAACACATTACAAGTGTACCTCAAGGTTAAGAGAATAATATCTCGCCAGAAATTTAAAATAATTTTGATTTTTGTGCCCAGTGGGACTAAGTCGCCCCAGGTGGCGACTTAATCCCACCAGGGCAATTTTATTGGGTGTTAAGAATTATAGTGTATTTAATGATGTTTAATGGGATTATTCTCCAAAACACACTTAAGTAGGGTCAAAAAGTACATTAAGGGGTCATTTAAACATGAGAAAGGGTCAAATTATTGATGACAAGCCTAGAAAAGAGTGACATTTTGTTACAACTCTTTACAATACTTTGAAATAAGACTTGGTAAGTAATAAAAAGAGGTTATTTAGGTGAATTATAGTGAAAAAGTCCTAGAAAATTATGAAACTCGGTTACAACACTTCACAACACTTTTACAAGACATCATAATGATTCACAAGGGTCCAAGACCTAATGTGAATGTTTTAACCACATTACAACATTAAATCTAGGCAAAAATCAAGCCAAAGTCACTAGGAGGGCCTAAACATGAGAAAAAGTCGAAGGGTTACTTTTTCGTTTCCACAACATCCATCATGCATGAACTCATCAAAAAAATAAAAATATGTCACACACATCCATGACTAGTCGTAATAATCATCCATGTGATATAAATATTATAATAATTTCCATCATAATATCCATCCTTAAAGTCCATAATGTCAACAGAATAATACAAATGTCTATGTACTGATGAATTAATATATATAATAGTGTGTATGTACAAATGACACATCATGTGTCATGAATTAGTATAAATGTGATCAATCACTGCATCATCTACCAAAAATATATATATGGTATCTCACTACCTTCGATGCATATACATGGTCGCCATCTACACACTTGTCAAAATTGAATCCCTATATCCCCCCTCCATCCATCTACGTAGTGCTCCTCACATCTAAATGATGTGGTGACTCCAGTACTAACCTTCACCCCTCTCCTCCTCCACCTCCCCTCCTGGGTGGTCCTATCAATCTACTAGATTCCACTAATCCACCTAAATACCCTGCCCTTGCTCCTCCCAACCTGGAGGGACTTGTACTCTTGTTAGCCACCCAAGAGTAGGATGGAGCTCTTCGCTCCTCTAGTACTGACGATTAATACAACCCTCGGTAGTATCCTGTCTCTACAACAACATGAAACATGTCACTCCTATTAGTCTTGGCCACATATCTCTCCCATCTGTTCTAATCTATATCTGCATGTAGCTTCCCCTCCCCTACTCCCATGCCTCCTAAGCTAGCCATAGGTTCACCACCTCTCCCTTTGCCCTCCCTACCTATGCTCAAGCATTATTGTGCTCGAATACTAAAGTATCCATAATCACATGGGCATCTTCCACTAAGGCCTATAATGTGTCCCTATGTTTATCACTATATCTAATAGCCCCTATAGCCTCTCCACCTTAGTTCGTAAACTATCACGCTCTACTGTGATAGTCTCATTTTCTCCCTATTGCACTATCTATAACCTATCCAACTGACCTTGTAGGTTGTCTCTCTCAACTATCTACATTTGTACATCCTCCTACACCTAGTGCAATTGTTTCTATAACAATGTATGAGGGCTTGAGCCCCTACCAACCTCGCCCCTACATCATCCGCCAATAATGGCACATACACCACTATAGCTCTCTCTTCAAGAACCTTCCTAGCCTATCCCTCCTCTGCCACCACCTATATCTCCTCCTCCTCTATCACTTGTCCCCTCATGACACGATCCTCCTCTACACGCTCCTCGGTGAGACATCCTCCTCCACCTCATCCTCCCCACCAGGTGTCTCCTCCTCATCCCCCTCATCCTCTGTTACAAATGCCTATTACAATGACTATCTGAACCTCTCTATAGGCATCACTCTCCTGAGTCTCCTGTCTATCCACCATGTTGTGTATCTCTCCATCACTATGAGATCGCCAACTCCTCTCCACAACAATGTTGTCTCCTTTAGGTTGTCCCACATATGCTTGTTCCTTGTTGTTGGTACTGGTCATCCCCACACACTGCTCTCTCGTGTAATCTGTCGGTACCTCTCCTTAGGCTTGGGAATGTCTTGACGCACCCCAAACTACCTAGTAACCTTTTCTGGTTGATACATCAAGCTATAACATGTGTCTCATGCCCAAATAGAAAGCACCGTGAGAACATGAATCCCCTCGCCATCCTATCATCCCATTTCCACGAATGGAAGTCATACGCATTGTACAACCTCTAGATGATTTGATCATCACTCAAGTCATCCATCACCCATCTCTAATAGGATATCCTCCTCACCTCTGAATAATGTCACATACCACAATACTCAAACACAATAGGCAAATATATCTACCTATCCACTATCCTTACTACATTTGATCAAGTGATCAGGATATCCTATTATACCCACACCTATAGCAAGGTCACATGTGTGATGCTACCCATTTTCCTATAACACACTACATGCATGTCCTTGTATAGTTGCACCAATATGCATGTACCCCATGTGTATGTCCCTCTCCTCTCCATCGTACCTAGCACAACCTAAATCAACTTGAGGTTGAAGAATATCCACTCTTGTCGAGTAGGTGAATCCTACTAATCAAGTCACATAAATACAATGGTAATGATACTATGGACCCTATTCACCCTTCCAAATCTAGTTGGATCCCCCTATAAGGGAGATCTATCATCCCAAACACCACCTGCAAACTCTCCATTGGTTGCCTCACCACTCCCTCCATGACCAATCCTCTAATCAGTAAATGTAGTATCCTCCACATGTCCTCCAATGTCACTGTCATCTCCCTTGGGAGGAGGAATGTGTAGGTCTCTGAGCTCCAACGCTTGATCAATGCTATCAACATGGGCCTATGTTCCCTAATCATTGAGAACTAGGTTATATGGCCTAGTCCTACTACCTCCATGGTCACCTAATCATTCTCTGTCAAGTATTGAGCCAATGCCAAGGTCCCTGACCTCCAGTCTCGCATTCGCATGTTGTCTATGTCTTGCATCTGGATCAAACAAACATTTTAAAATTCTCCCTATATTTAGTTGTTATGCTTTATTTCTTTAACATTTTTTTGACATCCCTTTATTGTGTTCACCCTTGTTTATAGCACATTCGCCCATCCCTTTATCGCATGTTGTATGTTTACCCTTTTCTTTAACCTCATGCATACACCTCTTTAGGCATGCACATTCGCCTATCTGTCATGGCATAGGAAATTTTCCCTTGTACAAAAGCGTATATGCTTCTTCTCCATTCCTATTACACGTTCACCCATTAGCTAGCATAATCGCCCTTGTGCAATGGCATGTTCTCCTGTCTATAGACCTTCTTTTAGGGGAAAACCTACTTCGGTCCCTACCTCACGTGTTTGTCCCTATCCCACACTTACGCCTACTCCGGTATGTGTATTCGCCCATCTAGACCATTTTCTATGGAGGCAAATGTGCTTCATTACTACCTCACCCATTCACCCATCCCATATCACATTTTCCTATTTTGGGAACCATGCAATCACCCCTCTACCCCCTCTTAGAGGTGTTCCCTCCTCAACCTAACCCTCGTGCATTTTCCCATCTAAACACGCATTCACCCCTCTCCCTGCGAGATCGCCTCTTTTCCATTAAGGAAAACTTGTTGATCCCAATGGGCAAACCTACCCTTTTAGACAAGTGAATTCACCCCCGACTCGGTTTCCTACCATATAAAACCATTAACAAAATGCAAAAATAAAAGTAAAAGTTTGATTTTTGAGGCATACCTGGTCGGGGATCTCGCCACTTTGGTGCAACCCTCGTACAACGTCTAATCAATGCAAAATATTGCCTCCATGTGCCATTTTACTCTCAAGATCACCAAAGCTCTTAAATGCCCAAAGGTTAAAATGAATAGTAACTTAGACAAATTACTATTTATAGGTAATCTCAACCCTTGAATTCAATCTCTAGATTGAATCCTGACCCTTCATTCTATTCCCCCTCTAATGAGTAAGGAGAGATAGTCATTTTTCACTTCATGCATTCAAGTCTTAAAGTGCACACACTAACCTTCAATCTAGAATTGCAATCATTTTGCCTCCATCTTGCATCAAAACTCCACCACAATCCATCATCTACACTCATTTAGCATCCAAAATCATGTTTTTCTAAGGTGTTATGTTGTTGAATTCGATATAGGAGCACACAATCAAGCACATCAAGGGCCAATAAAACCATCAACTCGAGCAGGTATAAATGGTTATTTTTCTTTCTTATTTGAGTTCATCTAATGCCTTATCTTGAGTGTTGTCTTTAGTTTTAGTCTTTGCATTGGTTTCCTTGGATTTAGAGTAGATTAAAACACTGCACACACAATACATCTACAATATGTTGGAGAAAATTCCAATTAGGCTTCGTAAACTGATCTAACACATTTCATGTTTCATAGCTATCATACTCTTCTCTATCACATTACATTTGCATCACACTCACATCATATTTTCATAATCATCATCTTCATCTACCATAATATATCTATAACATTGAAATAATCTTACATGTATATGCATTACATCTGCAAACACCTACAACATCAATTAGGTCGGCCTAATTAAATGAAACATATAATATAATAACCTGTCGAATTAAGATCCAACCATACATGCCTTGCAAAATAAACCAAAACATGTAGCATATCAAAATAGGTCAACAGAGACCTATAATTACTCCCGTAATTTTGATCCAAACTTATTCTAACTCCGCATGACCTCAACGCTCTTGATTTCTCCTCAGCAGAATGGATTTGTCCCGAGCAGACAGATTATAGATTCTATCATCACTGTCCATGAGAATATCCATTCGTTAGAGGCTTCTAAGAGTCAAGGTTTTCTGTTAAAACTGGACATGTCCAAGGCCTATGATCAAGTGGATTGGGGGTTCTTGTTGAAGATTCTGAGAGCTTTTGGTTTCTAAAAGAGATTCCTTCTGTTGATTTGGGAAATGATTTCTACCACCAGCACTGTTGTTATTATTAATGGTTCTCCCTCTCATTTTTTAAAGGTTTCTAGGGGTGATACAAGAGGATCCTGTCTCCCCTATCCTTTTTACTTTGATGGTAGAAAGCTTTGGTAGACTTCTTCAGAAAAAGGTGATGGATGGAAGTCTAAGAGGATTAAGATTGTCTTTGACCAATCTTTTCTATTCTCACCAGCAATTTGTTGATGACAATATTCTGATGGGAAGTTCTACTATTGGAGAAGCTAGAACTTGAAGTGCACTCTTTTACTTTATGAAGAGGCCTCTCGGAAAAAAATAAATAAGACCAAGAGCTCCTTGTTCTTTTTCAACACCTTTGAACCCAGGCAAAGGAAGATAGCAAACATTCTTGGCTATGTTGTTAACCATCTCCCCTCCACCTATCTAGGTCTTCCTTTGGGATCTAAGCCCCTTGATTATTTTTGGTTGTCTCTGGTGGAGAGGTTTAATAGGAAGCTTGCTAGTTGGAAAGGGGCCCTCCTTAGCCAAGCTAGTAAAGTTTTGTTGTTAAAGTCTTCACTCTAGAATCTTCCTATCTATGGTCTAAGTCTATTCAAGATCCCCTCCAAATTTGTTGATATTATTGAGAAGATTTAGAAGTGATTTTTGTGGTCAGGGGTTGAGGAGAAAAAGAGAAGCCCATTGGTTGCTTTGGAGAATGTGTGTAAGTGCAAGAAGTATGTAGGTCTTGGTCTATGGAATATTAGATTCTTTAATAAAGCTCTTCTAGCGAAGCAGGTTTGGAGGACCTTTGTCAAAGTTTGTGAATGGAATGCTATTTGGAATAGTAAATATCTGTGTGAGGTCAGCTCTCCCAAGGATTTTCTCAGCTCTCAGAACCTCCCACATAGCTCTAATCTTTGTAATAGTGCCATTAAGGCTAGGGATCTTGCTTTTAAAGGTGCTTTTTGGAAAATTGGAAATGGTAGAAAGATTATATTTTGGGAAGACAATTGAATTGGGAATGAGCCATTGTGGATCATAATGTTTTCAAGCTTTATATGGAGGAGTGTAAATTTAGGTTTGGTACTCTAGTGGGGGACTATTGGAGAAATGACTAGTGGGTTCATATTTCCTCTATTAGCCCAGACCTTGCTCATCTGCAATCCCTCCTTAATTATGTGGTTTTGAATCTACGGGGCCAAGAGGATACTATGGTCTAGAATTTGTCTTCTAAAGGGGTCTACTCTGTTTCTTTAGTGGTGGCTTCATTTTTTCTTAATTATTCTTCTCCTTTGGGGGCGAAGGCTTGGGTGTATAACCTTACTCCTAAAGTCAACATTTTTGCTTGGATCCTTCTTTAGAATAAAATTCTAACCAATGAAAACCTTTGTAAACATGGTATTTCTCTTCCTAATAGATGTTATCTTTGTTGTGCATAGGTTGAGACGGTATCGCACCTGTTTCTTCTCTTTCCCTTTTGCTTATAATATCTGGTGTAGGGTCTTGGAGTTGTGGAACCTTAACTAGGTCTTTCCTGGTTCTATTTGGGACTTCTATTACTAATAGAATTCACCATCAAACAATCAAGTGCGAAAGTTGCTCTGGGAGTAAATATTTCCACACTTTTTGTGGGGTATTTGGAAAGAACACAATAACAGGATCTTTAGAGACTATGCTCTCTCAAAGGAAATTGTTTTTGGTAAAATTTGCAGAGTTGTGGGAGAGAATTTAAATGGGTTAAGTGGTAAAACAAAGGCTAAATTTAGGGCCAGCTGCCAAGATTATGAGTTCAGAGTTATTGAGGCATGGAAGATTGAATTGGATATCTCTTCTCCCCTCAATCCAGCTAAGGGTGTTAGGGATGGCATTCAACGGAGTCTTCCTCCTCCTGGTTGGGTTAAAATTAACTTTGATGGGGTGGATAAGGGTAATCCTAGGCCAGTTGGGTGTGGGGGAGTGATAAGGGATGAGAATGGAATCTTTATTTTAGCAGTGGTGCTCCCCTTGGGCACCCAAACCAACCATCTTGTTGAAGCCATAGGGGCATACAAAGCTTTATATCTTGCTTTTCAATTGAACTAAAAAAATGTGTGGCTTGAAGGGGACTCTAATAATATAATTCAATGTATTAAAGGTCTTCAAAAGCCATCATGGACTATAGAAAGTTGGATTAATTTGTCTAAAAACATTATAAGCACCTTTAAAAATTGCTATATTTCCCATGCTCACCAGGAAATCAACACGGTGGCATACTTTTTTTGCTAATAAGGGTGTTCGAGCAAAAGAGAAAATTATGTGGCAACGTGGTGACACTCTGGAGGCAAAAGTGTTAGCCTTATTAAGGCTTGACAAAATTCACGAGAAGATATCTTATGCCTCTATTAATTAATGATTATGTATGAGAAGGGTCTTGTCATGCAACTCTGGAATTGCTGCCTAATTATTCCTCTTTGTAGGTTGGTGTACTCTATGATTTATGATTTTTTGTGCCTCGCATGCTTTCTGGGTCTTGGAGAGAGTCTTTTTTGGGAACTTTCTGATCAAGCTTGTTACTTTGCAAATATGGGTGGAGATTGTTGTCGTGTTGAGCCTACTGAATGTGAGGGGCTGAGGAACAATGATAAAGTGTGGACTTTGTTGGAAAAAGGAGGCCTCACTTCCTATATTGAAAAACTTCATGGTTGGGACCCGAATGTCACCAGATTCTTTTCTAAGGAATGGAAGAATGGTAAAATTAAACTTTGTGGCAGGAAAATCACCATTGATGAGCAACTCGTCTTTGAGGTGACCGGTCTTCCCATGGAGGGTCTAAAATTTTATAGGGATAGAAAACTATTGGACATGGCAGTGAAGAAATTCTTGAAGATGGAAAAGGAAGAAGAAAAGTTGTGTAGGGCTTACAAAAGTAGCTACAATATTGGGAATATTAAGAAGGTTTTGCAGAAGGTGTTGAAAGTGATCATGGAGTATATTACTTTGGATGGGAGATACACCAGGGTCTTTGGCTACCTTTTTTGCTCCTCAATCACCTCTGACATCAGGTTAGGGTCTTTATCCCCTTCTATTTGGCCACCTCTTTGAATGCTAGCTTCAATGATCATAGCATGAACCCTACTAGATACCCTATTCTTCATGAGGGTTTGTTGGTTTTAATTTTTGAACATTTCAAAGCCCAGCCGACTTTGTCCAAAATGTCCCTTTCTCCCCACTTTATTTCTGAAAAAGAGGAATTGGACATAAGCTACACTAAGGAGGAATGGGATACTAATCTAGAGAATGAGGTTGGTGAGTCCTCTAAATCTCTAAAGAAGGGGAGTAATAAAAGAAAGAAGGCTAGTGTCCCCTCTAAACATGGCTTTTTCACCCCTAAAGGAGGTACTAAGGTACTGATCCTTGGCTATGATGAGGCTAAGCCAAAGGTGAAAGGTAAAACCCCTAATATCGAGGACTCTCAGAAGGATTCTTCGTCTGAACGCTCTAGCTACCCTACCATTGATAGAGAGGAAAAACCTTGTATCTTGATGACCTAAAGCAAAAGATCATTATTTCAAAGAAGAACGTGAGTTCCCTATGGATATCCTGGCTATTTCTCATAATGGGTATGTGGATTTCTTTAGACTAATGAGATGGGTGTTTTCTAAGATTAAGGAAATTAAGTTGAAATAGAGGGTTATGAGCAGCAAACTGGAATGACCTGAGTTCCTCGACAACATTGCTAGAGACAGAGTGAAGACCACAAACTTGTGGACTGAGGAAGAAAAGAAGTATATGCTAGATTTCCTCAAGAAAACTGTTGAAGACCTTGATAAATTTAAGAGAAATCATGATGATAAGCTCTTAGTTATGGAGGAAAAACTCAAGAATATAAAAGAGTTCATCCAGGTGGTGATGAATACTATCCATAAGATTTTTAAATCCATGGCAAACACTATGGATATGATGGTGGACAGTCTTAAGAATGCTTATCAGGACAAGACTGTTGTGGAAGAGGAGGTGGATAAAGTACATAGTCTAGAAGGTTATGGTGGGCCATGTAAAAGAACTAGAGAAAAACTTAAGAGAAAGGCTGATAAGGTCCAGGTTAACATTTAGGAAATCAAGAAAGCAACGCTTAATATGAACAAATTGGAATAGGAGGTGGAAAATATCCTAAATAATATGGCCTAACAGTGGGGTTGTTGTTGGTTTTTTGTAGGTTTTGTGCTGCCTTCTAGCTGGTTTTGATATTCTCTTTTGGAAGCTTCATGTCTTGCTTGGGTACTTTTCTAGCTAAATATATCTCTTGCTTGTTGTTAAAGGGTTTTGGGGCCCCTTCAAAACCTATTTTTTCCTTAATCAAAAACTTTGCACAACCTCAAACCCTTTAGGTCAGCACCGTTGGTGAAGCAACAAAGGAATGAACCAACTATTCATCCACATATCGATATGTGGACCTCCAAAGCACATGACACTTGGACCTAAACACTTATGGCATCTGTAAGCACTCCTTCAAAACTACATATCAAGATAATCATCTGTGATGGAATGCGGACATTCCAAACATGTACTTTATCACTGTAACTTTGCCATATCTAGAGTGATAATCAAATCTAACTTCAATTGTGGAGGGCTTCAAGATGTGAAACATTGGATTTATATTCCTCCAACATTCACCAAAATTATGTCAGAATTGTATAACTATATTTTTCATGGCAGAGTAATGCAAACCTCAAAATTGGTTCAAAGTATATTGAAAACTATACTAGGACTTAGGCAATTTCTCCAAGTCATTTGATTTTCTTTAGACCAACCAAACTGCATCTATATGATGGGTTTCCATCACTACATTCAATCATATTCATCAATTAGTTTTACATCAATTTTTACCTTAATGTTGACATCAATGGCAACACCATACATGCTCATGTTCATTTTTCCAACAATCTCATCAATGATAAGCAAACTTCCAACAAGTGTAGGAATTGACAATCTGTCAGTCATAAGTGTTATTCCTAAAACAAAAGGATCTTAACAGAAAATTGAAGATACAAGATACAATCCTCAAGCACAAAATACAAATTTTATAGATTCAATCCCTAGAAAGATCAATCCTAAACCCTTTCATCACGAATTTTCCTAGCAAGTTAGATATCCTTTAGCGTTATTGTGACCCTCTTGGTATGAATAGCACACAAATTAGTATCTCCAAATAATCCCATAAGATAAGCCTCTATAACTTCTTAGAGTGTGAGGATGGTATGACTTTGAAAACACAATTCTATCTGCAACAAAATACAATGACAAGGATTTATTGTTGACTGCATTACCACAATCACTTAAAATTAGGATTTACCCCAAGCCCATGAACACTTAACTTGAATCCCTATCAAATTCATGTAATTTCTTTAAAAATATGCCTACAAGTAAATGAGAAAAGGTGTGAAACCTTCATTGGGCATCTGACATTTGAAGAAATGTCATAGCCAACATCAGCAACACATTATCATTGCTATTGCACAAATTTGAAACTAAAGTCTCCATTTTGACCATCAACAAGATTTGCATATGTGCCTTGTAATCTAATCCTTCTACAAAATTAAATATATAATTAATTCAAAACCTTAGATGAACAATAAAACCCTAACAATCACCTTGAAGTCCTGAGCAATTTCTCGCACAGGCCTCTAGAATGGAAACTTTCATATTAGGAGCTTAGTATTCTTCTGGTACTTTTGGATCTCACTATATATTAAATGACACAAAACAAATCTTTATAAAATAAGAAACATTTTCAAAAAATTCAACGAGGTGAAATGTTAGGGTTTATATTCTAGAGCAATAGTTTCGAGATAGTATCAGTGAGGCTTCTTCACGCCTCTAGTCTAGGTGTTGATTTATGAGCAACCTATGAATTGAAAATAAATTAAAAGTATTACTAAGGATACCTAACTCAACATCAAAAATGGAAAAAATAATAATTTAACATTTAGTTTTCAAAGCTACTAAAGAGAAGACTAATATTAAAAATCCATGCATAAATATATCTTGGTTGTGAGTTGTTTCCTTGGAGCATTTCCTCTTGTAGACTTACACGCGGTTTATGTAGTATAATCCATTTCATTTCCATTTCCAAATCCTAATTAAAAACCAAACTAAAAGAGTTCACTACTACGACAAAGATGGTGTGGGTGGAAGCATAGTAGAGAACAAAGGAAAAAGTGCCTTTTAAATCCTTCAACATTTGATTAGGTGCGTAACAAATCCTATCACATGTGCAAAGTCTTGTATGCCTCTATGACTAATGTAACCTCCTTGGAATTCATGCAAATCCCATGTTATCTTTGTAGAATAGCCAAATTGTTGAGACCAACTGCAAAAAAAGTCGTCAATCCAGGTGAGGCATAAGGGTTGAAAAAGGGTTCAGTCATGGTGTGAAAAGGTCATGGTACCTATGATTCAAACACACACCATTACCTCGCTTAATCCTCTTTCACATTTATTTATCAATTAAAAATTAAATAATAACATTTGAAACTGCTTTCCTCATATTCAAAAAAGAGACAAATTTTCATGCTTATCCATTCCTTTATTTTGGGCATGATACAAATTATATTGTTAAACCACGAACAACATAATCAATTGATAAGTAGGAGGTATTTTTCCACAGCGTGTCAAAATACACAATCATGACTGTTGAATCCTGATAGCAATATCATAACATAATCAATGTCAAATATTAAAAGATGTATTTTACATAATAAACATTATCAATTTAAATAATGTCCAAAATTTAATTAGATGTTTTAACGTATATGGATGAATGCCATTATAGAAAGCCTCTTGGCTTAATTAATTTGTCAATATTGCAAATTGGGACGATGAAGGTGTGGAATGGGGGATTGGAGGAATTTTTATGTTGCATGTGATAAGGTTCTTATACCCTCACCGCAATTTTTCTTCCTCTTAGTGAGTCATTTGGTGGAGGGTGTGACAGGTGAGAAGGTAGCTTTGTTGTTCAAGGTGGTGTGGGGGTGTTGCCTAGATTTTGTGGGCACTATTGTAGTTTTATAATCTCTATGGGGGTGGTTGAAATCACAGAGAATTAGGAAAGGTCTTTAGGGTAGGTTTTTTACTCTCTTGTTTAGTATGGCATCGATTGGAGGTGTCAAATTGAAGCAAAACACACCTTTTGGGAGATTTTGGGTCAGGAATGGCCCATCTTCTTCCATGCATGCATGTGTCTTAAATTTTTTGAATAAGCCCTAAGTGGGGAGGACTAATAAAAAAATGGGGCTCTTCAAATCCCAACAGTAAATGGATTCCTAGAAAAGAGCCACGTGATCAATTGATTTTAGTAATTAAATTGGGGGCAATCGAAGAAGACTTTAATTATATGATGAATCATGCCTTAATTTTCAAGTTCATGGGGATTTGAGCTACTCTTTTGGGCTCGATGAACATAGAACCCTGAGAGAGTAATGGAGATCATGTTGGTAACTTAAAATTATTTTATGGTGGTTTTCAATTGCTTAGTTGATTATAACAAGAACTTTAAAGGGGTGCCTTTTCTTACAATGAAGTTGTTTGGTTTATAAAGCCATGGAATTTTTGTTTTAACCTCATGGAGGAGATTCTGTCATGTATTCTTGTCTAGGTGTGAATCCCTTGGTTCCCATTAGAATTTTATAGGAATAAGATTCTTCATTTAATTGTGTTGTTGCTAAGCAAGCTAGTGAGCCCATCTCAACAAAAATTAGATACAAAGGTAATTTATTATGAAGACATTTACATTGAAAGTGATTTAAATAATCCTTTGCCACATTCTTTAGAAATTTTCCTTAAGATCCACATCATGGATTCAACAACTGGAATATGAAGCACTTGCATTTAGGTCTCATATTTGTTATGAGTATGGCCACTTCTAGAGGAGGTTTCCTAGGGTTAGCTCTCTTGGGATACCTTTCAACGAGCCTCCCCATAAAACTTCCAAGATGGAAAAAGGAAAGGATCCAATTATGGGGGAGGATGCAGACAAGGAGGGCTTTATTCTAGTTAAGCCTCAAAATAAGGTAAGAGGGAAAAAATTGACTCTTAAAGACAAATAGGAGGCTGTGGTTTTTAATCGTTTTGAGGTGTTAGATGATTTTAATCAACAAGAGGTGATTCTAGGGGGTTGGATCTTGGAGTGGGTAAAGTGTAGACAATTAAGGTGGTATCTAGAGCAAAGGATGTTCAAGATAATCAGGAGGGTGGGATTCTTGATGTGTAGATGGACATTGATCTTAGCCCTATGAATTTTGGTGCTTTGGTGCTTTGGTAATATCTAAAGTTGTTGAGACAACCAATTATTTGACCTTGGTTGGGTTGATTCCTCCATTAGAGAAGGAAAACTTGGATTCAAGGAAATGGAAGTAGAGCCTTATCCACTTTAGGGCTGCAACAAAAGAATCTTAAGAAGGGTGCCCTAGAGAAGCAACTTAAGGTGGAGCAGAAAGAAAAAGGATAAAAGTAAATTAATGGGAGAGATGTTGGTGGAGTCAAGGTCAATCAAAACCATTGATTTCCACTTTTCAAACTCTCAAAAATGATTATCCCTTGAACAATTACCCTACACAAAAATTTGTTTGGAATTTTTGTAGAGTTCATTCACTTGATATTTTCTTCATTCAGGAGACTAAGCTATCATTTGAAATTATGTGGAGAATCCAATGTTAGTGTATTAGTGCTTAGGGTAATGTTGTGGGAGTAATTTGCTTATGGAACCCATTAAATATTTCTCCTCTATGGTGGATTTTAGTAGAAACTCTATCTCGGTGGTAGCTTCTAGCTTTGAGTCTACAGAGATTGTTATATTTTTTAATATGCCCCAACTAATATTTTGGGTAAATATTGACTTTGGTTTCATATTAGGTACATTCGAATAGTAGTCTCGCTATACCCTTGGATATTGGCAGGGGAATTTAATGCTATAACAGTCTAGAGGAAAAGAGGGGAGAGATAAAAAGGCTAGAGCCTTCTTCCATTCTTCTTAAAGATAATGTATCATTTTAAATATAGTGATAAATCTAGGCAGTGGTCTGTACACCCAGAATAATAGAAAGTGTGGTAAAGACTCAATCTTAGAGAGACTTGACAGGTTTTTGGTTTCTTGCTTTTGGATAGGAAACAATTGGGCAACCAACTTTGAGATCTTTGAATGGAGAGGTTTTGATCATTGGCCCATCAAATTGTTAGCTTCATTGGTAGGGTTCTCTAGGAATCCTTCCTTTAAGTTTCATCTTATGTGGTTGAGGGACTCGTAGTTGCATGACCTTATGACTAATTGGTGGAATTGCGACAAACTAGCCTATGGCACGATGATGTACTCCTTTGTCAAGAAATTACAATTCATTAAGTATAAAATCAAGAAGTGTAATGGGTGGTGTTATGCATTATCTTTCTTGCTAATTCGATTGCTCAGGCTCATCTGGATGCTATTACCCACTAGATTATAGACCATGGTCTTACCAAAGGATCTCTGAGGGAAGAATCAATCACTTTGAAAGATCTTGAAGAATAGGAATTATGTGATAAGATCTACTAGAAGCATAAGGCTCATATTGAGTGGCTTCAGGAGGGAGAAAAATTTACAAATTTATTCTTTAATTTGGTCAAGGCTAGAAGGCATGGGAGCACAATCTCCTCTAGATTGTTTCATCATAGGAAAATCGTTTAGCTTCTTTAAAAGAGATCTCTAGGGAGGATTCTCTATATTATTCATCTTTATTTTTGAAGGATATGCCATCTGCGATTGAAGAAGAAAATCATAGTTTGGCCTATATCCCTTCTTTAGTGACTATAGAAGTGAATGAGATACTTATTAGTCCCATTTCTCTAGAAGCAATGGAAGAGATTGTGTTCTAGATGAAGAAAGGGAAATCCCTTGGCCCTTATGGGTTCCCTATTGAATTTTTGTAAGAATTGTCAGAAATTATAAAATTTGACTTATTGGATATGATGCAAGAATCACAGAGGAACAAAAAAATCATTGAAAGCTATGAATTTCGTGTTTCTAGTTTTATACTCAAGAGAGAATGGGCTAAATCTTTAGATTTTTTCAAGCCAATATCTCTTTGCAATGTGGTATATACGATTCTTTCAAATTTTATTGAAAAAAGACTTAAGTCATGGATCAACAGGTTCATATCTAAGGAGCAAGGAGGATTTGTGGAAGATAGAAAAATTTTAGATTGAGTGGTCATTACTGTGGATACTATTCATTCCAAGGTGACTTCCAAGGAGAAGGTTGTGTTTATTAAACTAGATAAGACCAAAGCTTATGATAGTGTTAAATGGTCACTCCTGGAAAAAGTGTGTCTTGCCTTCGGTTTTGGTATCAACTAGATCAACTAGGCAATGAATTGTATCATTTCTACATCCTTTTTTATGCTAGTCAATGGTGAGCCTTCTACATTTGTTGGAGCCTCTAGAGGTCTTTGACGGGGAGACCCTTTGTCGCCATATTTGTTTATCATATTGGCAAAGGGCTTGGGGAGAATCATTAAATATCAAGTTAATCAAGGTATTATTCAAGGGTAGAGATGGGGCAATGACATTCCTTCACAATCTCATTTGTAGTTTGTTGATGATACTGTACTAATGGGGGTTGTTAGCATTAGATATCTATATGGTAGTCTCGGGTCAACAAATCAATGGAGGAAAATCCTCTATTATTTTCTTCAATACCCCTATTCCTATTCAACATTGAATAGCTTGGATCCTAAGATTTTAAATTGGAGCTCTTCCTATAGTTTACCTTGGCATTCATCTATTTGTTCATTCCCTTCCTAGGGGGACTTGGCAATTTTTTTTGGATAAGTTTCATACAAGAGTCATTCATTGGACCCGCAAGTGGCTTTTCTTTGTTGGGGGAGTTTTATTTGTGAAATTTGTGGTGCAAGTTCTACCTAATTACATGTACTTGATCCATGTTGCTCCTATAATTTCATTAACGAGTTTGATGCTCCTGCAAGGCAATTCATATGGGTTGGTATTTTGGTCTCTTCAAACTAGAGTTTGGTTAAGTGGGAAATTATTTGCAAACCAAAGCAAGAGGGTGGTTTGGACTAAGACAAGCTAGTCTCACTAGTAAGGACTTGGTTTCTAAGCTATATTGGAGGTGGTGTAATAATCAAGATCATGTCTAGGCTAAGATTCTCTCCTTCAAGTGTTTGCATGGGGTGGCAAGGGAATATGTGCCTAGAGTTTATCCGGCCAAAAAAGGATTTGTGATTTGGGACACTCTAAAAAAGAGTGTCAATTTGATTAAGAGGGGTTTATTTTAGATATGTAATAGGAGATTTGAAACATTATTCTGGCATGACCCTTGGGATGGTTTCCCATGAATCATTTACAAGACCTATGTCACTATTTCTTGGAAGGGGGGTGGTCTCAAGTTTAGGATTTCAAATATATCTAGAGCTTGGGGCATGTGGAGGTGTTTAGATGGAAGGATCCTTTAGAGTGGCCAATTGAGGGTTCTAATGTCAACAGAGAAGAGTTAAGAAGGATTCTAGATGGTAGAGCATGTAACTTTTTGTGGGAGAGATATTTTGGCCTAGAGTTTAGACCCTAAGGGGGTATATTCAATGGCTTCTACCTATCAGTTGTTAAACTTACAAAAATATGGGGGGATGGAAGTCACATAGTGAAAAAATGTGTGGAATAAATTTTATTGGCCTAAATGTAACTTATTACTATGGCTTATTGCTAGGAATAGGTGTCTTACCTTGGACAACCTCTAGAAGATGAGATTTCAAGGGCCATTTACTAGTGATTTGTGGGAATTTCTATGTAGATTCTAATAATATATTTTTTATTTATTTTTAGAAAAATCATAAATATTTCAACATCTCCTTTAATAATTAGTTTTAAATAGAAAGCAACATTTTCAAAAAGTAATGTTTATGTTGTCCAACATAACTTTTTTCTATAAAGGATACAAATTATAATTTTTAAAATATAGATTCTTAACATCAATATCTAGGGAAAGTATATTTTTTCATAATTTTTTTTGTTACAACCCATGTGTTATTACCTATTTACTATTACCTTATTTGGTAAATTACTTCAATAAATATGAATGTGTTTATTTATGAATTTTGATGGAATATGTTGAATGAATGTTTGATTCAAATAAATGCTTTATGATTCAGTATATGAAATATATAATGTGAATATGACATGTATGAGAAGTATATGAATGCATTGATTCGGTTAATTACTACTATGGTGAACTAAGTTGAAATGTAGGAACAAGTTCAAGCCTCCGAGAGAGAGAGAGAGAGGAAGTATCACTTAGGAGAAGAACTTGGTCTGGTAACCTCTAATTCAATCTTACAAAGCATTCACACACTCACGCCCTAGATGGTCTTAGTTGTGTCAAGCTAGTTGTGTAGATGGTAAGTGATCTTCAGTCTAGTTATGTGTGTTTATATTGATTTGTGATCTTGTTTATGAATGTATGGAATGAGGTATGTGATGAGTTTTGATGATAAGTGGAATTTGTCTTTGTGTGTTTATTTGTACATCGATGAGATATGTGCATTTAATGTATATATGTATATATGTACATATCTTTGGTAAACTCATACATGTGAGTAAATACGTACATGAGTATACATAGGTAGACGTACCTACACATGCTCATGGACGGATTACCCATATGCATGGGAATACCGATTGGACTAAATGACACGCACACACACACATAAATATATGTATATACACATTCCATGTATATACTTTGATTGATGGGATTGCATGTATGAGTGTTTTGTAAGGATAATAAAATGGAATTATGTGTGTATAATATATATAAATATAAAATGGAATTATGTATATATATGTGTGTGTGTGTGTGTGTTTGTGTAAGTTGATATAGAAACATAATACTATTCTTTATATTTATATGTATATGTCTGAATGGTAATATGCTCTAAGCTAATCAAAGATAACACAAACAAGGTTAGTCATATTCGAAAGCACAAATAACCATTACCTATGAAATTATTGATCATACAAAGATAAGAAAACATGGAATAAAGCAATAACAATCAAATGAAGAGCATGTGAACCTATCTAAATAGATCAAACCTCAATCCTAGAGGGGGATTGGTGTCACTTTGATGTGGAAAGTGACCCTTTCCCAATCCTTTTTGATAAGCTCCAAAATTATTTGATTCCAAGTGTATGTGATTGTGATGCAAATGTGTTGATAACCTAGTTGAAGTAATGAAAATGAGTGATTGCTACAGATGAATATGCCTATAGTAAGATTGCATTAGATTATGGATCCATATTCAATAGAGAGGGACTCTATTTATAGGACTCAAGGGTTGAAGAGTGGATGAATTTGGAGGATGTGAGACTAAAATGGGGACCAATAGCATTGTGACACTTGTTACAAGGCTAATGAAAGCCATGGGGATGTGTGTGGAGCAAATTTTGAAGAATGTGATCAAGAGTTAAGGCATGTAGGTGGATTTGTAAGAGAATGTAAGTGAATTGAATGAATGTGGTTGAGATGTAAAAGGGACAAGATGGCATGTAAATGGAGTTAAATTCTCTTGTAAGAGGCATTTAAGGCCTTTGTAAGAGGCTTTAAAAGCTTTTGGAGGGAAATTTATGAGTGGGTGGTTGAGAGGAATATTCAAAAGAATATGCCTTTGCGAGAAAAATAGGCTAATTAGTTAATTAAAAGAAATGATTTTTATGCACAACTTGGTTAGTTGACCATAGGTTTATTTAACCTCGGCGAGGTTAAAAGCTAGAGAAATGGGTAATAAGGATTACAAGTTAATTAGTTTAGACTTAATCAACTTAAGTGGGTTACGAGTTTTATGACATTTGTTAAATAATTAGATTTATTTAGTCAAATGAGAGGACATTGGGATTTTAATTAAATTTATATAATTAAGTGGGATGAACATTAGTGAGAAAGGGATAAATTAATCTGATAAAGTTAATTATTGGATTAATAGTAAAATTTTTAACTAAATAATAAAGATTATTTAATTAAATGGTTAGTGCAAAAGTGATTTAGGAGGAAGTTATGTTAATTAATCAAAATCTGATGCCTAATATCAATAAGGACTATTTAAGTGTACATTTTGCCCCTCTTTGAAGTGAGGTACTTGTTGCATTGATTCAAAGACTAACGCTACCAAGATCAAAATTCAAAAAAATTCTAATTTTTTGGATGCCCCACTATTGCCCCAATGAAAGGAATTTATGCTGCTACACTACCCCCTCGAGAGATCGAGTGAAAATTTCAATTTTTGGGTAAATCTCGCAATAAAATGAAACAATAGTATAGTTTCAAAAAATAAGTCAGAGGATGCAAAATACCCTCAAGACACCAAAAAACTATCAAGATAGGCTTCATGACTCACAAAACAGATTAAGAGGTTCAAAAAAACCCTAATTTTTGAGTTTAAATAGGAGGGTTGAGGTCATTTTCAAATCATTTGCACACTTTTCTTTAGAGATTTCTTGCGATTTTTCTCTAAGCTGTTGACACTATGGCTAAGTGTGTGCTTCCCATACATCAGATGGAGTGGGTTTGTGAGTTCCGACGACCACTAGACACAGGACCCCCAGTATGCAAATCAAAACCTTTCTCATTTTTTGTGTTTTTAATGCATTTATTAGTGGTTAATTAGGTTAGTCAAAAGTGGCTTTGTAAAGAGTTGCGTTTGCTCCAATCGGCGTTCCTTTTGACGCTGGAGCGTCACCTTTTTTCTATAGTGTCACCTTTATGGTATAGTGTTACCTTTGCAATTTGGGTCTAGAGTCGTGCATCTAATGCTGACTTGCCTTTGCAATGAAGCATCACACAACCTAGAATGGGTAAAGTGTCGCTCAAAAATGTCAAATCGCCTTTGCAATAAAGCATCACACAACATAGAATGGGTAAAGTGTCACTCAAAAATGTTGACTTCCCTTTGTTGTAGAGCATCGCATGAGTGTAAACAGTCTGGCGCTGCCCTCAAATGCCGACCCACCTTTCAGGAAGAGCACCACTATTGAGTTTGGGGTTGCTTTTGCTAAAAATAGAGCACCGCCTTTGCTAAAATTGAGTCACCTTTGTATTTTAGGGTTTTATTTTTTATTTTTTGTAAAAAAATTGACGTAGTGTGCATTTTGACTGCAAGAGGTTCTTTTCCTGCTCCATTCAAAGGAGCATCAGTGCCAGATTTTGCATCAAGTGAGACATTTGACTAATGATGCATTATTCTTCCTCGATGTGATTGGTTTTGGGCATGTTGCAAAAATATTAGTGATACGCACACACCTGGGTATGATGATAGCCTTGGTTGAGTGATGGTGGAGTGAGACATCGTCGTTTCATTTACCGACTAGGGAGGCCACTATCACCCTTGAGAATGTTTGGCGGATCCTTTGGATTCCCATCCACAAAGAGAGGATCATATATGATGTAGAGGCTAGAGGTGATTGGATTTTCTAAGTGCTTGGAGTAGATCAGTATGAGGTTGACAACGACCATATTGATTTGCACCGTTACAAGGCGATTTCCCAAGATTTAACATTGTTTGTGGGTGCATTGATCTCAAGGGTCCTAGTACCCGACAAGTGAGCCAGGGGATGCAATGTTGGATGAGGTATAGTTTGGTCTTGAATGATGGAGGAGATGATGGTCTATGCTTGGGGCTTGGTTGTTCTTGCATCGTTGTATCATGATATGTACCAAGTGGTATATTGTGGTGTACACAACATTGGGTTTAGAGTGACATTACTCCACATATGGGCCATTGTAGTCTTGCAATCAACCATTACACTTGTGGAGATAGACCATGAAGATCCTGTAGTGTACAAATATGAGGCAATGACAACCCTTTTATACAGGTATTATAGGCATCTCACATTGGAGGCCGATGATTAATGAGCTAACAATTTTCAAGTGGAGGCCTTGGATACATGCTTGTCAGTGGATCGATGATGATGAGGAGCTATTTTATTATCAGTTAGATGAGGTACATGTAGGGATGGGAGCACCACATGATCTAGTGATACCTCCTAGACAGGGTGGCCTAACAGTTTGGAGAGGTGTAGGATGCACCTCAAAAGGGTTACACAACAATATTTGCTAGGAGATCTCAAGAGATCGGCTAGGGATAATGGATCACTCCCCAAGTTGTGATAGACGAGTTTAGATAGCTGGTAGCATAGCCATGGGTGTACTTTGATGGTCCAGAGGATGTTGGGACCACCTAGGCTTATGGTGCATACCAGAAAGCTCACACTCTGATTTGACTTATATTGCTAGTTGTTCCAGCAGCAAGTAGAGGAATCTAGAGAGCTCCTCGAATAGGTTAGCATTAACCATCACATGGGTAGCATGGGGGACATGATGGGCATGATGGGTAGGTGCTAGATCAGGGGGCACAATTAGGATGACCCTTAGAGACATGATAAAGGGCCTCCACTGGTACAACCAATGGACCAAAGACCACCACAGTAGCTGCCACAGTGGCCACTGTCAGGTCTCGATCCGTGAGATGCATAAATTGTGGCATTGATGGGTCAGGTTCAACAACTCATAGGCCACTTACAACCCACATTCCCAACACATATGTACGGGCGAGCCATGTAGGAAGAAGCCTAATATAAGATGTGCTATTATAGAGAGTTTCAAGAGGAGCGATGATAGCTAAATTTTTTGTATATGAGCAGGGCAGCATCGAGCAGGTCTCGTGGAGGCCCCTTAGTTGGTCATCATACATCAAGCTCTCACCAGGATGAGTGAGAGAGCTAGGGATAGCATGCTCACATGATAAACACTTTTTGGATGTACAACCTGATTATTGATGTATATACATTCATTGACTAAGTTTTGATTAGCCTCTTGTACATTATTTTTGATGATATTACACATTGATCTTGATTTGTACCATAAAATTCAATTTTTTGATATATATATGAGATGGATCCAATGCAACATTATATGATGTGATGTTTCTTTATTTCATGCTTTATGGATGTATGGATGCATATGATACATTATGGATGTATTTATTTGTGATTTATGCTATGAAGTTTATAATTCATGATGTGAGGTATGTGATGTTATGGTTGTATGACATGAATATAAATGCAATGGATGGTCTTACTTTCCTTTTCAGTATCTTTCCATGTGATAATCCATGATGATGCAAGATGTATGTGTGGATGTAGTTATATGTTTATGCTCATGTTATGGATGTAATGAATGATTATGTTATGAGATGCTTAGACTAACAGATCTATTTTATGATGATAATAATACAAATGAAATGGATTAAGATGCTTAGAATAAAAAATCTATATTATTCTAAACAACTTATATGATGATGTAATGTATGGCTTATGGTTTCCATTATGATGACATGCCATGATTATGCAAGATGTTGATGGTTTGTGGATGTAGGATAGATGTTTTGATATTTTTGTTGAATGTCATGATACCATGTTAGTGTGGACAAAAGATAGGAGAGGGATCAATAATTGATTCTGAGAAGATGTAGAAGTCCATGAGTTGTTGAGACTTTATTAGATATGATGATGATTTTTTTCTTATCAAGGGATTGGGACAAAAATGACACAACTCTCCTTATGTTTGATAACACACATAGATATGATGCATCAAGGTATAAACAACCAGGATGGTGGGGTATCCAGTGAGATGGAATTTGACTCAGCAAATAGATAGGAGTAGCCTTGTTCACCCCTGACATACAAAAAATTTACTAGGATGTACTTTAGAAACTTCGAAAATCTTGGACCAAAACATAGAAAGGAAAAACCTCCATATGTAATAGTCAACAAGGCTTTTAAAACATCCTCCATACACACCTAAAAAAACAAGTATTTGCCAAGGTTATATTACAAGACTATCCAACAAGCACAACAAACAAAAGATAATTATCAATGCCCCAATCCTTTCTCTCTAAATAATTTTGGTAGACATCATCGAGAGGTCATTGGAATAGGTGCAATAAGATAAATCATAGGAAAATATCAAGTAAACAAACAAGCTAATGTTCTTCATACCTCCAACCAAGACTAAAACTATGGTGATGCCTGATGTTGATGTCCATTGTAGGAAATATGTATCCTAGGACATGATGAATAGATGATGTTGAAACTAACAGGATGGTGGGCTACTGATACCAAGATTTGGACAACTTGTTTACCTACTGAGCTAGACTCAAGACTATGATGTTTAGGTTTATCCAAAAGTTTCTATACTTGTTTTTACTTGTCTTACCAAAGGTTGATGGCGACAATCAATTTATTGTGAGTGAATGTTTATTGCAAGTGAACATGTAATGGGATGGGTGATTTTTTTTGGTTTTCTGGAATGAATGTTTTGGGTTTTTTTGAAATGGTATGAGGTTATTTTTGGATTTTTGATTTTTTTTCAAATGTTTTGATTTTTAAATTTCCCAATGTTTTTGTATTTTCTAAGATTTTGACCAAGAATCTAACCTAAGGTCCTATCCTAGGGGCCTCGTGGGTTGATCAAAGATTAGCCTTGCCTACGTTATACATGTAGACACCTTGTGGTTCGACAGACATAGACTTGTTTATTGATGAAATATGAACATTGGCGGTTTATTAGTTTATTATCATGGATACCTATAGGACCTATCCTAGGGGACTCAGGAGCTGATCAAAGATTATCCTTTCCTATTTTATACGTGCAAAGACCTCGTAGTTTGACATGGTAACTATATTTTTTATTTTTTTCATTTTCAACCTATTTTTTTATTTTTTTATTTTATGGATATTTTTGGATTATCCAATGTATGAAATATTTCAAGGATATACACAAATACAATTTGATGTAGGAATAAGGAATGCCCTCAGCATGATGCGATAGAATTCCTCAATATAGGTAGGACAAAGTGGCCTAAGGAAAGTGCCAAGTAGTACTAGAAGGGGAACATGATACTGACCAGATCGATTTCAATAATATACACGAATTTGATCCAACGTAGAAATAAGGAATTCCATTAGCATGATGCAATAGACTACCTCGATACAGGTAGGACAAACTGACCTAAGGAAAGTGCCAAGTAGTATTGGAAGAGGAACATGATACTAACCAGATCGAGCCATGATGTGGACACAGATGAGTGATGGAAAGAACAATGGAATGCGATGGGTGGATGCGATGGAAAGTGATGCAGAAAAAGCAAAAGAATCCATGGTGGATGGGAAGTGTTTTACTTACACTAGGCACCTAATTTCTAGTTTTTCACCAAGGTACTTGCCCAATGTTCCACCGAAATTGTTTTCACCAAAGGACGATTTTTTCTTTACTGTTTTGAATCCTTTTTCTATTTTTTTTGGATTTTGATATTTTTTGATATTTTGTGTATTTTGGATTTATACCTTGCAATCCTCGACATAAAACTTTTTGAGATGGGAGCTATTTATAGGATCTTGTAGGGGTTCACCTTCGAGTGTAGAAAATTGATATGCTCCTAATTTGTAACAAGTTGTGATGATGAAAGGTCCCAACTAGTTAGGTTCAAATTTTCCTTGCTGTCTAGATTTGGTATGATCTCTTGGTTCTCCTTTAACACAAGCTCTCTGACCTAGAAGGATAGACTTTTGATCATCTTGTTGTAGCTTCTTTTGAGGCGGTTCTAATAAACCTATAAGTGATTCAAGGCATCTAGGCCATGCTCATCCAGTAGTTCCAACTCATTCAAATGTGACACTTTGTATTCTTCATCAGTGATAAGGTTTTGAAATGATGTTCTTAGGGATGGGAGCTCAAACTTAATGGGTAGGATAGCCTCAAATCCATATCCAAGGGAGAAGGGTGTTGCACCTATAGGTGTGTGGATACTGGTTTGGTAAGCCAATAAGGAATGGTTTAACTATAAGTACCAATCATAACCAGCTTCATTGACTACCTTTTTGATGATTTTCAAGATTGTCTTATTCATAGCCTCAGTTTGGTCATTACCTTGGGGGTAATAAGGGGTGGAGAACTAGTGTTGGATATTAAATATTTCACACAACTCACGAACATCCTGATTCTTGAAAGGTGCCCCATTATCTGAGATAAGGGCTTGGGGAACACTATAGTGGTAGATGAGGTAATTCAAAATGAATTTAGAGATTTTCTTTCCCACAATGTAGGTCATAGGCATAGCCTCTACCCACTTTGTGAAGTAATTCATGGCGGTAATGATGAACTTGTGGCCAGGAGGAGGTAGGTATTATTTTCCCTATGAGGTCAAGCCCCCATTGTGAAAAGGGCCAAGGTGTTATGATTGGTTGGAACCCCTGAGCTGGTGCATGGATGAGGTCCCCATGATGTTGGCATTGCATACATTTTCGGACATAGGTGTGAGCTTCTTTCTCCATGGTAGACCAGCAGTACCCTGTCCTTAGCAGTTTCTTGGCCAAGGTCATGCCACTAGATTATGAACCACAAATGTCATTGTGTACCTTCGTTAAGATAGTTAAATCTTCCTCAAGTTTAAGGCATCGTAATAGTGTCCCCTCAATACTCCTACAGTATAGGTTTTTTCCTAGGATGACGAAGCGAGATGACTTTTTTTATAAAGGTCCTTTTAAGGTTTGGTGTGATGTCATCAGGGAGGATTCCTCTTTTTAAGCAGGTAAATATTTCATGGTACCAGGAATCACTAGGACCAATGATTTCACACACAAGCTTAGATTTTGGTACCTCAAAAGTCGATACGAGAAGTTTCTCAATAGGGAATTCATGTTTATGGACATTTTTTGGGATATCCAACAATGACCCAATCATCGTCATAACATCTGTTGCTTTGTTATTCACTCTTGGTATCTGGTCAAATGTTATTTCAGTGAAGAAATCCTTCATAACTTCTACCAACTTTTTGTATGGGGTGAGCTTGTCATCCTTGGTTTGATATTCATCATTGACTTGGTTGATAATCAATGAGCCCCCATAGACTTTAAGTCCCAAGATTTTCCATTGTATCGCTATTCAGAGTCCTATGACAAGAGCTTCGTATTCTGTAATGTTATTGGTGCAAGGGAAGGACAAGTGATATGACTTTGGTATACAATCCCCCTATGGGGTGATGAAAAGGACACCTGCTCCTGATCCATGTTGCGTGTAGGAACAGTTAAGTACACTTTCCAATGGTCTGTTGAATTCAGGGGAAGATTGACTCATCTGGAAACTTTGATTCTAGTGGGTTCTCTACATATATGGGAGCTTTGGCCAATTGATCTACAATTACTTATCCTTTGATGGCTTTCTGTTCCACATGCTCAATGTCATACTCTGTCATGATCATTACCCACTTGGTCATCTGTCCTGTGAGAGTTGCTTTGGATAAGAGATATTTGAGGGGGTCAATCTTGGCGATGAGCTTAACCTGATGGGCCAGCATATAATGCCAGAATTTCTATGATGCAAACACAACTGTGAGGCAATCCTTCTCAATGAACGTGTAGTTTAGCTCATTTCCCACCAAGGTTGTACTAATGTAGTAGATAGCTCTCTCTTTCCTTGTTCCTTCATGCTAAGACAAAAGAGCACCAAGGGCTACTGGTGTAGCTAAAATGTAGAGGTTTAATAGTTTGTTCAGGATTGGAGGCATAAGGATGGGTCATGTCAGTAAATATTCTTTGATTTGGTTAAATGCCTTATCGTATTTCTTGTCCCACTTGTAGGTTATCCCCTTGTGTAGTAGGTGGGAATAGGGAACAATTTTATCTATGAGATGTGCTATGAATCTTTTGATGGATTGTAGCCTACCTTGTAAGCATCACAACTATTTTAGTGCCTATGGTGCCTCCATGTCCAAGATTTCCTTGACTTTTGTTAGATCTATCTTGATTCCTCTCAATAACACAATATATCCCAAGAGCTTTCTTGAAGTTACACCATAGACACATTTCTTGGGATTTAGTCATACCTTATATTCTTTGAGCCTATCAAAGATTGGGCCCAATGTTGATATATGGTCTTGGGGTTTCCTTGATTTAGCTAATATATCATCCACATAGTCCTCCATAGTCTTATGGATGATGTCATGAAAGATCAAGGTCATAGCTCGCTGATATGTAGCTCCACTATTTTTTAGATTGAATGGCATCATATCCCAACAATAGGTGCCCCATGGAAATGTGAAAGCAATTTTATGTTGATCATCATTTGCAATCATGATTCAGTTGTATCTTGAAAATCCATCCACTAATGATAACATTTCATGCTCTAGTGTCAAATCTACAATCATATTTATGTTAGGGAGGGGGAAATCATCTTTAGGACATGATTTATTCAGGTCCTTGAAGTCGATGTAGATTTTGATGCCCCAGTGGGCTTGGAAACCTATACAAGGTTGGAAAGACATTTTGGATAATCAATGGGTTGAATGAATCCTGCATTAAGAAGTTTCTGCAACTCTAGTTTGACTAATAAGGAAATTTGTGGATGCATCTTTCTCAATTTTTATCTCATGGGTTTTTCCTTTGGATACATTGCTAGATGATGGATAGCAACTTTAGGATCAAGGCCCATCATTTCAACGTATGTTCGTGCAAATTTCACCTTCCTTTCTTTCAAAAATGCTACTAGATTTTCTTTCTCCTCAATCAAAAGTGACTCTACATAGAAGGTAATTTGTGGTGCCTCTTCAGTTCCTACATTTACTGGGTTGCACTTCTCTGTTAGGACTATTGATTTCTCTAAATGAATAGACCTAAGGGGAAGATTGAATCCCTCATCCTTTGGTGCCTCATAGAGGTTTTCACCATTAGATACATCCTTTGCTTTTACTAATATAGGATCAAAAGGTGCCACAATGTGGTTTTCACTTAAGGATTGAGATGTTAGTCTTAGATTTTTAATTTTGTGACTAAGAGATTCAATTGTTTCCACGTAGTATGCATGTGTATCCAACTCGATGTTGAACCCTGCTTTGTGATATCCATACAGTAGATTATCTCTTAATCCGATGAATTCCATGAGAGCCTCATCATTTTTAAATGAATCCAAGAGATTGGTCGTCCCTATTGGTCATAGTCAATTAGTTGGGGGTAGATGAGTCTTAGCTCACTGAGTTGGTTACTTGAATTAAACAACATGGTGGTTATCATGAAAAGTGAGGAATCTTCAAATAACATAGGTAGGTTAGAGATAGGATCTTTGAAGGGACTACTAAGGGATACGAGAACTGATGAGGAAGCTTTGACTATCTTAATATGAGTATGGTTGCCAAGAATGTTCACCTTAATGGGGGTACACCTAAGGCCAAGATTCTTTAGGCGCTTCTTAGGAATAGGGGTTCTAATAAATCGTTATCATTTTTCCCTAGCTTTTCATTTTTGTTGTAGCCCCATCCAAACATTAGCTATAGACTTTTGTTATCCTCCTCCATTAGAAGAACAGGTGTAGGCTTATTATCTTGATATAAGAGTCCTAATATATCTTCTTTATCTACAACCTCTTTGCTTAAATCCCCCCATTTTTTGAAAGTGGTGGGAGATGTTGTGAATGTTTGGGATGTGTCATCACTAGGTTGTTGTCTTCCATAGACTTAGGAGTTTGAGTTAACTCTCCCAACACGTATGTGCCCTTCTGCAAGTTATAGTCCCCATAGACATTGTCTTTGATTACAACTTTGATATCTAATATGTTTTGGATGATGGGTGTCTTTGTCTCAAAGTGGAGGCCAAAGTGAATGGATCAACATAGGAAGTGGTGGGCCCCTCATCATTTTTTAGGAACTTGGGGGATTTTGTAATATTTGTCTTCCAAATTCTTATAGTAATAGAAGGGTTCGGGGTCACCATGGATCATAACTTTTTGATTTTAATATGGGAATTTTACACATTGATGAAAATTAGATGTGATAGTTTGCATCCCACGGATCCATGGACGCCCTAAGAGAATACTATGGAAGCTCAAGGTCAAGGACTTGGTAGGTGGTTTCCATGATGGCTAGCCCCACTTGAATGGGGAGTTGAATGGTGCCTTGAGACACCCGGTCTTGATCATCGTAGGCCCTAATGGTGATACTTTTCCCTTTCTCAATAACATCCTCTAAGAATCCCAAATTATTTATTAGCTGCAACATAAAAATATTTAAGCCTGCACCTCCATCTACCAAGACTCTTTTGAATTTATTATTATGGATGAAGACCTCGAGATGGATCACACAGTTATGTGATGATTGAGTTGGTAGGTCATGCTCAAAAAATGTAAGATGTGGCATAGTGATGTGTCAGACCATAGCCTAAAATTGGTTTGTATCAATGTTCATGGGAACAAAGGACATGGACAAGGCCTGCTGTAGAATATCTCTATGTAAAAGTGATATTTTAAGCAACTCCATGATGGAGATTTGGGAAGGGTCTTCTTTAGCTATTCCAAGACGCTATAGCCACTAGGGTTAGATTTTAGATTGGAAGGTGGTGCCCTAGGTGGTGGAGATGGTCCTGGAATGGAGATCTTACTGCTACATTTGGTGACTCCACACTCTACTCTAGGCCCATTGATGTTTATGACCATTACAAACTCATCTAATAACACTACAACATGGTCATAAACAGTTTACATTGGTATAATTCTTTCCTTTGTCATTGTTATTCCCTTTATTGTTATTTGGCATCAAATTTGTGTATATCTTGAGATCTTGGTTTCTCGTAGGTTGGTCAATGGTTATAGTCTTATCATCAATGAGGTCCTGGATAAGATTTTTGAGCCTCATGCAGCTAGCTGTGGTGTGTCCCTTGATTTTGTGAAAATCACAAAGGTGCGTTCTCATTATACCAAGGCACCTTAACTTGAGGTTCTTCATAATTTTCATAAATAGGGAGTGTGATGAGGTTTTCTTGCACTAGTTGTTGCATGACAAATTCAATGGGCTCCCCTAATGGTGTTTACTTGTGTTTTCAATGGATATTTTTTCCTTGGGGGTGGTCCTCCTTGATGATTCACATTGTTGACTGTTTCATTATTTGGTTGTTGTTGTGATGGGTTTGTTTGTGGGTTGTTTTGAAGAATGGGTTGTTGTGTGTTGATTTGTGGTTGATGAGTGTTATGTTGCAGGTATGCTTGTTTTTGCGTGTTTTTCCTTGGAGAAATAATAACAACTTTGGCATCAACAACACCATTGTTGGTAACATTTTTATTTTTATCCCAAGTGCAAGCTTTGTCATTGTAGCTAGTTGATGGTCTATTGTCTTGGTACATGTGCATGTTTCCTTTTGCTATGAGGGCTCTTTCAATGTTGAGAGCCTTGGGAATTAGTTGGTCATATGTTGTGATGCATTGCATCTTCAGTTGGAAGGACAACTCCCCTTCAAGGTTAGAGATGATGGTTCCAATTTTTTGCTCCTCTAGCATGGACCATTTTCTTTTACTAGCTCTAGATCTCCATCATTGTAAGAAGGCTACAAATGTCTCTCCCCTAGCTTGTTTAAGGCTGGATAGTTCCTCCAAGCTTATCTCCATGTCTAGATTAAATGAGTAGTTTTCTATGAATATGTCTATGACTTCTTGAAACTTTTTGATTCCAGGAGGTAAGCAAGTGAACCATTCAATGGGAAGACCAACCAAGCTTTAGGGGAAGAGTTGCATTAGGTAGGAGTTGTCATATCCCACTTCCATGTAGTGTACATGAAATTCTTTGATATGGTCTTCAAGATTTCATTTTCCCCTATATTTATTGAACTTTGGTATTTTGAATCCTGGTGGGAATGGGACCATAGTGATGTTCCTATCAAATGGATAACGGCACAAATCATGTTGGGCGTATGATTTTTTTGTATTTCCAATTGAATGTCCTATATTTGTTGTGAAAGTAATTTGACCTATGTGGAAAGATGATTTTTTGGATTGGGTAGTGGAATGTATGTGTTTTGGGGTGGTATGGTTTGTTGTGTAAATGATGTGGTGGAATAATCTCCTTGTGTATTATGGTTCAATGAATTTTCCTGCATGTTTGTGAAAGATTGATGAAAACCTTGTTGTTGTGTGAGTAACATGTGTTGGTATGCCTGTTGTTGTTTTTTTAACAATGCTTGTTGTTGGCCTTCTTGTTATTGTTATGCTAATAGCACCTACTGCTATGCTTGTTGCTGTGTTGCTTTTTGTTATTGTACTATCAATGCTTATTTTTGTGTGGTGTTGTTTTAGATCTTGTTGATAGGCTTCTTGTTGTAGCAAGGCTTACACTTGCAATTTTTGTGCTTGGTATTGAGCCCGTACCTATGCATAGCTTGTTGTTGTGCCTATTTTTCCACTTGTTGTTGTTGATGTTGTAGCAAGGATTGCACTTGTGCTTGTGCTTGGGCTTGTACTTGTACTTGAGGTTGTGCTTGTGCTTGAGCTTGTAAGGATTGTAATTGTTACAATTCCTTTTGGTAAGCTTGTTGTGCTACTTGCAACATGATACTATACTAATTTTCTATGTTGGGATTTGGAGGTGGAGGTGGGGGACTTTTGGGAATGGTGTGAGATGGTGTGGTAAGAGGTTGTTGGGGTGGTTTTTGAGGTGTTTTTTGAGTAATGATGAGGGGTTGGGTGATATATGGTGGATTTGGAATCATATTTGACATGCTTAGCCCTTGTGAAACTAGACTTTGGGATGTTTAAGGTGTTGATGATGATGTGATTAGTGGTTGAGATATTTGAGATAATGCCACTTGGTGTTGCGATATTAGTGACACGTTTGGAGGATTTGGTGTGATGGATGTGTTTATTTTATTTGTGTTGGGGGGTTGACTTGATTTGGTTGATTGAAATTTGATGTGTTCAATGAATCATTTTGTCCCATACCTTGAATTGGTGTGGGGGATGGTGTCAAGATAGGGAATTGTGGGTATGTTTGTGATGTGTTCCCTTGTAGGAGTGAAGATGAAGCATTGAAGGTCCACACTTGTCTGAATATATCCATTTATCCTTGTGGAACATTAAGAAGAGAGCCTTGCATATCTAGGGTAAAGGCGGGTTTTGCACGGAAGGTGGATGAATTGTTTGTGTCATGGAAAATAAGTGGCACATATGGTTGTTGAGGGTCTTGTGGGATGGTGTTTTGCATACCTAAGATTGTGTTGGCCTCCAAGTTTTGATTCTTGACAAGTGGATTCCCTTGAAGGGATTGAAGTAGTGAGCTTCCTTTGGCAGTCATAGGTTGGATTGGTGTGTGGGATGATGACGGTTGGGAAATTGGTTTGACTATGCTTGGAAATGAGGGTATGAATGGTGTTTGTGGGATGTTCCCCAAAGGTTGTTCAATAATGGTGCTTACATGAAAATTGGAAGGGGATTTAGCCCCTTCCTTTTCCAATGCCAACATGTATTGGGTGGGATTTAGTCTCATGAACGTGTTGACAAGTTTGTGAGTGTCAAGATTTTGTACTAATTCAAGCAATTCATCATGGGACATCTCTTTGTAAGTGTTTGTGATATCCTCCACTTGACACCCCCATCTTGAGAATCTTGAAGTAGTTGAGGGGAATTAGGTAGAGGGTTGGTAGATGCCCTTGGATTGAATTCAATTTGACTTAAGTCGGTTGTGGTTGATGTTTCCTTGTTTTGCTCCATATTCCCCTTGTGTTGTGATCTTGTTTGGACCATAAAATTTGGGATCAACTTTTTGGGTTAATCTAATTTTGGGTACAACAAGAGCCTCTAAGGTGTGTTTTAGGATCAAGGTGACATTATAGATGAAGGGATGGATGATATGGATGTTAGAAATTTAATAACTTTGGATCAATCCTAGACTTTAGGATTTTGATTTTGATTGTTTTGATTTGGATGATGAACTTATAAACCCCTAGATGTAGATGTGATCTTAGGATAAACTTGTCCAAAAGGAGGTGCTAATTTAACTAAATGTGTGAGAAAGGATTCATTCCCACACACCTAACTAAACAAGGTGATTTTTATTTGGATTAAGTGATTTACCAAAAGTCTAGCATAATGATGTTTCCAAAGTTCTAGAATTTTTTTTTTGTGGGATGGATTTTGATAAATGTTGGAGGACAGGTGAAATGTTTGTTTTGATCCTAAGTGAACCTAAAAAGACTTTGTTTACAAGACCAAGGTATTGAAGAACATGCTCTACCCTATGAATGACTCAAACCCAAAAGATCAATACCTTAAATGAGGGCCTCATATTCAACATAAAAGTCTGGTTCATCCCTCAAAAGATGTGTATACAAATTTCTCACCAAGATGTCCTTGTTGCGGTAAAGACACACAATGTGTTTCTTGACATAATTTGATCTATGGTATATAAAAATTTTAAATGATAGAATGTGGACCTTCATTTAGGAATTTTGATCTTGCGAGAAATCATGAAGACAAGCACATGTGTGGGGTTCAATTGCAGGTTTATCTTGATTAATGATTTTTTTTTTTACCACATCCACTTGTCTTGCTTAAATTTCAAACTAAATGTCTGTCGTAAGCAACCTTTCATTCCACATGGTTCATTATGTGAAAATCAAGAAGCCAAGGCCATAGTTTCCCTAGGTTAACTTTGGAGAGTGTGAATTAAGATATGAGTTCAACTACTTAGAAGCCTCTAAAGTTATAATGCTTAGGGACAAGCATTAATATCAAACTCTTCAAAGGTATTCACACTTTTCAAAGGGTTTGAAATTTGATGATTTGTTCAATGTTTGTTTCAATGTTTTGGAACCAAGCAAGTGTTTACAACTGACTCACAAGAAATACAATCCTAGCTCTTGAGTGGGCATGTATTTCTTAGTATGCTTACCAATCATAGGAGATGATTAATCTGTGAAGATGGAATGGAAAAATAGGCTATGTCAAGGAAATGTAATGTCTTGACACACCAAGCAAAAGAGTCCCTTCCCTATTTTATTTATTGCCTTAACTAAAAACCGAACATGGTAAGCATCTTATTAGAACGATGCTATTCCAATGCACTACCTTAAAATACGTTTTGGAAATGGACTTGGTTGGCCAATACAAACAAGGTTTTTAATGAAAATACTTTAGGATAAACCAGTGTCTATACATGTGGCAATTCACTCAATTAAGAGGCCTCCTAGTCCTTGCAAGTTTTTACGTATCACATGGATACTGGGGGAGACATTCATCGGTATAGAGCATCCACACTGGTTGGTTGATGACTTTAGTCACAACCAAATAATTTATAAAGCAGACCAAAATAAAAGTATTGCTTGGGTCGTTCCCTCTCACAAGTTGGGAGGTAGGCCCTCTAAAGGTGACTCAACATCAAGAAAAAGTTACACTTTTGAGTGTTTCTTTTCACCCAAGATTGCATGAAGTGCAAGGGGAGAGGATACACACCTAAAGTGTGTCCAAGACAAAATCACTCACTTAAGACACTTGTTCTTTTTAGCCTTCAAACAATTTTGACTTCATTTTAAGCACCAAATTTGAGTGTGAGTTTTCCTTGTTCAATTTGAACCCAACATAGCAATGTCTAGTAAGTTTGTAGGTTCAATTTTAACTAGCTTGAAAGAAGCAATGGTTAATTTTAAGCCCAAAATGAAGCTAGTTGGTCCTAAAACAAAAAATGAAAGGTTGCAATATTTCTTAAGCTATTACAATAAGCATCAAAATACTTTTCAATTTTTAGGTCAAGGCTTCAATCTTCAATTCTACAAAGGCAACCATGGACAATAAAGATGGTGTTGTTTATGCAAGGGTGGCACTATTTTGACAGAAGCAACGCTCTAGTGAAAAGTAGAAGCAATGCTCTATAGTGGACAAAGAGTGTAAAGGAAAAAGTGGAAATGTAGAAGTGGCATTGAGACAAAGGTGACGGTCTGGTGAACCTATAAAATCATAGAAAATATGAAGATTCAAAGGTGACAACGTATCAAAAGCGATGCGATAGAAAAAAATGATAGTGGTGTAGTGCATCAAAAGCGGCGCTAAAAGCATATGCGACATTGTATATGCTGGTGATAGTAACGTTGATAGAAAATACAATGATTTGGACGTGAAAAGCGGCATCGCCTTCTTGTAGTTGCATTGATGCAGAGAATCTACAAACTTCAAGGGTTCTTAAAATCCAAAACTCAAACTTTGAAAAGATCACTAAACTTTCACCAACTCTTTAATGAAAGCTTGAATTCATAAGGCTAGAAGACACCAAAATTGGAATTATGACCCAAAACACTTACTAAACTCATCAAACACCTTAAAAATCTTGATTTTGACAGAAACAAACCAAAAATGCTCCCTCATGTCTTTGTTTTATCAGTTTCCCAATTGCTTGCACCATAAGATCAAATTTTCTTGTAGTAGTCTTCAAAGACAAAACTAGTCAAACAATTTCAAAGAAATGGAGTTACCCAAAACCAAATACAGATTCTAGGACCCATTACACCCTTTTTCAACATGCTTCAAACTCAGATGGGGTTGTTTTGTAAAGAACAATCTTAAACATTACTGTATCGCAACAAATGGGGCTCCAAATAGGCCTAATTTACAAAGCAAGACCCAAAAAGTCAACTCCACAACATAAAATAACCTTGAAAGGCCTTTTATCAAATTATAAAACTTCAAAAACAATAATATTTTGATCACCTAATCCCTTCCAAAGGCCAGAAAACACAAACCCCTATTCTAGGCTTAACAAAGCTCCAAATAATGAGGGTTTATTGAAAATGTGCATTCCAAACCTCAAATCACTTAGGCATTGCTTCAAAAACCTTTAATTAGGTCTACACATGCTTATTCATTCATCTTCCATGGGTTTCCACTTAGTTTTCACAAAACCCTAGCATCTAAGCTCTTCAAATGGCAAAAGTCAAAGTTGGGATAGCAGGGCCTCCTTGAAACTTTGTCAAACATTAACCCAAACTCCTAAAAAATTGGAAAATCTTAAATAACATATTAAAATAGAACTCAAAACCAAAAATTATGAGTTTTTACAGGTTAAAATGAGAGTTATGCATTTTTTTGTGCTTGTTGCCCCTAGTCCAGAATTTTCAAGGTGTCTGTAAAGAAATTAACATATCTTTTGAATAACTTAATGAAATGGGATGAAACCAATTGTATTAGAGACTAGATTCAAAATAATTTCACCTCTAATCAAAGAGAAGTGGGTTTTTTTTTCTGTACATGGTTGTACAATGGCCTGCAACAGTGAAAAACACTTGAAATGACAATAAAACATTGTTATATTTTATTCATTTTCATCCTCAAACCCACCAATCTGCTTTAAAACGATGAAAATGTCCTTCTTAAAGGATTTTCAACTTCCTCACATGCTCAAACTAACATAACCACCTTTTAAACTCCCTATGACCTTTGAACTTCCTCATTTTTTCCTTTTTTGCATTTTTGCATTGACAATATTGCAACATTTTGGCAATTTTTATAATATTTGATGACGACCTCACAATCACCTAGAAGACGACCTCAAAATCACCTAGAAACCTTATTTGATGACTCAAATACATTAAATATGACCTTTTTACAAGCATAACTTGATGAAAATTAAAAAAATTACAAAATTTCGTATTGGAGGCATAACACCATTAGGTGCTCTTGTACCAAACAACCGACCTGAAAAAGAACTCAAGTCCCTTTGAGGATTGAGTTGCATCCAACTTGCCTCTTTAAATTTGGATAGCTTTGTCTTGGACTGCTTCTTCTTGAAATCATTCATTTGCTTTTATTTGTCACCTTGGTTCATTCCATCTTCTGTCTTCATTTTTATCTTCACTTGTCTTTGTCTTTTGCCTTGCCTTTCTCTCTGTATTCTCATATCTCTAAACCATTTCCTTGATATTATTTAATTTCCCTCTAACCTCTTTTCCAATCAAAGGACATAGGACTATCCTTAGTATGCTTTCACCATGCTTTTCTAAGCAACCTTTCCTCTCTTCAGTCAATTCATCCTTGACCTTCTCTTGACTTTCTTGTCATCATCTTCTCATCTTTCCCAATCATTGGATCACTCTTCAAACTGACTTTCATCTCTTGTAATGGATGCAAACTCTTCAAGTGCTTTTTAGACAGATATCCATTGCCCTTACTGATTCACCACACAACTGTAACATACCATCCATCTTACCCAACACAAGTTCCTAGAAGATGCACCTACCCACTCTCTCTCTCAGTGGTGTAACTCTCTTTGCACCTTCTCTCCAGATTAATATTTATCGGAGGACAGTGAACACAAACCTCTTCTTGTCTGTAACCAACACACCTACAACTCTTTCTCTCTTGCAGCTTTAAGATGGATCAAGAACCTGCAACCAACAACTTAAAAAACCACTGGATCAACCAACTCAGATACCAATTGATGTGGAGCATCTACAAACTTCAAGGATTCTTAAAACCCAAAACTCAAACTTTGAAAAGATCACTAAACTTTCACCAACTCTTCTTCAATGAAAACCTGAATTCATAAGGCTAGAAGACACCAAAATTGGAATTATGACCCAAAACACTTACTAAACTCATCAAACACCTTAAACATCTTTATTTTGATAGAAACAAACCAAAAACACTCCTTGATAACTCTGTTTTATCAATTTCCACATTACTTGCACCATAAGATCAAATTTGCTTGTAGTAGTCTTCAAAGACAAAACTAATCAAAAAATTTCAAAGAAATGGAGTTAACCAAAACCAAATACAGATTCTAGGACCCATTATATCCTTTTTCATCATACTTCAAACTTAGATGGGGTTGTTTTGTAAAGAAAAACCTTAAACATGATTGTACCGTAGCAAATGGGGCTCCAAATAGACCTAATTTACAAAGAAAGACCCAACGAATCAACTCCACAACATAAAATAACCTTGGAAATTATTTTATCAGATTATAAAACTTCAAAAACAACAATCTTTTGATCACCTAATCCCTTCCAAAAGCCACAAAACACAAACCCCTGTTCTAGGCTTAACAAAGCTCCAAATAATGAGGGTTTATTGAAAACGTGCATTCCAAACCTCAAATCACTTAGCCATTGCTTCAAACACCTTGAATTAGATCTGTACATGCTTATTCATTCATCTTCTATGGGTTTCCACTTAGTTTTCACAAAACCCTAGCATCTAGGCTCTTCAAATGACAAAAATAAAAGTTGGGACAACCTAGGGCCTTCTTGAAACCTTGTCAAACCATATCTTATGAGTTTTTACAGGTTAAAATGAGAGTTATGCATTTTTTTGTGCTTGCTACCCCTAGTTCAGAATTTTCAAGTTGCCTATAAAGAAATTAATATATCTTTTGCATAACTCAATGAAATGGGATGAAACCAATTGAATTAGAAACTAGATTCAAAATAATTTCACCTACAATCAAAGATAAGTGGGTTTTCTATTCGTACAATGGCCTGCAACAATGAAAAACACTTGAAATGACAATAAAACAGTGTTATATTTTATTCATTTTCATCTTCAAACCCACCAATCTGCTTTACAACAATGAAAATGGAATTTTTAAAGTATTTTCAACTTCCTCACATGCTCAAACTAACATAACCACTTTTTAACTCCCTATGACATTTGAACTTCCTCATTTTTGCCTTTTTTGCATTTTTGCATTGACAGTATTGCAATATTTTGGCAATTTTTATAATATTTGATGACTTGACCTCACAATCACCTAGAAACCTTATTTGATGACTTTAATACATTAAATGTGAAATTTTTACAAGCATAACCTAATGAAGATTCAAAAATTTACAAAATTGCCTATTGGAGGCAAAACAACATTAGGTGCTCTTGCACCATGCACAAAACATGATTTTTTAAGGACAAACACAAATTTTTTAAGTGGTTTCCCTCCTATCGCCATTACATGAATGGTAATCTACACTAAGCTAATCAAATACAACACAAAAAAGGTTAGTCATATTAGAAAGCACAAATAACCATTCCCTATGAAATTATTGATCATACAAAGATAAGAAAACATAGAATAAAGCAATAACAATCAAATGAAGAGCATTTAAACCTATCTAAATAGATCAAACCTCAATCCCATAGGGGGATTGGTGTCACTTTGATGTGGAAAGTGACCCTTTCCCAATCCCTTTTGATGCGATGCAAATGTGTTGATAACCTAGTTGAAGTGATGAAAATGAGTGATTGCTATGGATGAATATGTTTATAGTAAGATTGCGTGAGATTGTGGATCCATATTCAATAGAGAGGGCCTTTATCTATAGGATTCAAGGGTTGAAGAATGGATGAATTTGGACGATGTGGGACTAAAATGGGGACCAATAGCATTGTGATACTTGTCCCAAGGCTAATGAAAGCCATGGAGATGTGTGTGGAGCACATTTTAAAGAATGTGAAGAGTTAAGGCATGTAGGTGGATTTGTAAGAGAATGTAAGAGAATTGAATAAATATGGTTGAGATGTAAGAGGGACAAGATGGCATGTAAGTGGAGTTAAATTCTCTTGTAAGAGGCATTTAAGGTCTTTGTAAGAAGCTTTAAAAATTTTTGGAGGGAAATTTATGAATGGGTGGTTGAGAGGAATATTTCAAAGAATATGCCTTTGCGAGGAAAATAGGCTAATTAGTTAATTAAAAGAAATGATTTTTACATACAACTTAGTTAGTTGATCATAGGTTCATTTAACCTTGGTGAGGTTAAAAGCTAGAGAAATGGGTAATAAGGATTACAAGTTAACTAATTTAGAATTAATCAACTTAAGTGGGTTAGTGGTTTTATGGCATTTGTTAAATAATTAGATTAATTTAATCAAATGAGAGGACATTGGGATTTTAATTAAATAATTTGATTTATTTAATTAAATGGGATGAACATTAGTGAGAAGGAGATGAATTAATGTGATAAAATTAATTATTGGATTAATAGTAGAAATTTTAACTATATAATAAAGATTATTTAATTAAATGATTAGTGCAGAAGTGATTTAGGAGGAAGTGATGTTAATTACTCAAACTTAGATGCCTAATATCAATCAAGACTATTTAAGTGTCTATAATACGTATATATACTAATATGTGTTTTATGAAGATAATGAAATGGAATTATATATATGTGTGTGTGTAAGTCGATATAGAAACACACACACACATATATACTATTATTCTTTATATTTTTATTTATATATATATATTTATGTATATATACATAATACTATTCTATTACATATATATACATATACATACACACACACATATATATAACACATAAAAATAATGAAATGGAATTATGTATATATATGTAGTATATATACATATATTACAATATATATATATATATATGTATGTATATATGTATGTATGTATGTATGTATATTTAAAATAAATATGTTTGTTAATAAAATGTATTCGATAAATTTATGGGATGAATATATATATATATATATATATATATATATATTTCAATTGAGATGTGTGTGTGTGTGTATAAGTGATTAATATAGTTTCCAAGTGCATTAAAAGTGTTGATTATTATTGATGAACATTTTAAAACAAAGAGCATATGTTAACATATGGCGCATGAAACATATCTAGCACATAAAGTATATATGACACAACATTAACAAGTGAGAAGCGAACACATAAGTCTTTGAAGAGTAATTCAAAGCATGAAGAAAATTATGTATAGAGTTGTACTCCAAACAATATGAAATGTAGTTAATATTGTTATGAATTTTGTTGACCATGTCCAAGTCACACCTTGAGAGGTGGCGCCAAGGATAAGAGGTGGCACCATATTTAGTAGAGGTTGTAATGCAAAATAAGTATTTGAATTCGAATAAGCCTGCAAATAAGTGTTTTGTATCAATCAAGTGCAAACTTGCATCATTTTGAAATAAAATTCGAAATAGGAAACCTATTTTTTAGCATGTTGTCCCAAATACTAAGTCAACTTTTAATGACATTAACATGCTATGTGAATTATCTATGTTAATTTTACATGTGGTTGAATGGATGTTACTTTAAGGTAATTATGAATATACAATTGTTTGTGCGTGCTAATGTCATTATGCAGGTTCACATTAAGATGTTGATGTAAACAAAACTTACAAAGTGGAAGAAACTCCTGCCAGTTAGTCGATTGCTAAGGAAGTCAAAAAGATGGTCATTAAGAGGTCAAAGGAGCGAAAACTCTCAATGGAGGAAAATTCCTAGTTTGAATGGAAGATTGTAACTACCTTCTAAATGATCATGTTTGTTAGTTGAGCACATATAGGGAGTGTGTTGTGCTAGATCCTCATTGGGGAAAGTTTGCTTTGAAAAAATTTGGCACATGCATAACTTCCTCCCTCTCTTTTCTATGCTTTCAATAAATGGCATCCTCCTATTTTGATGGAGTCGACTGCCTAGGTAGTTAGGGTTAATTAGAAGTTTGTCCCTCTATAAATAATGGTGAGATCCCCTTTTTCATAAGGTTGGATGTTCTGAGATTGTACTTGCATTTCCAGTTTATGTATTACAGTTATATTGCTAATATGTTGTAATCATGTTTTCATGGAATAAAATGTTAGTATGGCTTGCTGCATCTGAGTTAGCTTAAGACTCACTCAAGGGGGCCCACTTGGTGAGAATTCCACCCATTTACTTTAAAATTTATTTTTTTGTTTAGTAGCTAGTTTCAGTTTCAACAGTTGTCTATTCCTGCAGCCACTGGAACTCTGTTATGTGATTGTTCCTACAACCAAGGAAGACATAGTAGTTTCCTATCTATTTGTTGGAATTTTTATTTCTGTCATCCATTTCCAGTTCAGTTGTTGATTCTCAGTGTAGTTATTGATTCATGCTCAATGTTTGTGTTAATTTCTTTCCAACATTTCTATTTCAAGTATTGTTTCTTTTCTAGTTTATGGATGACTATAGTGGAGTCCTAGTGCACATACAGTGTTGACCCATTTCAAGTTTATGTCCCTGGGTTGACAATGAAATGCACCTTCATGATGAGTAAGATAGCTACTTAGTGAAGATGTCTAATCTCTAAGTCATGACTCTATAGGCTTAGTTATTGAACCATTAGAGGAGGCCAATATTTTTAGCATTGTTGTCGGGGATGGTGTTAAACTAGGAAGTTCTTTGGATTCATTGATAGTTTCTTTCTTGTTGTAGTACCTCTAAAGTTTTTTTCTTAGCATACCCTTCATTTAGAAAAGTAATGATCTACTATTATTTCACCGATTCTTTGTGTGAGTTGGATGATACTGAGTTAATACTACATGCATAGAGGTAGGAGAAGAGATGCTCATGGGAGATTCCTTCCTAATGACCCTAATCCTAATAATCAGCTAGTTGAGTTTCAAAATCTTCCAAGAGACAAAGATGAAGAAGAGGCACATCTTTTTGTTGAAGCATTTCCCAATTTGACTAGTTATGAAACTTCCTTTAAAGACCAAAACCTAATTGAGAATCCATTTGCTTTAGCACTCCATCAAGTAGGCATGGCTGATGCAAATCGAAACAAACCCAACCAACCATCTTTTCCATTTCCTATCACTCATCAGAACGAAGTTGATAACCTCAAAAACATCCCTACTTTAGTTCTTTGTAAGTTCGATGGGCTTTTCATATAAGACCCTAACACTTTCTTGTTTGAGTTTGACATCCTTTGCAAAAGTTATGACTATACTACTGATGCTCATAGGCTTAAATTATTTCCTACCACCTTCGAAGAAGCTGCATTAAGATGGTTTATGAGCTTAGGTAGGAATACTGTGGAGACTTGGGATGATATGAAAACAATTTTTCTTGAGAAGTACAAAGAATATTGCAGGGGCAGTGATATGAGAGGAGATTATATCTTTAGGATGTAGTAGAAGGAAGATGAGAGTTTGGAGGACTATATTTCAAGGTTTTAGTTTTTCCTATAGAAATTTCCACACCATACACTCAATGAAGAGTCTCAAAAGCTGCTCTTCCATAGAGGGATAAATGAAAACTGCACTAATGCTCTGGACCTGATGGGAGGAGGAGATATCACCCAAGTTACTTGGGATGACATTAAGAAGATATGTCAAAATTATTCCAGGGCAACTCTAAAGAAAGGAAGAGGTTACCAATCCTCTATGGGAAAATCTTCCACCAATGGAGTTTCCAGGATGGAGATTACTCACTTGTTGGTAGATTTCAAGCAAGACATCATAAACAATCTAGCTATTTAGCTAGATACATTTCAAGCAAAGAAAAAACATGAGGAGGAAGAGGAAATGTTAGCAAAATATTGTCCTCATTACAAAAAAAAGAAGGATTGCAGATACAAAATGGTAGCCAACATTGATAGCAAGCAGATCCCACCTGAGTTCAAGCCAATCCAAGATGATGACGATCAAGTCTACCACATTGCACAAAGGAGACCATGGGCCCCAAAACAAGGTATGCCATCAGATCCATTATCTTTTACTAGGCCTTATTTCAATTCTTAGGCATCTGGTAATTAATGGAAACCCCCATACCCATCCAACTATGGAGGATATCCACCTTAGCCTTGGAACAACCCTCCAAACACTTGGAACAAACACCAAAAATCTCTACCTCAATGGTAAAAATCCTAGGGGAATTGACAACAATTCCAAGGGAATTGGCAGCCATCTCCAAGAAAGTAGCATCAAACATTCCAATGGAGGGGAGGAAAACAATGGCCAAACTAGACAACTAGTTACATGCAGCCACCTCCATAGCCTTAGCAGCCTGTCATAATGCCTTCTCATACTATCTTAAGTTCTAGCACACCAAGACCTACTTAGTTACCAACTCAACCCACACCTAACCCATATAACAAACTGTTGTGCATGATTTGCACACATGCCCCGCCAAAGGTAGGAAACCCCTCTTTTCACTCCTAACGGGTCATTTTCGCTCCCATCTTGCTTTACACACCCCTGTTTCCAAGCCCAAATTGGTCATGTGCCTTCAAACAATTGAATTCCCCCTGACCAAATTCACCCACTTGAATTTCTCTAAGTCTTTTGTTTGTTCAAAAATTGGCTTGTGGGTTTCCCTTGGTCTTTTTCCCCAACGTCCATTGAGTCTCATGGACCTACAATTGTGGGTCGCCTCATGCGGATCACCACTCATGTCTTGCTGCTAAGTAGTGACTGATTCCCAACTTCTGCCTACATGGCGAGATCCGCACTTAGTTTCTCCGTTCGAGCCTTGACCAAGCATCCAAATGAGTGTGGGATTCCACATCTCACCTAACCTAGGTTGTTTTACCAAGAAATCAATGAATGCCATTAATGGAAATTGGTCTATAAATGCTACTCACTGCCCTTCATTTTACCTAGGGCATTCAAATTTGAGAGAGAAACAAATTCCCCCTTCCTTTTTATGCCTTTTACCTTGTTCCTATTTGACTTGGTCCTTGCTCGCTTGCTTCACTTTTGCTTTTATTTTTTGACTTTGAGGAAAAGTTGCCTATGGATTTGGAATGTTTCTATGATGCCAAAGTGAACTACCAAGGTTTCCTTAAGTTTTGTGATTTTGCAAAAGTTTCCTTGCGGGTTGTTGTCTGAGAGAACTTCCTTGCAGGTTGCCATCCCTCCGTCGCTATCCACAGGAATTTCCTTGTGGGCCGCCATCCCTCTGTTGCCGTCTGCTAGAACTTCCTTGTAGGCTGCCATGTGTGGGTCATTGTGTGCTCATTTCCATTTTCAAAAGGGCGGCAGACCCTCTAACTCCCATATTCCAATTTTTTGCATTTTTCAAAATAATTTAAATAGTAAGGAAATATGTCTTGGCACTCTTTCTACCCCTTTTTCAACACGCTAAAACTAAAGAATATCAAATTTACTAAGTTTTTTCAAGTTGCAGGAATTTCTATGCAGGCTTTTGTCTCTTCGTCGTCGTCCACGAGAAATTCCTTGTGGGCTGTTGTCCATTTGTGGGGACTTCCTTGTGGGTTGTTGTCCCTCCATCATCCACCACCTGCTGTCCATTGTCAAATGTCTGTTGGTTTTCCACTGTTCATTGTCCATTTGTCATCCTTTCATTGGCTGTGGTCTATAGGTCTGCCCCTACGAAAGGTTGTTTGCCACCTGCCATCCATCGTTTGATGGTTTTCCATCGTCCATTGCCCGTTTGTTGTCCATCTGTTGTTTGTCGTCTGTGGGTCTGCCCCTGTGGAAGTTTGTCTACCTCTCATCATCCATTGCCTGCCTGTCTGCCTGCCATCTGCCATCTGCCATCCACTTGCCGTCTACTAGCCATCAATCATCTATTGGTTGTTCGTCATCCATTGTCTATCTATCGTCCATCTGTTGTCCTTCGTTCATGGGCCTGCCCTTGAGGAAGGTTGTCTACCGCCCACCATCTGTCTATCATCCGCCCACTGCCTGTCATTTGTCATCCACCCACTATTTGCTAGCTATCAGTTATTCATTGGCTATCCATCATTTGTTGTATGTTTGTTGTCCATCCATTGTCCATTGTCCACAAGTCTACCCCTATGGAAGGTTGTCTGTCGCCCTCCATCTATCTTCCATCCGCCGCCCACTGTCCACCCACCGTCTATCGTTTGCTCACTGCCCGCCGTCTATCAACCATTTTCCATCATCCTTCTACCCTATAACACCCACACCCCTGAATCCACATTAATGTTTATGGTCCAAATGAGCTTCAAATGTGGAACAATGAAGAATATTATGATCTTTTAATGATGCATGGATGGATTTAATGCTCGATTTGTAAGATGTGATTAATATTCACCTGAATTTATATGTGAACACACTTACTACATTTCATGTATGTAGGATTTATGGATCCTACTGTAGGTTCGTTAGGGAGGCCCATTGGGAGAGTTGTATTTCTTTTCATTAAACGATCGTGATCCATCAAGAATTGTTCTGTAGGATTAGGCAGGGTAGCTAATCTATTTCACAATAATACAAATCACTCATGAAGCTCGTTTGATTAGCAAAAGGATACAACAAACACAACAGACAGAGGGAAGCCTTTGGAAATTTCAACTATAGCAAAGAAGGTTGTCACTACAAGACAAAACTGCTACAATGCTAGAGTCACTAGATGACAAAATAGGGAAAAAAACAAGAATGTATTTTAAATTGTGAAATATTTTGGGGTAGGTGAAACCCTAACTTGCAATGAACCTGGGCCACACATTGTAAATTAATCTTGGCCATTCATTTTGGCTTTGGAAAATTATAAATAGGGGCTTTCTCCTCATTTGTAAATGGTTGGAGAGATGATGTAAAAGGTATTTGCAGCAATGGAAGACAACATTGCATAATTTTATGGATGTTCTCTTTTAGTTTGCTCATCTTGCATGCATGGTTCTACTCCCATGTTAAAGTCTTAGGTGTTATTTTATTGAATTCCTGTTATAATGATGTTGTTGTTATAATATTTGATGATCTTTCAGCCCATATTTTTAGCACTTGTTGATGACAAGCTATTGTGCAAAGTTAGCTTGGGCTTCTTTATGTAATTTTTGCAACCTAGTTCAATTGCATGTTCATGATGTGTGTGTGCAATCTAAAAATCAAAAAAACCTAGAAGATTGCATTGGTTTTGTGTAGTTGTAGGTTGTCTTAGCCAAGAAAAACTTAGTTTATGAAGTTTGGCTATTGTAGCAGCCACCATTGTTACTGTTCATTCATAGCTTAGATTTAGAACAACTTCTCTTACCCTTCTAATTTTGTTATTTCTTTTAACTCCTTGGTAGTTTAGGATCCAAAGCATCAAAACAATGTTAAATCAAATGAACTTGATGAGTTTTGACTTGATATTTTGAGTGGAAAGCCACTATTCATTCACTTCTAGCACTTTGAAACTACATTTGCAAACCCAACTTCCCACACTTTGTAACTCATTCGTAAGTCTACCCTGTAATTACTAACAAACACATGAACAAACTGAGATATTCTAAGCAAGTCATGACCTAACACCTAAGAGACCTTGGGGTAGTTTTCTACAACTTATTTGCAGATTTCTACCTTTCAAGAGAGGTAGTGCACTTGTGCATTGCCTGTGTTGAGAAGTGCAAAAACACCCATCAACACAAACCACAATAGTAGCCAGTCTACTCTACAGATTCTAGTAAATTCCCTACATATGCTATGAGTGTGAGTGGGATTCATCTACGTTTAGGAGCCACTTTGCCAGCTCCTTCCACTCATACCATCACCGAGTTTCTGATGGAAGAAGAGGAGCATTAGAATGTCCATATTTAGCCACGTGTGCCTAAAAATCTTGAACCAGTTTAATAGTTTGATCAATACCCACCATTCCCTAAAAGGTTAGAAGTTGTTAAACAAAAGGAAGAGAAGGAGGAAACAACCTTTGACATTCTAGATCAGTTGAAACACATATGTGTTAAGATACCTTTGTTCCAAGCCATAAAATATATTCCCATATATAGCAAAGTGAACCATCATTTTTTTGTGGTTCTATGTGCTTCTCTTGCACTCTTAGGGTTTTTCACCTAGAAGGAGAGAGATAGAACACTAAAATTGGGGTGGTTCACTCAAACTAAGGTATACAATATGGAATTGAGACTAAATGAAATGATCTAAATGCAACTAAGTGATGAAAATTATTGATTATGAATGCAAAACTAATGAAATATGCAGTGTTTGAAAACACAATGTGATATGCATAAAATGAACTAAAAACATAAACTAATGCAAACAAAATTGAATGAGACTAAATAGAGTGCACCTGGAGATGAAATGTTGATGCTGAGAGATTCTAGAATCTAGAAAAATTCACTGTTCATGACCAGTGGGAGTCATTCACCACTGATGGCAAATCAATCCTCCTATTGGTAAAAAGACTTGAAACTACTTTATAACTATTGGGAATTGGATTATGACAAAATAAAAATTTCCAACCTACAGGTGGGACTCATTTTCCATTGATGGAAAATCAGTCCTCCTCTAAAAATATGTAAATTCAAGAGTCAATTCTGTAGGTCCAAATCTGTACTCATTTGCTTGTTGGGTTGACGGAGTCAAAACTGCAAAAAACAGGCTATAGGTTGTCTCCAAGCTTGAATTAGGGTTTGGTTGACTTGAAACATTTTGATGACTTGTTGAACACTTTTCAACACCTATTTCCTTGAAAAATATTCCTACAAGACCAAAACTATTTTGAAGAAGTCTAAAGATATTTCAATGGTTGTTCCAAGATGCTTGATGATTGCTTGATTGAATGATGCTTTGATGCTTCAATGCTTGAATGAGTTGACTAAATGGATGATTGAATGCTTGAATGAACTAGTGAATGAATGGGGGTTGAAATGGATAGAAAAAAAACTTATTTATACACACTTATGCCCTAATTACCCAATAATACATCACAGGCCGACATAAGGTCTTTTTGAATAATAACCTAAAAGAAAAATTGAATTATTTTGAATTTGGAGCCAAGAGGGACTCATTTGCCACCCATTGCAAATGGGTCCCACTCTAGGCTTGTAAGTGGGTGTTGGGAATTAAGTTGCATTTAATGTTGTTTGTTGGGTTTACATTCAAAAAAACACTTAAATAAGACTTATGAGTGCATAAAGGGGTCAAATAAAGCATAAGGTGTAAATAGTGATAACAAGCCTAGAAAAATGTGAAAGCTTTTTACAAGACTTTACAAAACTTTAGAATATGACTTGATAAGTGATAAAAAGATGATTTTTAGGTGAAATTTAATGAGAAGAGTCTAGAAAAGTGTAGAAATGTGTTACAACACTTCACAAACACCTTCACAAGACATCGTAATTTAAATATTTAGGACCTAGTGTGAATGTAGAAGTTACACTGCAACATTAAATCTAAGCAAAATAGGTCAAGCATCATGAGAGAAAGACCTAAAAGACCATGAAAATTTCAATGATCCATTTTTCTATGGTACATTTAGCCCCCACTTTAGTGAGAGGATGAACTTGCTTCAAACTCACACTAAAGTAGCCATGCATATCGAGAGGGAGGTCCAAATGCACTTATGTTAGCAAGATGGAATGACAATGATCAAGATGGATGATCAAGCCCCCAGGATGAAGATCCCATGGAAAACTAAACATAATAACAAAGGAACACATGTATGTGAAAGAGAAAGAGAGAAGAAAGAGAAAAAAGGAAAAGTTAGATCAAGCTTCGATCGTTTGTCCAACTAGTTGTGGATCAAATCTAGTTTGTTTGTCCAAAAAATAAAATGCATACTCACTCTAGGGCAACAAAACTCATGGCAGTTCATTGGGTGAGAAGGTCCAAAAGGTGAGAAACATACACTAGTTGGTATGCACTCACAAACACATAGGTCGCTATGGGGAAATTCATGTCGCAAAATGGGCTTCCCACTCAACCATATCAAAGTTATACCTCTTGATAACTTTAACAAGGCACTAGAAAGGAAAATTTTAGATCGTGCTTCATGAGACAAGCAAAGCTTCGTATGTTTAGAACTCATGAAAAAACAAGATGGTACCATAGGCATGCAAGTTGCGTTATGCAAGGTGGCCATGTGAATGCAAAATATGTTCAAAGGAGTCTTGTTTAATTCATTTGAGGTCTATCACTTAAGGAACATTGTCTTTAATGTCTTCATGAGAGGACCAATCAAAGAATAAAATATTCACAACTTAGGGGATGCAGTGCATCACATTCGGCCACTAAGAGGAATGCAATATGCTAAGATAGATCACACTTATGAAGGACATCACACCCAATGTCATCCACAAAGCGACAAATGCATTGTATGAAGTGACAAGGCTACACTAAGAACCAAGAATGCAAATGAATTATGCTAATGCATGCCCCCCACTTTAAAGGAATTTCTACACACCGTTATGTGAGAAATTACTTTAAAGTAGTGAATGAAAAATGCAAAAAGAAACAAGACATGAGAGCCAACTTGGAAAGCCCCTATGCCAAGTCATATGTTTTCGAGTAAGGCTGCTTCGTGTAAATGAAAAAGAAAACAAAAGAAAAGGGAGTTTCCCCCAAAAAGGAACACACCAAACACATAAGGGATCTATGGATTTGGGGTCAGTATGTTCATTGCTGCAATGTTTTGAATAAAGAGCTTGAAACTATCATCATTCCCCAAAACACATAGAATTGGAAGAATGACACAAAGAGAGCGAAAACAAAAGAAAAATAAAATCTATTTTGGGTCAACATGGAAGAGACATTGCGGTCTCAATGCTTTGCATCATCCCCAAAAGGAAAACACAAGTGAAAAGAAAATGAAAAAGGCAAAAGAAAAGAAAAATCTTTTGGTCAACATGAAGGAGACATTTTGGTCTCGATGCCTTGTGTCATCCCCAAAAGGAAAACACAAGAAAAATATAAAGTAAAAAGGAAAAGGGACCATTTGGATCAACATGGAAGAGACATAGAGTGTCCCAATGCTTTGCATCATCCCCAAAAGGAAAACACAAAACAAAAGTGAAAAAAAAGAAAAGACCTTTTGGGTCAACATGGAAGAGACATTGCGGCCTTAATGTTTTGTGTCATCCCCAAAAGGAAAACACAAAACAAAAGTAAAAAAGATAATGTACGACATATAGAAGAATAGAGGTACAAATATAGGAAGTGCACAAAGAGAGAGAACATTAAACTCACATCACGGGGGAACACGATACACACAAACAAGTGCAAAAGAGAAAGAAAAAAGAAAAATGCAAAAAATTAGCAAGGTGAATGCAAGTCAACCATCTAACAAGTCATCTACCTCCCAATCATGTTCAATGTATTGCAAGGGCGGTTGACTATCCAAAGGAAGAATTCCAAGTGCCAAACTAGGGGAAGTGTCGGGTTCTTCACTTGGTGTAAGAGATTTATCATTTAAGCTCATGGAGGATGAAAATAAAGAATTTAGATCGTTATGCACCTCTTCATCAATTTTAGAGATCTGCTCCTCATCATCATCCAGATTAATCGTGACAGGAGGATGAAGAATAATTTTCAAGTAAGGATGGATCATGAGTTGTGGTTGTTGTATTAGGGTGATCAATTATTGCTTATGTCAAAGGTGGAGATTGGTTTTCCTTGTTTTCTTCCATTCGTGACTGACGAGCAAGGAGACAACAATGACACCTACGCTCCATAGCACCACAATTTCATTCAATTCTATTTTGAAGTTGTTGAGGTGTAAGAGTGGGTTGATCTACCATAGGCTCATTTTCTTCCTGGGGAGGAGGAATGGAAGGAACCGAAGGAAATGGTTCAATCACTTTCTCTTTGGATTTATAAACTTGTTTAATGTGAGGAGGCATGATGGGGTTGGTTTCACTATCTCTTGGGCATTTAGACAATGAAGGTGAAGTGTTTGTTGTTCGTTACTCATGAGGTTGCATTGTTTGTTCAGGTTCAGACTCAGCCTGAAGCATTGTCTCATCTATGATAGGAGGAGTGAAAGTGGATGGGGACATCGAGTGAAGAGACAATTCAACTATTCATTTAGCTTTGAACTTTTGATAGGCTATGAAAAAGAAATATTTGCAAGGGGTGATGGGTTCCATAGGTTCAGGCCAAAAGGCTTCTAAGGAGAAATTACCATTAGAAGATAATGGATTAAAACCACTATGGTGTATGGTAAATATCTCATTTCCATGTGAAAACTTCAAACATTTGTGCACAATGAAAGGGATGACTTTCATCGAGCAAAGCTAAGGATAACCTTGCCACAGACGAAACTGATCCGATCATGGAATGATAGAAAATGTTACATCCAATGTTTTGGGTCCTATCTATAATGGGAGTACGATCAATCCAATCATAGGGCATGCAAAACCAGTATGTGTTTTAATCCATGCAGTTGGTTTATCATAATCATCTTGATAAAGCTCATGTAATACTAAGAGTTCTTCTGTGATCACATTCTCGCCACATGCAAGATCCATTAATATCCCATTGGTGGGCTTATCATAGATGCAGTCGGCTATGTAAAGAGGACCATTGGGAAAAATTTTAAGTATATCATAAGAAGAAAAATTAATATCAAGAGTTTTGTTGGTTGGGCCCTTACGAGGGACAACATCTATCGTACCCACGAGTTCATCTTTAGGATTAACTTGGGGAACATTTGGAGTAATATCATGTTGTTCATTATTTGTATCAATGTTTTTCACATAAGTGTTTGAAGGTTCACTAGCTTTGAAAAATGAAACATTGCTTTTAGGCATGGGATTGGTAAATATTTGTAAATTCTAATTGGGGGATGCAATGGACTTATTTCCTTGATCATTGACACCCACAATGGACAAACGACCAAAATCAATGAGGTCTTGAACTAAGTGTTTGAGACACTTACAATGTTCGGTTCCATGTCCATTTTGGCAATGAAAATGACAATAAGCATTTGGTTTAAAGGTGGGTGGTAAAGGCTTGGTAGTATCAAGTGGTTTAACCATAGGTAAAGTGATCATCTGTTGTTGTAGCAGTTGATTCATTGTGTTATGGAGAGTATCTGGTAAGGGGGTAAATTGTTTGTTCAAGTCCCCAAGGTAAAGGGCACCATTGCTTTAACAATGACCACTTGATGAGGCACTGGTTGAGTTGGTTGTGATGGAGGCGGATTGAACTATAAGAAGTCTCTATTTGGTTTTTGAAAGTTTTGTGAGTTGTTTTGGCTGCTTTGGTCAGACTTCTCATCTAAGAGCTAGAAGTGGACTTTGAATCACTACTAGTAGCCAAGTTGTGATAGTCACAAAGGGTTGTGCATAAATACATGAATGAAGGAAATTTCATCATAGTCAACTTATCCTGAAGGTGAGTGTGCAATTTTTTAATAAACATATTTTGAAGATGTGAATCAGGAATCTTGACATCTACTTGTGCATACAATGATTGATAACATGAAATGAAATTAATTAATTTTTCATTCGCATTTTGTTTACATCTCATTAAATTAGCCATTGTATTTTTAGGAGTCATATGGACTTGGAAATGACTTATAAAGGCATCAACAAGTTCATTAAATGATCAGATGGAATGATTGGGTAAATTTGAAATCCACTCTAATGCAATGTCCTTTAAGGTCCTAGGAAATAGTTTGGCTAACAGTTTATCATCAAGGATAAAATCACTACACAAGGTTGTATAGGCATTAACATTATTAGTAGGGTCTCCTTTACCCCCATACTTCTCAAACTTAGGCATCTCAATTCCTTGTGGCATTGGTGTTCTTAAGATTTCTAAAGATAATGGGCTACTGCAGACATAGTATGTGGGTGGAGCATTTTGACTTTGGCTTATGGTGGATATTTGTTGTTGTGTGGAGGAAATAGTGTTAAAGAGTTGTGTAATGAGGGGGTCCGTGTAAGTGGTATGAGGGGGAATGGAAAATGGTGATGGAGTGTATGTAATGTTAGGAGAAGTGAAGGGGACACTAAGAGGGGTGAAGGTGGAAGATGGAACATTCGATGCCACAAAAGAACTAGGAATGCTAGTTGGAATAGCGAAAGGAGTCACATGACTAGCTTGTTGCATGGTTGTTGTAACTTAAGGAGTGGTATAGGTTGGTGTGAATACTATAGTTGAAGGAGGAGGAATGTGAGGTCCTCCTTGGGTAACCACTGTGTTTGTTAGTTGAGAAGTGTTAGAGGTGGAAGAAGTATGTTTTTGGTATATCTCAACAATTTGTTTCATAACTTGTAAGCCATTGTCATTTTCAAATAAGTGATGAAGGTTTTCTATGGCAAGTATGGTAGTGGTGGAAATGTTTTAAAGATATAAATCTTGTTGCAAATGTACGAAATCCTCATGAATGTTAATGACCTTATCTTGTGGAATTTGATCAGTTTTTGTGTCAACATGCATTGTATGTGAAGGTAAAGGTATACTAGTGGTAGTATTCATGCCTAATGCACCATTGTCCATACTAGGAGTAGGAGCTCATAACAACCCAAGGTCCACAACAAGTGTGTTATCACAGGAGGCCATAAGTTAGGAACTTCTTCTCACTAAAGTATTATCAATAGGGAACCAAACACTCATACACGCACCACAAGAGGTGGGGTGAATGCAAATGTAATGTAATTTAGGGGTTCAAAATTCAAATAACAAAAAAATTGTAAACTAATATAGAAAAACAACTACATAAAACTGAAGTGTAGTAAATGCCAAGAAAATGCCTGAAAATACAGTGTAAAATGTGGAGGTAGACTGATTCACCCAGGGTGGTGAATGAGTCTAGGTATGAGATTTTTTTTGTGTTTTCAGAAAATTTAAAGTGATTTTAATGATTTTAATATGCAAACTGAAGATGCAAATGCACATTTTTTAGTTTTTGAATGATTTGATATGCAAAAATGAAATCTATATGATTCTTTTGCTAATGCAATTTTAGAAACCTTAGGAAGCAAAAACAAAACAAAACCTAATTGAATGTTGATGAAAAGGAAACCTAGGATACAAGATGTAATTGAAATAAGAAAGAGAGATGTTTAAAATGCAGGTTTACCAAAATGAACCATCATTTTTTTGTGGTTCTATGTGCTTCTCTTGCACTCTTAGGGTTTTCCACCTAAAAGGAGAGAGATACAACACTAAAATTGAGGTGGTTCACTCAAACTAAGGTATGCAAGATGGAATTGAGACTAAATGAAATGATCTAAATGTAGCTAAGTGATGAAATTGATTGATTATGAATGCAAAACTAATGAAATATGCAATGTTTGAAAACATAATGTGATATGCAAAAAATGAACTAAATACATAAACTAATGCAAACATAATTGAATGAGATTGAATAGAGTGCACCTAGAGATGAAATGTTGATGCTGGGAGATTCTAGAATCTGGAAAAATTTATTATTGATGACTAGTGGGACTCATTTGCCACTGATGGCGAATTAATCCTCCTACTGGTAAAAAGACCTGAAATTGCTTTTCGATTGTCAAGAACTGGATTATGAAAAAATCAAATTTTCCAGCCTACAGGTGGGACTCATTCACCACTAATGGTGAATCACTCCTCCAAAAATCTATAAATTCAAGAGTCAATTCTGTAGGTCTAGATTTGCACTTGCCTGCTTGTTGGGTTGATAGAGTCAAATTTGCAGAAAACAGGATATAGGTTGTCTCCAAGCTTGAATTAGGGTTTGGTTGACTTGAAACACTTTGATGACTTGTTGACCACTTTTCAACACCTATTTCCTTGAAAAATATGCCTACAAGACCAAAACCTTGTTGAAGAATTCTGAAGATATGTTAATGGCTACTCCAAGATGCTTGATGATTGCTTGATTGAATGATGCTTTGATGCTTCAATGCTTGAATGAGATGATTGAATGAATGATAGAATGTTTGAATGAAATAGTGAATGAATGGGGGTTGAAATGGATGGAAAAACACTTATTTATACACACTTATTCCCTAATTACCCAATAATACAACATCACAAGCTGACATAAGGTCTTTTTGAAAAAAAACTTGAAAGAAAATTTGAATTATTTTGAATTTGGAGCCAAGAGGGACTCATTTGCCATCCATGGTGAATAGGTCCCACTCTAGGCTTGTAAGTGGGTGTTGGGAATTAAGTTACATTTAATGTTGTTTGTAGTGTTTACATTCAAAAATACACTTAAATAAGACTTATGAATGCATAAAGGGGCCAAATAAAGCATAAGAAAGGTGTAAATAGTGATAACAATCCTAGAAAAGTGTGAAAGCTTGTTACAAGACTATACAACAATTTAGAATATGACTTGATAAGTGATAAAAAGATGATTTTTAGGTGAAATTTAATGAGAAGAGTCTATAAAAGTGTAGAAATGTGTTACAACACCTTCACAAGACATCATAATTTGAATATTCAGGACCTAATGTGAATGGAAAAGTTACATTGCAACATTAATTCTAAGCAAAATAGGTCAAGCAGCATGAGAGAGAGACCTAAAAGACCATGAAAATACCAATGATCCATTTTTTTATGGTACACAAAGCAATCAAGGAAGCATGTCTCAAAAAGATAGGGAGGAAAAAGAAAGACCCCACTACCATTCATGTGGCGAGATAGTTGGAAAATATCATGCTTGGGAAAGTTACTATTCCTAAATACACTGACCCAAGTAGTCCTATAATAGGAGTTGTTATAAATGGAATTCAAGTAAAGAATGCTTTAATTAAATTGGGAGCAGCAATAAATGTGATGACTAAGGATATCTTGGAACAACTCAATGTTTCAAACATGAGACCTACTCCTATTGTCCTATAGTTTGCTGATAGTTCCACTGTTAAACCAAATGGTATAGTAGAACTTGTTGTTACTCTAGACTCTTAGGAGTACCCAACAGATTTCATGATCCTCTCCCCTAAAGCTACACTTGGAGGGTATCTCATTATTCTGGGTAGGCCATGGTTAGCCACAACAAATTATTACATTGGATGTCGGTTAGGAGACATGACTATTTATGATGGGAGAAGCACTAAAAAGTTTTTTCTCTACCCTCCTGCTCAACTATCCCATGATATGGATAACCCCATATGGCCACATGTTGGAGAAGAGGCCGAGGAAGTCAATTTAATGGAACACCTCATGATGATAGGCAGAATTCCTTTTATGCAACTTTAGGAAGAAGATGAAGTATTGTCCTACATAATTCAGAACCATTGTGAGGTGCATGAAAAATCATCCACTCATGAATTTGGTTTTGCAAGTCCAATGAAGACACTTTTGTACGCTCCTCTTCCAACTGAACTTCCTGCAACAACAATAATGCTTCATACATTGTTGCCACATGAGTTAAAAATGCCAAGCATTAGTGAAACAACCATGATTGAGTTAATCACACAAGTGCGAGTGTCAGAAGGGAAACATCTGAATATTAAAAGCAAGTTGAGTCAAGAGCAATAGTTTTCCCTAACAAATCTGTTGAAGACCCATCAACATGCATTTGCATGGGATTACCATGACATGAAAGGATTGGATCCCAAGATTTGTACTCATAGGATATATATCAGAGATGATTGCACACCAGTAAGGAAACCACAAAGGAGAATCAACCCTGCATTGAGGGAAATTGTAAAAAGGGAATTACATAAATTATTGGATGCAAGATTTATCTACCCTATCTTAGACAGCCAATGGGTGTCTCCATTGGTAATTGTGCCTAAAAAGGGAGGTAAATGGAGAGTTTTTTTTGACTAAAAAGAACTAAATTCTACCACCAAAAAGGATAATTTCCCCTTCCTTTCATAGACCAAGTACTGGATTCACTTGCAGGTAAGCAGTATTTTTCTTTTCTAGATGGATTCAATGGTTATAATCAGATATAGATTGCACATGAGGATCAAGAGAAGACAACCTTTACCTGTCCTTGGGGGACTTATTCCTACTCAGTACTCCCATTTGGTTTATGTAATACACCTGCAACCTTTCAAAGAGCAGTCATTAGTATATTTTCAGATATCTCACATGATTGTATGGAGATCTACATGGATGACTTTACTACCTATGGTGTTGATTTTGTAGAAACGTTAGAAAATATAAGAAAAGTTTTGCAGAGATGTGAAGACCATAATCTATCCTTGAACAATGAGAAATGCTTCATAATGATGTAGGAAGGAGTAGTCCTTGGCCACTACATCTCTCAAAAATGAATTCAAGAGGACCCAACCAAGATTGAGGTGATTACCAATCTTCCTATTCCTATGAAGCAAAAAGATGTTAGAAGTTTCTTGGGATATGCAAGATACTATAGGCGCTTCATCAAATATTTCAGTAAAATGATAGTATCACTGTACAATATTCTAACTAAAGATGTTGAGTTCCAGTGGATAGAGGAGTGTGGCAAAGCATTCTCTGATTTGAAAGAAACCTTAACCCATGCTCCTATACTCAAAGGCCCTAATTGGGAACTCTCTTTCCATATTCATACTAATGCATCTGATTATTCTATAGGAGTTGTCTTGGGACAAAAAGTGGGAGAAATTGAGAATGCAATCTAATTTGTTAGCAAAAACCTACAAGGGGCTAAGTTTAACTACACAGTGACAGAGAAGGAGATGTTGATAGTCATCTATGCCCTTAACAAGTTCAAGCATTACATAACAGGATATCAGATATTTGTTCATACATACCATGTAGCCATATGAATAAGCCCTTAATTTTAGGTAAGCTAGCAAGGTGGCTGTTGATGCAGGAATTTGATATCACCATTGTTAACAAACTGGGAAAGGAAAATGTTGTAGCAGACTTTCTCTCTAGATTGACTACATCAGAGGATACTCAAGTCATTGATGACTCTTTCCCTAATGAACATTTATTTTTCATCAATGTGCACACACCTCGGTATGCAAATATAGCCAATTATTTAGTTACAAGGAGAGTTCCCCCTCATTTCTCTCCAAAAGAGAGAAGGGTGCTCATTGATACAACTTTTCCTTTCTCATGGATTGCATGATGTTTATTCTACACTGGACTAGATAATGTAATGAGGAGATGTGTAAGGGAGGATGAAACATATGATATACTACATGCATGCCACAATGAACCCTATGGAGGGAATTTTGTAGCTATGAGGACAACAATGAAGATTCTTAGTACAGGATATTACTGGCCCACACTTCATAAGGATGTAGGCAAGTATACTAGGAAGTGTGATAGATGTCAAAGGATGGGTCGACCAACTAAATTTAATGAGATGCCTCTATACCCCTAGGTAGTCATCACTCCATTTGATAAATGGAGACTTGATTTTGTAGGTCCCATTGATCCTCCATCAAATGGAATTTGCACAGACACTCTCTAACGGGAAGGAAATGGTAAAAGGGATAGAAATGATAGCCACTAAGGAGAGAACTGTAGAGGTAATGGGTTTGCCTACCGAAGGAGAGCCATACCCTGCTTCTAGTGATGTGAGGTCAGTTAAGGTAGAATTCACTAAACCTAGTGATCCTCCACTAGTTGTAGATAAGCAAGGAATGAGAATAACTTCTCTACCAAAAAAGTGGAAACAAGTAGTCATCTACATTGTCAAGTATATTACTTGTGAGGATTGCCAGTCATGCCTCCATTTTGTGAATTTCAAGCTCCTGAACCATATGAGACATGGAAAAAGGATGAATGTTCCCAATGTGTTGTACAACCTCCTTGCAATCATGGCAGCTAAAATGCAAAATGTAGGGACAATTATGTCTCCCATCACTATTTGATAAAATTGTTGGCAGAAAATTCTTTACAAGAAGTGTCTGGTATGATATGGGAAGAATTTGTGAACATTGATCAGTTCAAACTAGGAAATGTGCATCTTAGAGGTCAACCTCAAGCTCGTAGGGTTAGTAGGGGTGAGAGGGCTGCTAAAACCACTCCTAAAGCTTCATCCTCTAGCACAAACCCTCTTGTAGCCGAAACAACAATAGAAATTGGTTCCTCTAAATCAGAGTATTGAGATGAAGAAAGTTCATCTTCAGACCCTAATGTTAATTTTCCTCCCAAAACCCCAATTCAAACTAGGGTTACCATTAGAAAAGAGGAAGCACAAATGAGAGAGGCATAAATTAGGAAGGCGAAGACCAAGAAGCAAATGACAAAAAAAGTGAAACCAAGCCCTAGGAAACAAAAAATTGATGACACTGGTCATCCTGCAGCTGAAGAAAAACATAAAATCCCTCTGAAGAAATCAAAACTAGCTGGGCAAGCTACTGATATGCCTCCAAAAAGAAGCCCTAGATTCAGAAAAACACCTAGGAAGGAGACAAAAGCTCCTATGGGGTAGGTAAATGTTGAAGTGAAAGAAATTTTTAAGGAACAAGCAAACATAAGATTAGCAAAGCTTGCTGCTATTGCAGAGCAAGTTGAAAATCAAGAACCACTGCAATCAAAGCAAGATGAACAAGCTAAATCACTACAACTAGTGCCATTTGAACAACAGGAACCGACACGAGGAAATATTTTGGTAGGAACACATAAACCTTCCACTTTTGCATGGAATCTTGTAGCTCTAAACCTATGGAGTGAGATGCAAAGGAAAGAGGAGTGGAACAAGGAAAAACACAAGCTACATGGAGAAGTTAAAAAGGAAAATGCAGAAATTGAAGAAAAGAATGCAGAGATTGGTGCCTTGAAGGATAAGGTAGACAATGTGGTAGCTTTAGTACCCCAAATGATGGCATGTAGAACTCCTCCTAGAGTATATGCACTACATTTGAAGGAGTGACATATTTCCTTCAAGTTGTTAAGGGTTATTTTAGGTTTAAGCCCTTCTATTGAAACTCCATATGAGTTTTTCTAGTTCTACCAATCTTCCCCTCTTGAAGTTAAAAATATGTTGTGTGAACTATACCTGCATAATTATGTTGTGCCTAATGATCATGATTGGAACCCATTATTATACATTGGGGATATCCATTTGAGGGCATTCATATCATGGATCCAAAATGAAATCAATTGGGGGAAACAGTTTAAAATTTACAGGGAAAGAGAAATTCATACCCCCTTGTCTCTCAGAGCTGAATCCAGTAACCCCTTAGATATTTATTATACATGGCACATGATTCTTTATCGCTTGAGCTACAAAAATAGGATCATGCCTGTTCGGGAAGAAGCATACCAGGAATATGAGCAAGTAGTTGATACAATAGGAAAATTGGTAATGGGGTGCCTATCATAGAGGTGGAATAGTTTGATAGATTAGTTGAAATAGGTTGAACCCCATTCTTTGCAAAATTATGTTGCAACATGTAAACGATGTACTAGGTACATACAGATTGGAAGGATGAGGCAATAGTATTGGATTACATTAACATTTCAACCACCTACTCTATTGTGGCTTGTAATAGATTACATATACTATTAGTATGACATAGCTATAGAAAGGAAAAAATGGAGGAGATTGGAAAACAAGCAAGGGTTCTACTGGGATCCTAATTCAGATATTGTAGAGACTGATCTGGGATAGTTGGTAGTTCGTGACTTTAGAGCATTGACTAGGGAAAGGAATAGAGCTCCCTCTATTTGAGGACCAACAAAAAATTAGGTTGGGGGGAGATGATGAGTCTAATTAATGGCTCAATTTTGATGGGGTTTATCATATATTTTTTGTTGTTACTATAGACTTTGACACTTGGTTGTTGATATTTTCTATGTTATTTCCTTAAATCCATAAACCTTGTGACTTTTAATGACATTAACATGTTATGTGAATTATCTATGTTAATTTTACATGTGGTTGAATGGATGTTACTTTAAGGTAATTATGAATATGCAATTGTTTATGCGTGCTAATGTCATTATGTAGGTTCACATTAAGATGTTAATGTAAACAAAGCTTACAAAGTGGAAGAAACTCTTGCCAGTTGGTCAGTTGCTAAGGAAGTAAAAAAGATGGTCATTAAGAGGTCAAAGGAGGGAAAACTCTCAATGGAGGGAAATTCCTAGTTCGAATGGAAGATTGTAACTACCTTTTAAATGATCATGTTTGTTAGTTGATCAAATCTAGGGAGTGTGTTGTGTTGGATCCTCGTTGGGGCAAGTCTGCTTTGACCAAATCTAGCGCATGCATAACTTCCTCCCTCTCTTTTATATGCTTTCAATAAATGGAATCCTCCTATTTTGATTGAGTCAACTACCTAGGTAGTTAGGGTTAATTAGAAGTTTCTCCCTCTACAAATAATGGTTAGATCCTCCTTTTCATAAGGTTGGATGTTCTAAGACTATATTTGCATTTCCAGTTTTAAGTATTATAGTCTTATTGCTAATATGTTGTAATCATGTTTTCAAGGAATAAAATGGTATTATGATTTGATGCATCTAAGTTAGCTTAAGGAAGACTCACTCAAGGGGGGCCACTTGGTGAGAATTCCACCCTTTTAGTTGAAAATTTATTTTTCTGTTCACTAGTTAGTTTCAGTTTCAATAGTTGTCTATTCCTGTAGCCACTGGAACTCTGTTCTGTGAATGTTCTTGCAACCAAGGAAGATAAAGTAGTTTCTTATCTGTTTGTTGGGATTTCTATTTTTGTCATCCATTTCCAGTTTAGTTGTTGATACTCAGTGTAGTTATTGATTCATGCTCAATGCTTATGTTATTTTCTTTCCAACATTTCTATTTCTAGTACTGTTTCGTTTCTAGTTTATGGATGACTACAGTGGAGTCCTAGTGCACATATAGTGCTGACCCATTTCAAGTTTACGTCCCTAGGTTGATAATGAAATGCACCTTCATGATGAGTAAGATAGTTACTTAGTGCAAATGTCTAATCTCTAAGCCACAACTCTATGGGATTAGTTATTGAAACATTCAAGGAGGCCAACACTTACATCACATTAATATTACTATGCATAATTGTTATTCAATAGAATGATAGATAAATTAGCCTTGGTATTTAATAAAAAAATAGAAAAAAAATATACACTAGAAAATTTAGTCAAACTATTTCAATTCTAGCATCTCATTGGTTTATTATCTAATAGAATGATAGATAAATTAGTTTCTATATTTAATAAAAAAATAGAAAAAATATACATTAGAAATTTTGGTCAAACTATTTTACTTCTATCATCTCATTGATTCATTTGTTGACAAATAATAAAAAATAATTAGCTAGTTTACTTTCAAAGTTTCTTTAAAATTGATACAAATGTCATTGTAGGTTGTGCACTTCAAGTTGTACTCATATTCTATCTCCATCATCTACTTTTTGTAAAATACACATGTTCTTTTTTCCAATTTTTTCTTGGGTACTATCTATTGTCACTTTCCCCTTAATTTCAACTTCTAGGTAGACTTTTTCATTGTATTCTCATGTGGGATTAAACTCTATTAATTTTTTTTTTTTATCCACATGGAAATTATAAATTCTTTTCTTGTATATTTGATTATTTCTTGATTGGTGTTTGTGCACTCTTTCATGTTAGTGTCCCATTACTTGTCCATTTATTGTTCTTTTTCAACCACATGTTTTTTCTTTAGGCTAGCTCTTCCTCCATCATTCTAAACTAAAATGGTTCTCCATATTTTTAGGTCTTTCTAGATAACTTAACATTTGGGACAATGTCAATTCTTCTAACAGGAAAGTACTCTTTTAACTAATAAATCTCATATAGAATTGAAATTTTGATTTTGAAGTTGTTATGATTAAGTGATATTGGACTGTTTCTACTACTCTCATTTGTGAACCAACATACGATTGCCCCAAAACTCACACTCATAAAGGATTATGAGTGAAGCAAGCACACAAAAATGGCTTTTCTTGGTTTTTGAGTCTCATAGTTTAGCACTCGTATATCTATCTTATAAAGCATAATATTATCCATCCTATTGTATTCTTTTTGTTTTGCATGTGGCCAAAATTAAAAATTTGAAGGATCCTCCAAAACACAATAGTGCAAGGCTTAACCCACTATGTGAATAATTCAATATAAAAGTTTGATCAATTTTTTTCATAAGGTAAGGTACATAGGTCAATTCCCTTCATAAAGTAAAATGACCTACAAAATATGATAACATGATGAGGGTGTTCTAGGCTCACATTTACCATGTCCAAATAAAAGCTTCCTTCCAAAAAATCATTCAAGTATGATTCAAATAAATCATCCAAATTCTTAAAGAGAAGCAAAATCTTTAGAAAGAAAAAATACATAAGAAGTTCATTTTGTATGGATATTTTAATAAAAAAATATCAATTATCAATTGCATGAACTTGAATAGATTTCAATAAGTTAGAAATGATACACCCACCCCATAGGATGGTCCAATAGGAAACTATGGGGAACATATCCCGTCCACACAATATAAGCTACAAATAAATTTTATTACATTTGAAATCATTTAAGAGATAACTTGTGCATGTATTTTTTTCATTGAAATTTGAGCATAAGCTTTGTTAAGGTTTTGGTGATAAAAAATAATCACAATTTTAAATAATTCAAGAGAGAATTGTCAAAATTTGTGCAATTTTTTTGTGAAGGTTGTAGTGATTAGAAGTACCAATAACAAGTGCTACAAAAATGCAAGGTGTGCACTTTTATCCCTTTTAAACTTACTAATTCAAAATTTCCTTTCATATGCTAATAAATACCTTGATTAAAGAAGGAAACATCATACAATGGACATATACAAATATTTTAGAGTCTACCAAAAATTTATGTATACATATGACAGTCTTCCAAAAATAATATTGCATTTTAGGGCAAAATGCTTAACGATAGTCATCAAGTTTAGCCAATGTATCTATATACAAGAATATTTGGTAAATTTACAACTATGCACATTTTTTTGTATCTACATGCATTCATGAGTGGCATTGTAGGACACACACATGCACATGTAGGCACAATCACACCTATGTGAACATATACACCCCTTTGTATCAACTATGTGTGGAATTTAATTTGTTAGTCATATAGTTATGTATATATTTTTAAATAACATAAAATCATTTTTTTAGGGCTATATCAAATAAAGAGAGAATTCTGGGCATATTGTAAATTCTAAAGGATTATAGTTTTTGATTGCTTCTCTTTACTTGCAAAATCTCTCTCCCCCTCTCTTTCTCCACACACACACACACACACACACACACACATATATTCATCAAGGTCTATCATTGTGCCAATAGGTATTTGTATTTGATTTGCATTTGAATCCATGTTGCTTAGTTCTATATTAGTTTTTTTTTATTGTGGTGGTTTTTAAATGAAGGTGTGATTGGTCTAAAGTGTGATTTTTTTTAAGGTGCAAGAGTCATGGATTGTATGGAGGGTAAGTCTTAGGCAAGTTTTATATGTTAGTGTAATGTTGTAAATTGTATCCTATGCAATTTCACATTACATATACCTTCCCCTTTAGTTACAATTGAGATAATTATTCTCTTTAATCTTGATTTCATCCCAAACCATCCTTCAACACTGTCCATATCCAGTTCCTCGATTGTTAAGACTTATTTTCTCATAAACTCATGCATGCCACATAAATGTTAGTGCACCACACTATCATCTTGTGAAAATATATGTCTGTGTTAGTTGTTGTGATATTACACTTGTTGTGTTTTAGTAGTGTAACACCTCTACCAACCTACACCTTCATTAGGAATCATCTGAGGATACCATTTTGAGCCAAAACCTTCATTCTTTCCCTTGAATTCAATTTGGAACTTTTGGGAAGTAGAGTGACAACTCTCGAGCATTCTACAACATTATCTTTCTTTATTTTTCATTCACAACTTTCAAGAAACTCCATTTTTTCATTGTTCTTACAACCACAATGATATCTTGCAAAGCTCCATTGCTATCATTCGAAGAGGTCACTTTCATCTTGAGGATTTTTTCCACTTCTCCATTTCACCAGAGAACTACTTAATTTCTACATTTGAAGGTGGTAACTCTTTGATATTTTCTATTAAGCATATTGTTTCTATTTTGTTAGTACATTGTACTTTATATTGTTTATGTCTATTTCTATCATCTTATCTAAGGTTGTTTGTGGAGGTAGGAACACCAAAATGGGGGTTTGATTGATTCAAACTCCTATATAGCCACCTAACCCCCTTCTTCGATCTTATGTTTGCAAGTACATGTAAGGGAAATGATTAGGGAGAGTCTCTGATCTTGTTATATATCTTCGATGATACTTTAAGCTCTTTCTCATTATTCATGTTCAATTTTTTTTAGAATTTTCATTCTAGTTATTCTATGTTTGTTGTATAGTCTCATTTCATAGCCTTTCATGCCCAAAACACTGTGTAGGGTATTCTTTGTTTCTCTGTGATAATTTTTGTTTTATGTTTGTATGGGACTATAGTGTGACACACTATCATCTGATAGTCACGCATTAGTCTTGGATAGAGAGCTTGTCAAGTTATCTGAGAAACCTCTATGATCTGTACTTTTAGTTTTTAAGGTCTAAATAATTCATGTAATTTTTGTAATCTATTAAAACACACATCCAATTAATTAGTGGGTAAAATTGAAGATCATACTTACTTAAAGACTTACTTGAGTGGAGGGTTGAAACTTAAATCCTTGAAGGATTTGATTATCTTTCGTAGCGGTTCATTTTTTATACTCTACATTTTGGTGAACTTGACATGAAATCACATCTTGTAAATTTATAATAATGAATAGGTAAGGAGACAAAGGGTCGAGCCCTGGTGAAGATCCCTAGAGGCACCAAAAATATTAGAAGGCTAGCCATCAATAAGAACCAAAAAGAAAGTGGAAGTCACACAACTCATGATCCAATCAACCCACCCATTGGAAAAACCAAAAGCTAGAAGAACCTTCTATAGGAAAGCCCATTTGACCCTATCACAAGCCTTAGCCATGTCAAGTTTAGTGAACATAGAATTATCCTTATAATTCACCATAGAGTGTATGGCCTCAATAGCAATCACAATGCCATCCAAAATTTTCCTTCCAACCACAATTCCACCTTGTTCCTCAAAGATCATAGAGTTGATCCAAGGCTTAAGTCTTTCAACAATTAGCTTAGTAATGATTTTGTAGATCATGTTGTATAGAGAAATAGGCCTAAAATGATTTAAACACTTAGCTCCTTCTCTTTCAAGAATAAGAGCTAGAAAATTATAGTTTATGTATCTTAACATTTGTTTATTTCTATGTGACTCCTAAACCACCTTGAGGAAATCTAACTTGATAACTTCCCAATTTTTTTGAAATAATTCAATAGGGAAGCCATTAGGGCTAGGGGATTTTCCTCTATTGATTTGAAACACAACCTTCTCTAGTTCTCGAAGTGATATGGGATGAATAAGGGCTTCATTCATGTCATTGGAAACCAACGAAGGAATGCAATCCAAAATAGCAGGCGAAGGGGGAGAGTCCTCAATAAATAGAGCTGAGAAGAATTGAGAAGCCTCCATAGAGATCTCACCCAGAGAAGAGAGTTGAGTTCCCATTGAAGACACAAGAGGCTATGTTAAGTTTCCCATTCCTTCTAGCTTTGACCAAGTTCTAGGAAAAAGCCATATTTCTATCCCCTTCTTGAAGCTTGTCAATTTGAGACTTTTGCTTCCAAAAATTCTCCTCATGCAATTCCCATTCTTTCAGCTCCTTAGTAGCTATTGAATCTGCTCTACTTCTAATCATGGATTTTTCATGTAATAGTGTCCATTTTGGCCAAGAGCTAACATTTGATTGAAGTGAAGGCTATTAAAGCATTGCCTATTCCACTTTTTAAGCCTATATTTGAATGTACTACAGACATTTCACAAAGGAAAACATATCCCTCCCATAAGTAGGCTTCCCTTGGTGCCACCAAATAGACAAAAGATCTTGAAGAGAAGAATCCCAAAACAACATAAGTTGAAACTTGAAATAAGGTTTCTTGGTGTGTCTGAAACAAACAACAAAAAACTTAATTGACCAGTGATAAGAGCCTTTCCAGTCCAAAATTTTGAAATTGGTAGTCCACCTATCACCAATTGAAAAATAAGAGACAAGAAAATGATTGAACCTCTCAGATATAGCATCCTAACCATATCTTATGCTGTTCTAGGTGAAGACACCATTATTTTGTTTCACATCAACTAAATTAAGAATGTCTATGTTATCCCTTTGGTGATAAGCTACAAAATCAAGCCTACCAATACCACCTCTTTTTTCCTCTAAATAAGAAACTACATTTAAGTCCCTTGCAAAAGGAAGGGAGCTAGAGAACAAATGTACCTAACATGAGACTAGAGTTGATCTTTGCCAAGAAGATCAGTATGGGCATAAATATTAGTGAAAAGGCACAATTCTCCTTAATCCAAGCTAGAGACCACTATAGAAATAGAAGAGCAGCTCAAGACCCACCAAAGAGGGGCAACCATCCTATGATCCCAAAAGCACACCACACCTCTAGAATTACCATGAGTCCCAATGCATTGAAAAGAACCTCACACCCAGATGCTAGGGGCTCTATTCAACATACCATCTACTGACAATTTAGTCTCATGAAGAAAGAAAATATCTGGATTACGAGTACCAATCATCTCACTAATAGCATTTTTTCAAGGTATGATATTCATACGCCTTACATTCCATGAGATAACAATCATTTATGAGGTTAGGATAAGTGAGAGTTAATGGTTTTCACCAACCCAGCATCCACCAATGTCTTGCTAATTAATTTAACTTTCTCCAAATCTTTCTTATGCCCTAGTTTGGAAGATTTCTCTAGAGGGCCTTTTTTAGATGCCTTTGTTGCAAACCCAAAGTGTGCACATTCCCACTTCCTTTCCTAGTATATAAATCATCCCTATCCAAAGAAAGAGCAAGGCCAATAGAAGCTCCCACCTCCTTCAAAATAGTAGTCCTATTTGGTTCTAAAGCACATGAAATTTGAGAGGGATCACCTGAAGCCATCTAACCATCATGCGAATCAACCATAGGCATACTATGAAAGTCATTTCCTGTGTCTTCAACTAAATCCACACCTAAGGACCTAGTACTAGAAGGCAACCCAACATGAATCCCCTCCTCCTAAACTAAGTCCTCTAGAAAATCAAAATGATTAAATGTTCCATCACCTTTCCTATCCTTAAGGGTTCTCTTCTAGCCTCTCCCCTTATTGCGAGGTTTAACTGGGATAAAACCCTCTTTTTCTGTCACCCCATGAGCCATAGGAGCCTTCCCTTTATCATTCTTAAGACTAGAGGAGGAGGGAGCATTAACTGCACCAGCTAATTGAGAGAACCAAGAGCATTTCCTTTGTAGATTCCCATATCCACGACAAAGGTGACATCTGAAGGGGAGAGTTTCATAAATTAGCAATTGAATCCAAGAGGAGGATCCAAGGCATATCTCCATAGAATTTGGCAAAGGGTTATTTAAATCAACTTCAACACAAATACAAGCATATGCAATTACCTTTCTGTCCAAGCTTTGTTGGGCCAATCCAACCAATTTGTTGAGAAGAAGCACAAACATATGTAGAATGCCACTCCTTTGAAACTCCAACAAAAGTCAAGGAAGACGAACCCAAACAAGGACTTGCGAAGGGAGCTCCTCGACTGAATTGAAACCCACATGCCAAGTTTTCACAAAGAGTCCAATATGAATAAAGAAATAGGGTCCATCCTTAAAATATTTATTTCTATCCACCATGCACATGTGTATACAACCAAAAAATAATTATTGGCAACTAACATTAACTCCATATCTCCTTTAGGGTTTTAGACCCAATGAGCCCAAGATTCTAAAATTGGCACAAACAATCACATTCCCGTGAATTTACAAATAAGAGCATGAATGCACAATTAGGAAACATCATATGTGACAAACTCAGGTTGAATCACCAAGATTGGGCACTCCTCATACATCTCCAAGCACCTATTCACTCTCTTGATTTTAGAGAAGCCCTTCGCAACAAAAGAATCTTCAAAATTTTATTTATATGCTCCATAGCTTTTGCATGCATAAGGGAAGAAGGATCCACCTAATCCATGCTTTTGAAGGTCAAAGTGCTCGAGGAAACACCCCTCTGCTCCATCACAAAAAAGAACAAAAACCAAAAACTGAGCCCAAAATGGAGAGCACAAACTCCCCTAAACCCTTAAGCACAAGTAGTATAATCACAAGAATAAAATCCAAGGAAAAAGTAAAGAGACCCCCACACTACCCACATAGTTGAGAAAGAGGAGGGAGATCAAAGAATCACAACCAAAAATGTTGAAGCAAAGGAATCATATGCCAAGTAGAAAATTGTCACCCCGCCCTGACACTCTCCAAACCAAACACCCCTATCTCAAGAAGAACCAACACAATAGAAGGAACCAACGTGGCTAGGAAAAACCTGAGCTTGCATGACCATGAACAGGCAACATTGCAAGCAACCCCAACAAATATAATACTTTAGAATATTTTATATTCTATCAAAAAGTTATATATATGTGTGATATAGTGTTCCAAAAAAAAAGTATTTTAGGGAAAAATGCATAACAATAGCCATCAAATTTAGCTAATGTATCTATATACAAGAATAATTGGTATATATAACTTGTACATTTGTTTGTATTTGCATGTTTTCATGTGTGGCATTTGTATAACACACACATGCACATGTAGGCACAATCACACCCATGTGAACATATACACCCCTATCTATCAACTATGTGTGAAATTTTATTTTTTAGTCATATGGTTGTGTATGTATTTTAAATAGAATAAATCTCTCTCTTAGGGTTATATCAAATGAAGAGAGAATTTTGGGCATACTGTAAATTCTACAGGATCATAGTAAAGATGTATTGTCTTTGATTGCTTCTCTTTACCCACAAACTCTCTCTTCCCCTCTCTTTCCTCTCTTTCTTCATATATGGAATATATATTATATATGTGTATATACATTTTCATCAAGCTCTATGATTGTGCCAATATGTATTTGTGTTTAATTTGTGTTTGAGTCCATGTTATTTAGCTCTATATTCAAGAGATATTTTTTTTTTATTGTGGTGTTTATTTTTAATGAAAGTGTGATTGGTTTAGAGTGTAAATTATTATTTTCGATGGTGTAAGGGTCATGGATGGTTTGGAGGTAAGTCTGGGATAAGTTTGGGGCTTTGCATGATGAGAGTTTGAAGGTTTATTGTTATTTTATACAATTATTTTTTCTATATCATTATTATAAATATTTCTTTCAATGAGCATGATAACAATATGAAAATTAGAGGATTTTTCCATAGGTTGTGTATTAGGATTCAATGCATTAAGCAATATATAGGACGATTAATGGGTGTTTTAATAATTACTTTTATAACTTTGCATGCTCTTAAAAGTGGGACTAAATTATATATATGTAGAAAATATTAAAATGTATTTATCATTTTGTAAAGTTATTATTTTCATATTGCCATTGTAAATATTTTGCATGTTCTCAAAAGTAGGACTAGATTATATATATGTAGAAAATATTTAAAATTTATTTGTGATGTAATTATTTTCGTGTCACTATTGTAGATATTTTTTTCTTGATATAGGCTTGTCATACACAAACAATGTATACTTATTTTTTTTAGGTAATTCATAGGAGTAAAAGTCCATTGTTGTGTCACACTTCAAGCCAACTTATTAGTGCAAATGAATTTGAGGATTTTCAATTAAAATTCAATTTTGCTGAAACATATGCTCTAGTCGAATTCATTCTACCTGAATTAGATGTGATGCAAGACCTTTCCAACTAGATCTATGAGAACATTAGCATACACATGTTCTATGAGAACATCAGTTAAGGTCTTCCCAATCTCATTATAGATCTCCCATTCAAATTTAACTTACGATATGCCAAGAGGATGCGACTACACTATATTGAACATAATGTGCCTTAATCTTGATCTTATTCCAGCTACCACTCTAATATTTTTTGATGACTTTACCAAGTGCAATTCACTTTTTTCATTGATCAATTTTCCATTCACAACATGTGGCATTTCTTTCCAAAGTTCTCTCATTGAGCTAAATCGAGTGGATAGAAAATTCTTCCTAAATACTTTTTTTTGCAAATTTTAAAAAAAATAGATTATTTTTGACCTCCTAACATAAAAAGAGGGTGAAGCAAAATTACATGAACTTGATACTCCAATCTAAAAACAAAATTTTGGCGATTGATCAAAGTACCATTGAATTTCTTGACTGGAGCAATCTTGAGGAAAATAATAGGCTACTTTTAGATAAATACTTTCCATCTCATTATTATTAAAATAACCTTTCATAGGATCTATTTGACAGCTTTCCCTTACCATAAAGCTAACACTTTCATCTTTTATCTCTCTATCCACATCACTTGTTATTAGACTAATTTTTACTATATATATCTTGAACATGTCTAGTTTCCTCATAATACTCCTAATACTCTCCACTAAAGACAAAAAATTTAAACTTATCATTAATAACTTGGATTCATCACAATCACCTTTAATATCCTCATTATGAGTATTGCCATTATCAATAACATCTTCATGTTCATTTTCATCATCCCCATCAAATAGAAGTTGCTCATTATCTATTGCCCCTATTGCCTCTGTTACAAAAAGAGCAATATCCTCATCATCAATGATGTAACCATCATAATCATAATCACTGCTGATCAAGTTAGTATTTTTTACATTATCATTATGTAAAAATTAAGAGTACTCATCTTCATCAGTTAGCATGAGAAAATGGCTCTTATTTTTTGCTTCCATTGCAGCTCCTGCTTTTTATTCATCTTCATTCACTTCTTTCCATTATGAGTTAGCCTCGCCAATACCATTTAGGTGTGGTTCACACATTCAAGTTTAAATTTTATGTATTATAACATCCAATTGACGATACAATAGTTAAAAAGGATCAACTCATATCCTTGATATGTCAATCTAGAAAATAATTGATTTTTCATTCTCTTGCTCATCTTCCATTTTTCAATTTTATTCTCCCATGCATGTTAATATTTGTCCCTTTCATGGCTTCCATCTATATACCATTTCTTCCAAATATCATGGTTATGATGTGCATAGTGTAATACAATTGAAAGGAGAATGCAAAATGCATGGAAAAGGAAGTTGTGAGATTCATACTGTCCACTAGACTTACAAACTTCTTCATCAAACCAAAATTCAAGGACAAATTCATGAATAAATAACTCTATTAACAAAGCCCTGAATTACATTTCTTTATGAGCAACCATAACTATATTGATTAGTAATAAATGTTACTTAAAATAATGGCAACTTTTTGAGAAGTTTAGACACCATCAAACCATAATTTTACAAAATTAAATTACATATTTGGATTGGCACTGCAAAAATGCTCTAAATTTTTTCAATAGAGTATCACTGAACAAGCACAAAAAAAGATGAAAACCATGATGTGTTAATCAAATCAATTGACAACATTGAAAGCAATATAAGTTATATATTAGTGTAGATGTCATTTTCTGCATTTGTTCAAAACACACATTAGTATTACGATTTAAAACAAAACAAAATAAAAACATCCCTGTGAAATAATGAAACATATTAATAATGCAATGAAAGGGATCAAGGAAATTAAACAAAGCATATAAAAAATGTGCTCCAAATTTATCTCATATTGGATTGGTGCTTCTATGGAAGGAAGCCCTTTCCCAATCCTTGCTTAAGATAAGCTATTGTGATGAAACTGCTTTGAATATGGTATGATGGTGGGAAAAATCAATTCTCCAATGAAGAGAGTGACTTTGCATAGAATTCGTGGATCAAATTGTGTAGGTCTGTTGATGAAGGATGAAGCTTTCATTTATAGATTTTCTTGATGAGAGATTGGCCATGAGATGAGGCCACTTGTCAACTTCTGATAGGTTGGAGGATGAGCACATTTTGGCCAATGTGCCAAAAATTTTAAAATTGTTGAGTGGGGGGACATGTAAGACTTTCAGAATTTAAAAATTTTGAGTGGTGGACATGTCAGAATTTAAAATTCTGAAAAGGTTGAGTGGGGGATATGTTAGAATTTAAAATTCTAAGTGGGGGATATGTCAGAATTTAAAATTTTGAGTGGGGGACATGTCAGAATTTAAAATTCTGAGTGGGGGACATGTCAAAATTTTAAAATTCTGAAAATGTTGAGTGGGGAATATTCCTCCAAGATGCCATGTTAAAGAAAATAAGGATTTTAATAAATCAATAAATTGATTTATTTGTGCAAGTGGGTGGTTAGGTTAATTTAATCAGGATTAGATTAGCCTAATGATGATTAGGATGTTTTGACCAATTTGACTTGATTTAGGGATTTTAAATCAAATAAAAGGGAGATGAAAGGTGATAAAGATTTAGTTAAATAAATATTTGATTTATTTAGCTAAGGGGAGATAGGATCAAATTAAATCAATTAAACTTGGTTTATTTAATTGATGGGCGAATATGCTTAGTTAGATATGCATGATGTCAATTTTGCATGTCTACATTTTGCCCCTCTTTGAACCAATGTCTTTGTTGTGTTGGTTCAATGAATAAACTTGCCGCGATCAAAATTGATTTTTTTTTTTGGATGCCCCAATAGAAAGAAGTACACTGGTACATTGCCCCCTTGAGAGATTGAGTGAAAAGATTCGATTTGAGGGCTGATCTCACGATAAAGAGGTTCAAAATGGATGGTATAGATGATGATGCAATGAGATATTTGAGATGGATGATGTGATATGCTATGATTATGTGATGGATGATTTATGCAGATGCTTAGACTAACAAATCTATATTATGATGATGATGCATATGCAATGCATGTAAAATGATTGATGTTTCATATTATGTATGATATGAATAATATGTGGTATGCTAGCGGTTTGTGGATGGATGATGGATGGATGATGGATGCATTGGTGATGATGATTTAACTATTCATGATGTGATGTTAGTGCGGAAAAGAAGAAATCAAGTGATGACAAGAGGATCCAACAAGTCCATGATCTGCGAGACTTTATTATAGATGATGTTGATGATGATAGATTTGCTTATCAAGGATTAGGATTTTAAAAGGGATACTTACCTTATGTTTGATAACACACATAGGTATGATGCATCAAGGTATAAAGAACCAGGATGGCGTTGTACCTAGTGCGATGGACTCTGACTCGACAAACAGATAGGAGTACTCTTGTTCACACTTGACATATGGAAACCTTGCTAGGACGTACCTAACAAAGCAAGTATTTTCCAAGTTATTTTACAAGAACGTCCAACAAGCACATCAGATAAAAGATAATGATTGTTACCCCATTCCTATCTTTCTAAATCCTTCGTTCGGATATCATTGAGAGGTCCTTGGAATGAGTGCCATAAGAAAAATCAAATGAAAAGATCAAGTACCCAAACAAGCCAATGTTCTTCATATCTCTAGCCAAAGGGATTTGTTTTGATAGGATAAGAATCCAAAGTGTTATCCAAAATGATGCCCATTGTCGGACCGATATATCCTAGGACATGCATTATATAGTATGATGATAGTTTGATAAGTTGATTGATAGGTTGTTGATATAAGGTTAATTGACATGTTTACAACTGATCAAGAGTTTTGATTTTTGCATTCAATGGTTTGTTGTTTTGATTTTGATTTTGTGATTGAAGCTTGCTTTTATTGATTGTTGTGGTTGTTTATGTTTGTTTTGCCAAAGGATGAAGGTGACGATCAATTTATTATGGATGATTGATTATTTTGAGTGAAAGCGAAATGAGATGGATGGATTTTTTCAAATATTTGGATGTTTTTGACATTTTTGGAATGTTTTGAGGCTAGTTTTTGGTATTTTTGAGATTTTACAAATGTTTTGATTTTTTATTTTTTCGAATGTTTTTGGATTTTGATGTTTTTCAAATGTTTTTGGATTTTGTGTTTTATGGATTTTTGGATTTTTTGCATGATTTTGATGATTTGGATATGGATATGATATCAGTGATCTGTTTGGGATTTTGTTGAAGACCAGGCTAAGGTTGACTGATCGAATCGATGGATTGATGATGATGATAACATTGTTGAGGATACACAACAATGCAAAGATTAAATTGATCGGGATTGATTAGGATTGATGATGATAACATTATTGAGGATACACAACAATGCAAGGATAGTGTTAAGCAACACAAGGATATCCCATGAGGATGATTTTTTGATTGGATTTGATTGATCAGGATTGATGAAGCTTGATTTGGAACAAAAGTTGTTCGAATGATTTGATGTGACATTGACATGCAAATTGGATGCAACTGATATCGATTATTTTGATTGATATTCGATGTTCGATGAAGCTTGATAAGGAACATCTTCTCGTTAAAATGTGCCATGGGCTAGTGATTTGAATTTTGGATCATAAATGCTTTGACCAATTTGATTTTACATTTTCCAATGTTCGGATCACCATGTAAGTTGGAGGATATAGATCAACATTTATTCTCAAAGCAAGATGTAAATATCTGCCCCCAGTGTCTAGCAATGTATGGAATGTCATGGATGGATGCTTGGATAGGTTTATGGATGGATGGATATGGTACACACGCAAAGGATTTCAAGGATTATCTTGCGATAAGATAAGGTGTTCAGATAAAGAACATGATTATTTGGATAATGCTTCATGGCTCAAATAACATTTGATAGGATAGAATCAATGAAAATGACCCATGTCAAGATGTTTACTGTAAGCAAGCGTAACGTGTGCCTCAAACTTTCATCAAGATCAAGATAACTTGGATGATGGATGAAGATGGATAAAGATGGATTGGATCAATGATTTATGGATGAATGGATTTATTATGGTTGAGATGGATGGAATGTTGGATTTATTATGGATAAGATGGGATAAGATGCTTTCACCTGAAGTGGCACACGTAGATGTTTGATTCCACACATGACGCCTGCTTGCCAAGTTTTCATCATGGTCTTGCCCAAAGCGCCACCCATGTGGTTTTCACTAAAGGACGAGTTTTCTCTTTATTGTTTTCAATCCTTTTTTTTTTTTTTTGGATTTTTAATATTTTTTGATTTTTTTGTATTTTTCTAAAAGATTCATGCTAACCCACCTAGTGGTGTCAATGTTGATGCTTTTGTCATAATGTTCCATCGATATCCTACTTGAAGGAGATGCTTTACTAAGATACGTGTACTTGAATGCAACTTTTGAGATTTCTAATATGTTTCGTCGATACCAAAGTTGACTTTGTCTTGGTGCGTACATCACAATAGATTTCCCTTTGAATCCTTATGATGAAGGGTTGTTGCCAATACATGGTCAATGTGAGAATTGGATATTATGCGTGGAGGCGTGGATGGAGTGTTTTTAGGGATGAGAGATAGATTGGTTGACAACTTGGAATTTTTGACTATCCAAACTTGGGAAGATGAGCAATGATGGGTGGATACAGAAGTGTACATGGAATTAGGACCAATTGCTTGATATACTTTGTATGTCGCTTGAAAAGCCCGCTTTTGCTTTTGCGGACATCTTTGATGGATACGTTTCCTTGTTTTATTTTGCCCCATAGTTTATTTGACTGATGGAGTTTGATAGGGATGATCTTTCTTTGTATTCTTTGGTATCCATTTGTATTTGATCTGTCCTTTATGCTTCTTAGCTTCTTTTGCTTTGATAACATTCTTCGTATGTTGATTCAATTCTTTCTTTTGACATAGGTCCCAATGTGTGGATGGGGTGATGGGTAGATGAAGATTCGTGATGTGGCTAGTTGTAGTATTGACATCAATTTCATCATAAGGATTCTTTGTGCTCCCTATGTTGATGTTTGCTTGAGATGAAGTTGCCCCCAGTATGGAAATAATGACACCTTCATTCCTTGATTCTACTTGTTTTGAGAAGTCTTGTTCAGTAAACATGCTCTGACAATTGACCACCGTAGATGATATTATTTTGCTTGGATACTCTGCTAACTCTAAAATATCTTGTTCTATCTGACTTGTTTCCTTGATTGGATACTTCTGGATATCTTTATTCATGATGTCCTCATTTTGAATTGGGGATATATCTAATCCTGATGTTGACAACTTAGTCTGATTGTAGGAATCAGTAACCTGCTCTTTTTGTGTAATAATGTCAAGATTAAAGGAATCCTATTCTGAATGAAGATCATCTACGTGCCCATCCACAAAAAGCATCTCATGGGTAGATGGAGGAGAATGTGCTATATGGATGTGATCATCATTTGTGACGTCTTGCGTAGATAGGAGAGTGTCCATTACATCATTGTAGTATCTTGGAGATACAAATTTTTGATCTTGATTATTTTCAGAGTTGTTTTCGACATGCTTTGGATCAAGTTCTTGACATGGGTCAGTTTCAAAGAATGGATTGCTTATAAAGGGTTCTTGGATATCTTCATTAGGCATAGGACATGGCTCAATATCCTCTTGATCTTTGAGTGAATTGGGATCAAGTGTTGAGTTGAAGATTCCTTCAATATCGGCAATCATGAGGTCGAAGGATGTCAATATGTCTTGAAAAGGACCATTGCTAGACTTTGGTGAAAGACGTTGATCATGATTTGGGACGAATTCTTGAGATATGTCCTCTAACTCATCAGGTGATGTAAATACATTTTCGTCATGATAATTGGTTGATGGATTGTGAATTATATTAATAGGATCAAATAATCCTAACACTCCTTGAAATAGATCCCTAAAAAGTGGCTCTTGATGTATGGTGTGTTGGTCATTGGATGTGGTAGAAACATCTTGAATGTGCTCATTGATGGATAGATTTTGATCATTGTTTTCAACAATTGTGATGGGTAGATTTCCAATTTCTTCAACCAAAGGGTCAAATGATGTTGACATTTGAATTGGATCATGGTTGGTTGGTGGATTTTGATCATGATTGAAAAGTGACTCTTGACATATGTTGATTTGATCTTCGGGTGAGATAGAAACATCTTCAATGTGTTCTTTGATGGATAGATCTTGATCATTTCTTTTGGCAATTGTGGTGGGGAGATTGTCAATGTTATCACCAATGGTTGAATGTTAATCGTTATCCCCAATAGCTATCATTTTTCATGTTTGTGCTTGTGTTTGTTGGGTAGCTTGAGAGGCTTGTTGCACTTTTTGAGCTTGTGTTGCTTGTTGCATGGCTAGATATTGTTGGATGGACTTTTGGTAGGCTTGGTGAGCCTTAAGCGCAATGTTATATTGTCTTGCTATGTTTGGTTTTGGTGGTAGTGGTGGTGGATTCAAAATTGTGTTGGATGCAATGAGAAGTGTTTGAGATACACTTGGAGTGATCATGGCAGTGAGGGGTTGAGATGTGTTGGGTGTGAAAGTGGTGGTTGGAATGGTCAGAATGACCAAGGTGATAGGTCTTTGGGAGACCATATTTTGATTTGTCAGGATTGATGTTGTCATTTGATTAGATACCATCTGTTGGTGCGATGTCAATGGTATATTCAAAGGATTTGATGTGATGGCTTGATTGGTGTTAGGTGGATTGATTTGGATGTAGTGATTGGTGCTAGGTAAACGGGGAAGCCCTAAACCAAGGAATGATGTTAATATGGGTAATGGTGGTGGAGATGTCTCTTGGCGAAATGACTCAACTATTTTGGTAAGTGTAGCAATTTGATCTCACCAAATTTGATCTTGATTTCGATCTTGACTCCCTTGATATAGTTGATTTGGCTTTTGTTCAAAAAAATTTGCGATGCATACTTGTGGTTTTTGAATGGGATCGTGGACAAATTGATTTTGGATAATGCTTTGATTTGGGATGATGTTTATATTTGGCATGATAGGTTGAAATTGAACATTGTTAATGTTGGGAATCACATTGCCTTGTTTTAGGTAACTTTGATTTTGCATGGTGTTACCTTGATTTGGATTAATACATGGAGTTGTTAACATCTTGTTTGGGCTTTGAACAAAATTTGTATGATTTTCCATCATATTTATCCCAAAGTTTGTGGGATTCATGTTTCAAAAACTTGTACTTGGTACATTCTTATTTGGCTTGTAGGGATTTGGTGGGATGACGTTGTTCGTTTGAAGGCTCATGCTTTGATTGTTTGGTTGACAGACTTGTAGGTTTGGATTTGGATCTACCATGGGGAATTGTGTTCCAACCTTTGATTTGGGCATACTCACACTCGTTGTGCTATTGACATTTGTAGAAGGTAATGATCCCATGTATGGATTGTATAAGTGTGAGTTTTGATAATCAATCGGCATTGTAAAGCTTTGATAGCTTAGTTGACTTGGATTACTCATGATGTATGGATCAAGTTTGTATTCCATGTTCTTCTTGTGTTTTGATCTTGTTGTAAAAGTGACCTCGAAGGTGTTTTGGACCAATGACGAGATGAAGGATGAAAAGGGTGAATGATATGAGTGTTGAATGGTTAGGAACTTTGGATCGATGCTAGACTTAGGGCTTGATTTTGATTGGTTTGATTTGGATAATGAACTTGTAAACCCTAAGATGTTAGATGTTATCTTAGGATGAACTTGTTCAAAGAGGTGATAATTTAACTAAGTGTGTGTGGAAGGATTCATCCAAACACACCTAACTAAACAAATGATCTTGATTTGGTTTAGGGATGTACCCAAGTCTAAGTAATGATGTTTCTGAAGTTCTAAAGTTGTTTGCAAGATAGGTTTTGATAGATGTTTGGGATGGATGAAGTGTTTGATTTTGATCCTAAATGAACCTAGGACAGACTTGTTTTTGAGACCAAGATAGTGAAGAACATGCCTTTCTCAAAGAGTAATTCAAAATCAAAAGACCAATGTTTGCATGAAAACCATATGACTAAAAGATGACAAGAATATGTGTGGGGTCCAATTGATTTAATCTTTTCTTAATGGATTCTTTTTACCACAAACACACTTTTGATTAGGTTTTCAACTATATGTCCAATGTCCTAATTCTCTTCCATCCCACAAAGTGCATTATGTGGAAATCGAGGAAATCAAGACAAAGGTTACCTAAAGTTGACTTTAGTAGAAGCAAATTGAGATGAAATCCAAATGTTTAGAAGCCTCTAAGGATATGAATCCCAAGGGAAAGCAATAACATGTGAATTTGTTCAAGGATATTTGCTTCTCCTAGAGGGTTTACAATTTTGATGATTCGTTGAATGTGGTTTCGATGTTTTCGATAAAAGCACTATGTTTTCAAACTGACTCACAAGCAATGTAACATCCTAGCTCAATTGGTACATTTTTCTTGGTGGGCTTGCCTCATGCCCTTCATAGTAGAAGAGATGACTTTACATGCAATCAAGGATAAAATATAAAGGTATGTTAAGAATGACGTCTTAACCTCTATATTCTAACCAAGATCGGACATGGCAAGTAACTTCTTGGAATCTGAGTTCCAATGCACCACTTTGATAAACTCATTGGATTGACTAGTTGGAAACTACAAACAAGGTTCTTAATGACACAACATCAGGGACATGGCACCATGCGAGCATCCAACAAGCCACTAAAGGCTTTAATCAATCCTACTAGGGGCTCTTATACGTTTTACGGTAGTACCCCATTCTGAAAGACACTGTACGACTAAGGCTTACATACCATGAGGATTTGACAGTTTAGTCTTATCCATTTGTATACCGGCCCGAATGAAAAATTGGTTGGAGTTGCCTTCGAGTTCTCCTTTCGAACGTGTCTCTTAGGCAGGCCCCTCTAAAGGTGACTCAAAGCAATAAAATACATTTTGAGTGTTTCTCTTGCACCCTAGATCACACGAAGCACAAGGGGAGAGGATACACACTCAAAATGCACCAAAGGGGTGATCCCACAATAGTGGTTTACACTTTTTGGCCTAACTGGACACTGATATTTTTTTTTTAACACAGTCTCCACATTCGGGCACCTATAGCGATTAAACCGTAAGGAATTTGAAGATGATGTAAACTAGAGTCTTGTCACATTTTGTCTGTAGATTCTAAAAATATTTTTTTCAATTTTTTTGGAATCAGATTGCACTTCTTTTCCATCTCCCACAAAAATTGGTTTTTTCAAAAAGCATTTTTAAAAGTGACGCATTATAATGCATAACTTTTTTTCATGAAGGATAAAATTCCAATTCTTTCAAATTTAGATTTCTAACTCCGATATCTAGTGCTTCCACTTGGTTAGATAGTTTTTATTGAATATTTTTTCTTTAATCAAGTTTCAAAGTCAATCAAATGACAATTCAAACCTAGCGCGACCGTATAACGATAACTTTTACTGTATGTATCGAAATTCTTCTTTTTTTTGTTGGATCAAGGACTTCAATATCTGGTGCACTCATATTTTTAAATTTTTTTTTATAATCTTCTATTTTTCCACTTGTGCAGTAGAGATTTTTGTTTTCGATGAAAAACCTATATTTAATAAAACTTAAAAAATAGATAGATAATAAAACCAAAACATACTAAAATTATATTCATTGGATAGCTCGTTCTGAAGGCTACTCAATTCCAAGTTTGGTTTCTAAATATTCCCCCATTTTCATCCCCAACCGGAGCTTGAAAGCGTAAAATTTTAGGTTTTTTATGTGTACAAATTAAAAAATTAGGGAAAAAGGGGGTTCGCTAGAACCAGGGGGGTTCTAGCGAACCCCCAGGGGTTCTAGCGAACCAGGGTTCATTCGAACCCCCCCTAATATGCACATTTCCTTTGTTTTTTGGGTGGGAAATATGGGCCCAATAGTTAATGGGTTCGCTCGAACCCTAGTTCGGTCGAACCCCTTTATGGTTCGGTCGAACATGTAGGTTCATGTGAACCCCTAAAACCAATTTTTTTGCTATGGGGTCGTTTTTTCTCAAATTTCCTTCCTCTTCAAAAGTGTAAACCACTTATGTGGCTTCACCCAAAGACAAAGTCACACAATTTAGACACTTGTTCATTTTAACCTTTCAAAGCAAAGATGAATTCGTTTTAAAGCACCAAGCTAAATGTGAAGTTGATTGTTCAATTTTTAGAACCCAAAATCAAAAAGCTAGTAAGTTTGTAAGGTTCAATTTTAGCCAATTTTGAAGAAATCAAACAATGATTCATTTTACACCCAAATTTGAAGTGAGTTGTTCTACAATAGAAAATGAAAGTGACACACGAATGCTCTAGGCTATTTCGATAAGCATTTAAAAATGCTTTTTTTTTTCAAGCCTCAAGTTCAATATTCACTTCTCCGACTCAATTGTGCTTGTGATTCTTACGTGAGAAATACCACCATTGTTTCTTGACACAAATTTTAAAGTTTCAGCCATATGCCATCCTGCATATGTTTATCAAAACCAATAGCTTTTGGTAGGGTCGTTTTCTTCACTAGAAAGATACAAACCCCTACAAACTCAAATATTAGTTGATTCACTAGACTCCTGCAAACTCAAATATCAGTTGATTCAGTACATTCGCACTGGTGATTTCATATTGTTACATTTATTAGTGATATCCTTGGTTTTTAGAAAAAAATGATCACTTCAAAAGACTTTTCAAGTCAATTCAGAGTTATTTAGTATATGTCAAAAGATACAAGACAAAATATCGAGCCGAAAGATCTCATAAAGCAAAATATCATTTACTTTTCGTATATCATCAAGTAGAATATCAAGTTTAAAATTTTGAGAAATATCACTATGAGGAGGCCACTCAATTCTAAGATTTTAAATGCATTGAATTTGTAGTCCCGCACTTGATTTGCACTGTAAAAAAAAGTTAGACATTGATTTGAAAAATAGATACGTTTGCTAGATCAAATATTGATGCTTTTAGTCGACACTCAAATCCACACATATTTCCCAATGGCATTTCAAATCAAATATATTAAAAAAAAGAACTCTGCTTCACGAATGATGGTGCACCTGCAAAGATTTTAAGTTGCTATCAAAAGTCAGATACTGTGGTGACCACCTAGGAATGCGTTGGAATGTTGGCGTAATTTACTCCTTCCACGGTGAATCTTGGTCCTCCCAAAGATTAAACTTGGTGACTAAAGGAAGCTTGAAATAGGACGCTCCTCATGTTTGCCCCTTTTCACGCATTCAATACGTTAACCAACCATCAATATTGAAATGACTTCTTTATCAAAAGAATGCTCTACAAATTCATCTGGGCGTCATAGGCACTGCCAATTCGAAATGACACAAGGTGTAATTTGTATATAGTATGCTGTTGCTCGAGATCTCAGCCCTCTTTGCTCACGTTAACACTGTTTTATCTTGACCTATGATTAGGTTTCATTCTTGTTAAGGCACACTAATGATTACTTAGAAATTGCCTGTGAGCTATGAAGATAAGCACTAGCAATGTACCCGCCAATAGAGAGACTCTCAAGTTAACGCAATAAGTGGGTGCAAAGCAAAATTTTAAAAATATTTTTAAAAAAAAAAGGGCGCTAAGATTATTTTCAATAAAATGCATTTGGCAGGTAAAAGACAAATCCTAGATCTTTTTGCAGGCAGAAAGCATGCCTTCCAATCTTCTACGCCTCAAATTTGGCGAGCTGTTCCCTGAAAATAAGAATTCAATGAGGGCGTTAGAGTATTTTTTATTAAATTGAAAATTATTGAGCTTTGATGTTCAACTCGCGTGGCAGACCAACTCACTTCCCACCATACAAAAATATTGATAAGACCAAAAAAAAAGTCACGCTGAATCCACTGCTATTGATTTCCCACAATAAATGATGGATGGTATTCTAACAGGCCAGTCAAAGTAATTAATGCACTTTTATTAATAATGAGAAAGCACTTTAGTCAAAAGAAAAATCAAACACCAACACACAGGGCCCATTTACAAAAGATCGCTGCAATTATCACGTACTATTGTTTAAGAACGACGGACTTGAGAGAAATATATTGACATATGGGGATTTAGATTTTGAATTTCACACAAAAAAGAGCACCTAAAATAAGCGCATATCCACTTTACTGCGCTAGAGAGCAACCTAGCAAGATATCTCAGGAACCCGATCAAATCATAGTCATAATCATAGCTTAGGTCAGAGTCACACTGCAACTAAGGCATGATTTGGTAGAAGTAAATACTTATCAATATGGTTTCTACCTCGTTCATTGCTGCCATTAACTACACAGAAAACTTTAAGTAGGGGAGAGGGCCTAGTAGTCGTGCACCCTAACTTCGCACTTCTAATTATCCTACGTCGAAATTTCAAATCACTCCCAATTTTTTACAGCAGCTTACTTGGCAAGTTATCTGCTTATAACTAAGGTTTCAGGGCCACATCATCAAATATGATGCCACATCAGCATGCGTTTTTGTCAAGGTGTCCAAAAAGGCCCCAAAAAATAGTGAGACCAATTCTCATGCATTACATCATGAGTAGTTGAGCGCTGATGTGGTATCACATGATTGGTTGTTTTTTAGATCAAAAGCATACATTTTGTTTAATTATGGGTAGTGAATTCACAACTATTAGACATTATATAAACGACTATTGGGTATTATATGTACGATTGGGTGCACGACTATTGGACCCCGCACGACTATTGGGCCCTCTCCCCTAGTGGATTGTATTTAGCGGCAACTCCTATTGGTGATCTTGAAGACATAACTTTGCATACTTTGTGTGTCCTGAAGTCAGCAGACCCTATACTTTGTGAGGATACAAGGCATTCTAGAAACTTACTTTATCATTACAACATTGACACCCCTCTTATGAGTTACCAAAGAATTCAATGAGTCTCTTCGGGAAGAAACAATAGTGCAGAGGCTACAACAAGGTCAGGTTCTTGCTCTCATCAATGATGTTTGAACTCCCAGCATCAGTGATCCAGGTGTTGAAATTTTGGGTTTCTGACCTCACACAATAGTACACGAAAGGAAAAAAAATGATGGCTGCTGCAAAGGAGTCAACAACTCAAGTCATCTTTGTTCCTCCACATAAGCTTAATCATATTTTAGAGGAAAGCATTTCTACTTTTGGTGAGGCAAGGCAATGCGTTGTTGCAAGAGAGTCGACGAAACTACATGAAGAGTTTTGGAAGGGTACACTTGTAGAAGCGAAGAGTGAGTTTGCACAACGTAATCCCAAGGGAGAAATAACACTATTGATTCAAGGATCTGAATCAATAGAATCAACTACAAGATTTATTCTCAAATGGCCATAGGCTATTAGAGGTAGTTAAATTAGTCTTAGAGAGAATGTTAGTCAAAAAGAGAATTTTCTATGCACTTGCATTAAGGTTGCGTGGGAGTGGACACAATTCAGAGAAAATACATATTGGCATCGATGATGGTGTGCATCTACATGAAATAAAAAATTAAGATATGTAGGTTATAGTCCTGGCAAAGAGTGGAAAAAATGATAATTGTCAAAAATAAAATCTCTACGAAGATACGCATTGATGTGCAGTGAGACATTTCTTAAAGTCCACTCAACACTGTGAAATCCTCCTGCAAACAATAAATGAGAAGTGATTGGTAGAATAGATACTTACTTTCAAGTTCTCCAATCAATTTCAATTTTGAAAATCTAGACTCTCGTAGTTTGTTTAATCCTCTCTATTTACACTAGCGATGCCTCCAAAGATTGGGAGAGGTTATGCCTTCGCAAAAGCCCCAGCAAATAATAGAGTTTTCCTCACATTGGCCACTGTGAAATGATGTGATTAGTGAAGAAATACATCTTTCTACAAAATGTTAAACAATAAAGAGAAGTGTGATTTTTTGTTGAAGAAGCTATTCATTTGTAAAAGTAATTAAAGAGATGCAACTTTATGAAAAAGGAATGATTGTTTATGACAAAAGCAGCAATTAATGCAGATCTATAATCATGACAAAATCAGTGATTATTAAATAGCATTAGTAAGCCCTCCCCTCCTTCTAGCGCCAATATGTAGATGTCATTTTCTGCATTTGTTCAAAACACACATTAGTATTACGATTTAAAACAAAACAAAATAAAAACATCCCTATGAAATAATGAAACATGTTAATCATGCAATGAAAGGGATCAAGGAAATTAAACAAAGCATATAAAAAATATGCTCCAACTTTATCTCATATTGGATTGGTGCTTCTATGGAAAGAAGCCCTTTCCCAATCCTTGCTTAAGATAAGCTATTGTGATGAAACTGCTTTGACGATGGTATGATGGTGGGCAAAATCAGTTCTCCAATGAAGAGAGTGACTTTGCATAGAATTTGTGGATCAAATTGTGTAGGTCTTTTGATGAAGGATGAAGCTTTCATTTATAGATTTTCTTGATAAGAGATTGGCCAATGAGATGAGGTCACTTTTCAACTTCTGATAGGTTGGAGGATGAGCACATTTTGGCCAATGTGACAATTTTTTTAAAATTGTTGAGTGGGGGGACATGTAAGACTTTTATAATTTAAAAATTTTGAGTGGGGGATATTTCAGAATTTAAAATTCTAAAAAGGTTGAGTGGGGGATATGTCAAAATTTAAAATTTTGAGTGTGGGATATGTTAGAATTTAAAATTCTAAGTGAGGGACATGTCAGAATTTAAAATTCTGAGTGGGGGATATGTTAGAATTTAAAATTCTGAGTGGGGGACATGTCAGAATTTGAAATTTTAAGTGGGGGACATGTCTGAATTTTAAAATTCTAAAAATGTTGAGTGGGGAATATTCCTCCAAGATGCCATGTTGAAAGAAAATAAAGATTTTAATAAATCAATAAATTGATTTATTTGTGCAAGTGGGTGGTTAGGTTAATTTAATCGGGATTAGATTAGCCTAATGATGATTAGGATGTTTTGACTAATTTGAATTGATTTAGGGATTTTAAATCAAATAAAAGGGAGATGAAAGGTGATAAAGATTTAGTTAAATAAATATTTGATTTATTTAGCTAAGGGGAGATAGGATCAAATTAAATCAATTAAATTTGGTTTATTTAATTGATGGGTGAATATGCTTAATTAGATATGCATGATGTCAATTTTGCGTGTCTACAATTAGAGTAGTAGGAGTTGCCATACAAATAACTCTAATTTAATAGTCAAAATGAGATAATTAACATGTAATAGAAGCTTCAACACAATGAATATCAAGTGGGTTGCATCTTGGTCGGCTATGTATTTTTATACCAACACAACTCAAGGCTTTGCATGAAAATGTAGAGTAAAATATCTAGAACATAAGGCATCCAATAGTTGACAACTTAAATAGAGAATACACGTTAGAAATATTAGTTATTTTATATAGAAGACATAACATTACAAAATATCTAACATGAGAGACATGTTAATGTTTGCATCTCATGTCGTATGCAAAGAAAAATTAGCTTCACTACAAAGATGGAATATCTGAGAATAAATAATTTAAAAAAGTGATACAAACTGCAATGCTATATATTAACAAGAGCTTTTATACTCAAACTTGCAAGAGGCCTATTGTAGGGGAAAACAGTTTCTAGAAGCATTGTTGGAATAAAGAACAAGATCATAAAGAGGAATTGACATATATAATCTTGTCATAAATACAACTTTAAATCCTTCTACCTCAATTCCCATGTGAGCATGATAGATTAAGCTACACACATACACAACTAGGATAGATTTATAATTTTCATTCCTTAATAAGCCTTATATACATGCACTACAAATCTTGATACCATTTAAAACTATAAAAAAAAAAAAGAAAAAAACTTTGTTTTGTCTTATGTTGAAGTGTTCTAGATAAACTACATTAAATAAAAATATCAACACAATTTAAGCCAAAAGGCATACCTCACAAGGATGCAACAGTAAAACATGACACCAAATATGCAGGGTTAGTTCTCCAATTTTGCAATTGACTATGTACCAAGCCCCTCAACTATCACATTACCCCCTCCACTACCTAGCACGAGAATGGCTCTAGATCAACCTGTATACTCCCAATACTCTAATTACAGACAACCAATGTCAACCCCACATAAGAGGGCGAGGTGGGAGATCCAATTTTGGTCCTAATCATGGGTAAGATTTTGTTTGTAAATTTTTTGTATATGAAATTATGATAGAACATGCTAAATAAATATTGTCATTGATGTATATTACCAAAGCTTTACCTCCCATTTTTAACATATATGGAAAGGTGTCAATGTTGATTGTTGTATAATAAGCCATTTTTTGATAATGCTCTATTTCTTATTTGTTGTTGCTTTATCTAGAAGTGGTTGATGTTTTAGGATTTCAAAATTTTAATAATGTGACGTAAATTGCTAAGTTATTGAGTTGAAGAGATAAATTTAGAAAAGCTAGAACCAACATAAGGAGTTACTCCTCCTCTCTTCAAATTCCAAATATTATAGGAGCAAGTGATTCACCTTTTTTAGACATCTAGATGAACATTGGTAGTGGGTGTTGACATTAATCATTAAAATCCATTAAATACTAATGCTAATATAATATATTAAATAAATCTACAATACAATCACATTAATCACATTTTCATAATTTTATAATTACAAAAAAGATTAATTATATATAATCATACATATTAATAGTTATCTATTACTACTTACCTATTAATGTATTATAATAATACATTATTATTTAATAATTCTAATAGGGGTGGGGGCCTAGTTCGATTGGCTAAAATATCTAGTCACGAGGTCAAGTCTTCCCCAAACCTATCGTATGAAAGGGTGTGTCACAGCGACGCCATTGATCACATGAAAACCCAAATTCCTACAAATCTAAATAATAATAATAATAATTCTATTATTATTATAACTATATTATAATATTATATATACAAATATAATTATATTAAAAAATAAATATTTTTGAAAAGGATATTTTTCAACTTCCTATGCTAACCCAAAGAAAAAACAAATTTTCTATTGAAAGAAACTTTGAGATTTAAATATAAAATTTTATAATACATTTGAGACATCTATTATTGCCTTTAATAATATTCGCGTAGTACTCTTCTAACTCTTTCCTAATTTGCAGACATTGCTAAAATCTTCCATCCCATTTCAAACACAAAAACGCATCATATTTAATGCGATGAGAGATATGCTAAGTGGCTCTTCCATTTATTCTACGCATCACCCTGTTTCGGGCAACCTATTTGTGATGGCCGACAGATGGAGCACCGTTTAACTGGGTGAACCATAGAGCAACCAGTACCACATCCCTCATGTCCGTAGCCCCATAATTAACGCCATTAGTGTGCTGCAGTGGGTCGCGTACAAAAATAAAAGGATCATTCATGTTGGTAAATACCGTACCAGCTATTGCCTGTGCACTGTACTAATTTTACCTCGACTTTCGGGGTTTTGCGTGCGAGTTGAAGGAGCTTGTGTCTGTGTGTATTCCCTATTTGCCTATTTCCATTGCTTTTTCAAGTGGCCTTCTTTAGAATAAAATGGCAATGGCGGTTATGACAGGAGTAAGGAAACATCAGAAGGGTGAAGGTAATTTCTATTTTCATGCTTCATGCGCTATTTTAATTAAAATCCTTTCATTATTATTCAATGGCTGCTAAACCTTTATTGCTTTTACCAGTGGCGTTGTCTTATTTTTTCTAACTAAGAAGGGGCGAGATGCCTATTGCAATGCAAACCCTGTCATAGTAAGGCAATGGCTGTTAACACTCCATTCTTTTTACCGCTGGTGTTGGAGAAATTTGTAGTTGAAGTAAATGTCGCTTTCCAAGGTATTTTCTTGTAGGTCCACTTTTTGTAATTTTATTTTTGAAGTAAAATGTATATCGCAGAGACGTTAAAATATTGTTTCTTACCATTGTTTTTTCTTTTTCAAATTTGTGACTTTTTCTCCTTAAAACGAAAACTAAATTTGTTTATATATATTTTTTTTAATTTTTTAAATTTTAACAGAACCCATCATAGAAGGGCTACAATTGCAACGTTTTTCGGTGTTGTTGACGCTACGATGATACTGTAAAGGGCAGAAACTCTGATAAAGCATGACCGGTACTGCGTCAATGAGTGACAGGTAAGGATTTTTATGAATCCTTGCTTAGGCTATGAAGCTTGTCCGTGTCTAAACAAATTCATCTACTATTCTCAATACATATCATCACTGAAATGAGGATTGCATTCTATGTATGCAGTTGATTTCAGAATAAGTTAAAGCACACTAATGCCTGAGTAAATAATAGTTCTTGTAGTTAACGGGCATTTTAAAATTGAGTCAATTTAAATTAAAAATTTCTTGTAAATTTAAGCATCCCCAGTCTTCCCACTGTCTGCTTCCTCGCTGCTTCGTCAGTCACAATTGACTTTTAATTCCACTATCCATAAAGTATGTAACTTATAATTGTTTTAGATTATGCAGTGAGGGTTGGTGGCAGGTTCCCAACCCTTACAACTAGTAGGGCTACTGCTTTTTATGCAATGCTTTTCCAGTTGGGATACCGTTGGACTTACAATACTGTTACCCGTGCTCCCACAGCTTGTATGCCTACAGTTTGATTGATATGTAGGAGGTATGCACTCATGAGAATGAATTATTGCACCGAGAGAATGTTCAATTAATGCAAATTGATGCAAATACAGAGATGCTAGCTCTCTTCATTTGTGGGAAGATGATCTCTCAAACTGTTTTTGTTGAAGTAATAGACACGTGGTTTCAGAAAAGAATATAATAATATCAAAAGTATATTGGTATCTAAAGTAACCAGCCATGTGAGAGGATGTATCCATTTGGAAAACCAAGCTGTTTGTCACTTATTCAACACAATCTTTTAAAATTTTAGTCATTTGTGTCATGCCAATCCCTTGCCTTTTGAGTTTTGACATTTGGTCTTTAAAGTACAAGAACCAGTATAATGACACAGAACCGTGAAGAAATATTTACTGTATAACGTATAGGCTTTGTAAAGAAGAATGTATTAAGTTCAACATATGAAGATGATTCGACTGTTACTGTTCACTCTATGTGAAAATGTATTTTGCATACATTTTTACCAGGGTAGTTGCAACTACAACATCTGAGAAAAGCTATCGAGAAGGTGTTGATGCATTCCAAGCTATCTAGCTATCTAGCTATCTAGAAAGTGTTGATGCAGTCCAAGCTTCTAGAATGAATTTACATTTTTATATTGGCTGGTAATTGGTGCAACACAGGTGTATATGTGTGCATATATATCTATACATATACCCCAAGTTGTCTAGAATGAAATTACATCTTATATTTTCCTTGTAATTGGTGTATCACAGGTGTGTATGTGTTTATATATATATATAAGGTGTTGATGCACTCCAAGCTATATATATATATATAAGGTGTTGATGCACTCCAAGCTATCTAGAATGAATTTACATTCTTATATTGGCTGGAAATTGGTGCAACACAGGTGTGTGTATATATATACCCACAGACTCTCTCTTTATATATACATATATGTGCATATAATATATATGCACACATACACCTGTGTTGCACCAATTACCAGCATACATATATATATGTGTGTGTGTGTATTTATAAATGTATATATATACGCATATATGTATGTATATATATATATATGTGTGTGTGTATGTACGTATATATGTATGTGTATCATGTATATATATGTGTATATGTATGTATATGCATATATATGCATATATGTATGTGTATATATACATATATGTATGTCATATGTGTATATATACATATATACATGCATACATATTTATGTATGTATATGTATATATATGTCATGGCCCTGAAATTGCAACACTAAAAAACCCAAGCATTGAAATGCAAATAAATAACACTATATATATATATATATATAATGGTGTGGACATGGCAGTTATTAAACAACTGCAAATACATTTCCTAAAGCAGCGATTAGAATTATTAAAGGGAGGCAGCAATTAATGCACAAAGGCTGCAATTCTATTTCTAAAGAAAGGAGCGCTTACCTATGGGCAACGATTCATATCATTTAGAAAAGGCAGCAATGATTAAGGATTAGGGGAGAGGGGTCTATAGTGGAGCACCCTAACTTCGCGTTTCTCAAAATCCTACATGGAAATTTCAAATCACTCCCAATTTTGTACAATAGTTTATTTCAACAGGAGAACAACACTCTATAATATAGAGAAAAACAAGTGGGAATCTCTTCCCAATATGAACAGATCATGGATATATTATTCTAAGGGTATTTTTCTGATAGACAGTTTTATGTGATAGGTTATTCAAAGAAGATTGAAGTTTTTAATACAAAGACTCAAATATGGAGTAGTTTGAAGTTTAAGAAAACATGGTATGAAGGTTATCTGATAAGTACTTTTGGGAATTTATATTCATTTAAAAGACAGGGAGTGATGAAATATGATTCAAAGAAAAAGTGTGGAGGATAGTGGAACCTTTACCAAAGTTCCTTTTTTGTGTTTGTTGGGCTACCGTTTGAAATGATCAGATATTTTTGAGTGTTATCATGTACTATAGACACAAGTATAAAATTGTTTACTATATGTATCGACCTCCTACACAAGGAAAAAAAGAAAAAAGAAAAAGAAAAAGAATAATTATATAATGAAATCAATTAAGCTTATATATATAGATATATATAAGAATAATCGATATATATAATTATTAAATTATATAATGAAATCAATTAAGAATAGATATATATAAGAATAATGAACAGTTATATATAATCATTCTTATATATAATTATTCATTATTCTAGCCCACACGGGTAGCCTAGTTGGCTTGAATCTTGGGTTTGCTCCCCAAGGTCTCGGGTTCGACTCGGAGGCCTGGGCTCATCCAATGCGTGCAGCTTGTGGGCGGCTGTGCACATCCCCAGGGACAAGGGGGTTGAGGGGCTGGGTCATGAGGACACCTTGGATTATCAAAAAAAAATGAAAATTATTCATTATTCTTATATATATATAATTATATATATAATTATTCTTATGTATAGATCCACGAGTTGCCTTTCTTAAAATTTCCAAAGCCTTCTCTGCCTGCCCTTGCTGAGCATATATATGGGCTACAACTTTTAAGCTCTCACAGTTCTCAGGGTGGACCTCCAGAACCTTTTCAAAATTTGAGAGAGAACTCTTAAGATCTCCCAGCTTCAATTGATTCTGTCCCAGCCCAAAGTATGGCAACACAAAATCTTGTGGCCTCTGGCTTTTCTCGACTGATGCCATGTAGTAGCAACCAGCGGTGTCATAATCACCTTTACTATGATAAGATCATGCAAGATTATAATATGAATGAGATTTCATGAGAGGGTGGTCAATTGAAACAAGAGCTATTATAATATGTATATACGAGTATGCATTAATGATGCTTGTAGCAATTATTAAGCCTTATAAGTAATTATGATTCCTTAATATAAATATGAATAACAGATTCTTATTCATTTGATTTTCTTTAAGCAATCATATGTAGGGTTGGCAAGCAATATCTTCTGAATATAAAAGACAGATCAAACAACAAGGCAATTGGAGCAGATCAAACATAATTATCTGCACACAGCAGTCAAGGTCAGAAGTCAGCATTTGTTAATATGTTTGCAACTTAGAATATAGCAGTCTTATATTTTAGCAAGTATCATGGTATGCTCTATCATGATTATTGTGTATAATGATATGTTTATTATTGTATAATCTCTATGAAACCAGATATATTTAGTGTTTGTAATTCTCAACAAGCAACCATGAGGACGAGCGGGGGGGAGTACCAGTAGGGTGAGCAACTACTAGATTTCTTTCTAAGTACGCCACTCCATGATGGATGATTGTGTGTCTACCACTTGGGGCCACGGGGTGAGTGTCAGCCCTTGGGCTTAGAAAGAGGAATCTACAAGCCTTCTATGGTAGCTTTTTCCACAATTTCTACATGGATTGGTTTTGGGAAGGATTTAAGGAGTCTCAATCACAAGAAGGATGGGTAAGGAAACATGGATAGGGAACAGGTACAAGTTTATCCATTAAGTACGCCACCCAATGTTGGATGCTCGCGTGTCTGCCACTTGGGGCCAAGAGGGATGGTATATCCGATCTTGGGCTTAGCATGGATAGCTTCAGGCGGACTTATCATGGTTGTCAGCCAAGTCCTATTATGATTAAACTTCTACTATCCATTATAATATGAATGTGAAGCATATTTTCTAGTCTTACATATGGTCAACCATTAGTCAAGCATAATAGGTTTTTCTTTCTTTCATTATTTTATATTGGGTTCATCAAATGGTTAGCTCTTTTTCAATAGTCTTGCATCATGCTAACACACTTGCAACCCTTTAGAATATGATTTATACACTTTGCATATTACTGGAAAATTAGAAACAATATCTAAATTTTTGCTTTTTTTTTTTTGTATAAAGTGCAATAATTAATTAGATAGGGGAGAGGACCCAGTAGTTGAGCATGCTTCAATAGTTGTGATAGTAGTTATTTATATCATAGCAGCATTAATCGTTTGGGGAAAAAATTGGCAAACCAAAAGTTCAGGTTTGAAAAAATCGGGAAAAATTTGGAAAAAGATCGGGAAAAAAATCAGATTTACAAAAAAACACCAAAAATTGAAGAAAAATACATTTTTAAAAAATTTAATGGCATTTCCATAGCATACAGACATTGAGAGCAAATAAAATACAGAGTTCAATCCATGAATTATAGAAAATAGATTTTTGTTGGTTATATTCATATCGCTGATTACATTGCACAAAACATACTACAACTGCATAAATATCAGATGGTAACAGTTGTCTATGCTATTAAGTTTAGTGATCAGATTTAATGCACATAAATTTAATTCAAAATCAGACACAATAACACAGCAGATACCCTGGGAAAACCCTCCTCTTGAGGGAGAAAAACCCAGCAACAAAGATCTCTCTATTATATAAAATAATGGCAACAAGTCTCTTTACAATGAGGCCAATCTCAAGGCCAATAATCAACACCTTCACAAGATGCAAAGATAGACAAATGATCTGCACTTCCTTGCAACTCAAATCTGCTCTTGAAGAGTTCACAATCTGCTCTTGATGACTTCACAATCTTCTCTTGATGACTTTTGCAATCTGCTCTTGGTAATTCACACTTGAGAGAAGATAAGAGACTTTGAACTTGCTTGATGATGAATGGAATGAAATGAGCTTGTATATATACATGATGGTGGAGAGGTTGCACCTCTTCAAGTGCAAGGTCGGCCTTCATAAAATGTAATTACAAATAATATAGATCACTATCAAGAGAGGTCGGCCTCTATAGAAATTTATGCCTCTTCAATAAATATTAATTACAATAAATAATTACAAAGGAGGTCGGCCATCTTAGAGATATGTGGCCATTAAATAATCACAAATAAATAAGGAAGTATGAAGCCCGAAGCTGCAATAACATCAACATATGCTACCACATTTTTCATACATGTCTACCAAAGCATTTTATCAAACAGTTCACTGCCTTGCTGCAATGGCTAAAAGCCTAAAACAGGTGCTTTTGAACAAGTTATGGATGCTTGGAAAAAATCTATCAAAGCGTAAAGTAAGCAATAGCATAGACAAGGCAGTGAACTGTTTCAAAAAATGTCTCAAAGAAATGTGGTCTCATGGTGATGGAATGCCATGACAAACCATAGCAATTTGCTTGTCATGGCATTCGTTATGGCATTCCATCACCATGAGACCACATTTCTTTGAAGCATTTTTTCAAATAGTTCACGACCTTTTCTATGCTACCGCATTTTTCATACATGTCTACCAAAGCATTTTATCAAACAGTTCAATCCCTTCGTGCTATGGCTAAAAGCCTAAAACAGGTGCTTTCGAACAAGCTATGGAGGCTTGGAAAAAATCTACCAAAGCATAATAGTAAGCAATAACATAGACAAGACAGGGAATTGTTTGAAAAAATGCCTCAAAGAAATGCAGTCTCACGGTGATGGAATGCCATGACAATCCATAGCAATTTGCTTGTCATGGTATTCCATCACCATGAGACTAAAAGCCTAAAACAGGTGCTTTCAAACAAGCTATGGATGCTTGGAAAAAATCTATTAAAGCATAATAGTAAGCAACAAGCCATGGTCTCATGGTTTTTTTGGTGCAAAAATCAGCTTGATTTTGCAGATTTTATACACGTTTTTTTGGCGTTTTTGTAGTTTGAGATGGAAAAAAATCATTGACCAAAAAGTCAACAATTTTTTCAAAAAATCGGGGAAAAAATCCTCCAGCCTGCAGATTTTTTAAAAATCGCGATTAATCGGGATTTTTTGCAGATTTATGCTTCTATGATTTATATCATGACCAATATTTTTATCAATATTGGACCAGTAGTTGTGACATGACTACCCATAATTAAACAAAATGTATTCCTTTGATCTAAAAAGCAACCAATCATTGCACTTCATACAAAGAAAACAAGCAAAGAATTAGATATTGTTTCTAATTTTCCACTAATATTCAAAATATATAAATCATATTTTATAGGCATTGACGGTTGAGAATGTGTTAACATGATGCAAGACTATTGAAAAGGATCTAACCGTTCGATGAATCCAATATTTTAATCAAAGAAAGAAAGAAAGCAAAGATTCAGATATTCTTTCTACATTTCCACCACAAAATATGTTTCACATTCATATTATGAAGGTTAAAAAAAAAAAACCAAATTATTATATTTTTCAAATAAAAAACTATTGTATTTTAGAAAACATATTTAAATACACTGAATTTAGCTTATCAAAATAATCATTGTACTTTATACAAAGAAAGAAAGTAAAGAATTGAATATTGTTTCTAAATTTTCACTAATATTCACAGTTTATAAATTATATTATGATTATAGTATGCTAAGAATTCTCTCTTCATTTGATATAGCTTTTAAAATAGTAAATTTGTTTAAAAAAATCATGCACAGCCATATGCTTCTCAAATTAAAGGCCATGCATAGCTGGTGCACAGGGGTGTAAATACGTGTCGGTGTGATTGTTGCTACATGCACATGTGTGTACTATGCGTCACACATGATTGCATGTGTATGGATACAAATGCCAATTGCCAAGTTTTCTTGTATATAGATATGTTGGCTAAACTTGGTGGTTGTTGCATTTATGCATTTTTGCCCTAAAATACAATAATTTCTTTTGTAAGACGGTATCACATGTAGAGGAGATTTGTTGCGGACTTAAAAATATTTTATAGTATTAAATTTGTAAATATAGCTAGTGTATGATGTTTTTTCCTTTAACCAGGGTATTCCTTAGCATTCAAAGAACAAATTTGATTAGTTAGTTTAAAGGAATAAAAGTGCATGCCCTGAATTTCTGTAGCGCTTAGTATTTGATGCATGAACTGACTCCTACCCAGAGCGATTAGCCATTGCCACTTCTAATTAGCACAACCATCACACAGACTTACACGCAAAATTCAATAAAGAAAAAATACGCACAAATTCTCATTTGAATGATTTCAATATGTGATAAATTTTCTTTGAAGTTCAGATTGTGTGGATGTGATTTGAAGTTCCCTGTAGTTTCCTACTGCATCATTTTTGAGGTAGGTGTGTCTCTGCTAACTTACTGAGATCTATTCAGATTCATGTTCATTGATAAAAAATTATTGAAATAACCATATAAAATGAATGTCTGCTTCTATGTGCTATTCCTTCTGAAATGTTCGTTTCTCTTGCAAGAATTTGAATACTTCATTTGAATTGTGTTTTGAATGGTTTTGTGAAAGGAGCCTTCTGTTTAGACACTGTCAAAGCGAGCCTAACAGCCTTATCATGCTATCATATTTTGCAGGTTACTTCACCTTGTAAATCGAATTGTTCTAGGTACGTTACCTATGAAGAAAATTGGTCCAACTTCTGTATTGGATTGCCTGCATGGTAGGTACCTTACCTATGAAGAAAATTGGTCCAACTTCTGTACTGGATTGCCCACATGGTGGGTTGAGCCTTGCACTGTCGTATTTTGGAGGCTCCTTGAACTTGTGAAGAATATTGTTACAGGTACCTTTATCTTTTGAAGAAAATTGGACTAGCTGTTGCATTGGATTGCATACATCTTGGTTTGTTGTCAAATTAGTTATTCTATTATAGAGTATGTATGCTTGGGTATGCTGAACCATTGGAGTGAATGGCCCTGCTTTTGACGATGCTTGCAGCTGCATTCACCATCTTTAGTTCCAGCATTGCTGTTATTATAATTATGACTATTAACACATGTAGTAACAATTAAGAAGCCAGCTTTAACACGTGTGAAGGGAAATGCAAGATCTGTCCTAGGTATTTACCTTGTTTAGATTTAACCTTCTCTATGACCAGTTCGGGGTATGTCTGTAGCCTCTTTTTCGAAGGAGAGGATTGGATCGATTGATATGCTATCTGAGTTGACGGGTTTACAGTCTATTAAACTTGATAAGATTCTAATAAGGACAAATTTCAAAGAACCTTGTAGTTTTAGAAGCATCTCATGCATGGCTTTTTTTTCTCTCTTGCTTTTGCAAGATGTCATTAGTATTAATTCTGTATTTACTGCAGATAATTTTAAAGCATGACCTTTACGAATGGCTTTGAAGAAAGTTTTAGAGGACACCCAATGATGCGTATTAGGTTAATGATGTTTTGGTTTTCCATTGTAGTCTTTTGTTCTAGGAGTCATTTTTTAATCTTTTGAAGTTCAAATTAAGGTTTGTTTCTCCATTCAATTTTATTAATTATTTGAGTGTGCCAATTGCAGCTTTGGGTGGAGTTCAATAACTTGGTTACTTTCAGTTTTCAACTCTGTGGCGGTTTAGCCTCATAATTTTTGGGACACTTGCAAATTGTAGTTGTGGCAGCAAATTAGAGCTTTCTTTAGTGCTCGTTTGAGTCCTTTTTGTAAATTGGCTTCTGGCTGCGACTGACAGCAAATTGTAGCTCAGAAATGTTGTAAGATATGTTGCTGTCCAGTCATTCATGGCTGGTTTAGCTTTGTAACTGTTGCTGTTCATAAACAGACTGATCTGTAGTTGCTTTGTCTTCTTTTTCCTATTTCTGTATCTATTCTTTTCTTATTCCGATAAAAAAAACTATTTGCTTTCTGCGTCATCTGCTGAGAAGTTTAGAGAAGAAAATTGGTAAGAATGGTTTTTACAAGGTGCCTAGTTGTAGTTGAGGATATTATCTTTTAGGATATGAACTTGGGCATTATTCAAACATTTATCCATATTCATTCCCTTGTTAAAAATGCTACGTGGTTATCAAAATTCAAAGATATTACATTAATTATTTTAAAAAGATGAAAACAAAATGACGTGTAATATAAAGTTTAGATGTTTGAATTCTTGTCTCTGTAATATAAAGTTCAGATATTTGAATTCTTGTTTGTCTGCATAGACTGCATGCACTTCCATAACATTACAATTAAACCCATAAATTTTGTAAAAGGTTATCATCTAGGCATTATGGATGCAAATTCTACATGTCCCACGTCCCCTCCTGATAATGCTACTACAGACTGACTGCCGTGTATAAAACAAGTGACACATGGCATCGAGTTCTTGCCAGTGAGTGTGGAGCATGTTTGTTCAGAGTGGGAAGTGGATAAAAATCTAGTAGTTATGTTGGTTGTGACGTTTGGCGGCCAACAGTGTTGCACTCAAGAGCTTTTATGCAATGTAGTATACCATTTATGCACGCAGATCAGATAGAAGCCTGTCAAAGTTTACAACAATGGTTGTTGAGCTTTGCAATTGGTCAAAGGAGTTCAAATCGAATAATAAAAGAATCTAAATATTATTCAATGCAATTGTCCATACAAAATGATAAATACTGTATTCATTCATTCAACAAACACACCCACAAGATAATTTATAGCTTAATACTAGTCCTCCACAGAAATTTGAACCAGGGTAGTAATAAGAATGGGGTTACAAGGGTGCACTATTCCTGCAAAAGAAAAATCCGTCCTACCTTCCCAGTTGTCTGTTTAACAATAGAAGATCTTGGTAAGTCCCAGAAATAAAAAATACACAATGTTATATTTGAAAAACTTAAACTGTGCTTGATCTGATTAAAACAGTTGCAGCAGCAAACCGTTTCTTCAACTAAAGGATTAGCAGGATATACTCGTAAAAAGAAGTGCACAAAAAGTTCTGCCCGCTGAGAATGTGAATACATTCATAAGAATAATCCATGCTTTAATGTAACCCTAATTATATTTTTCAGCAAAAACTCCTAAAGCCAGTCATAAACATGTTATTGGTATGCTCAAAGTATGGCAAACTTATCTATAGAAGAATAAAGGGCCAGGCAATAAAGAGTGCACAAACCCTTGGCAAATTATAGAAATATGATCAGATTTACATTAATAAAATACAGCACCAGGCAATAAAAAGTGTACAAACCCTTCACAAATTACAAATCTCTTGGAACTGTCAGATTCAAACTTCATTAATTTCAGTACTGTATACCTAGTGGCTACAATGGAAACATTTGGCTGTCTTGTCAACCAGGGTTCAAAGCTTCCATATTTCAACATACTAAAATTGTAGAAGACCTGGAAAGTTTTAACAACAAAAAAAACCTTATTGGAATTCTATCGAGATATTTGTCCCTGATTTTGGCAGCTTTAGCTCTTCTCTTGCATGATAAACGGTATTCTTAGAGCATGGAAACATGAAAGTATTCTTAGAGCATGGAAAAGAATGACAAAATGCATCATAAAATATTACATACAACATATATAAATGGAAAAAAAAAAAAAAAAAAAAGTCAACCTAACAATTAACAAAGCTTAAAACTCAATCAATCACATAACATTCCTCACCTGGGTCATGTTCTTGCTTGAAAGAACTCTATTCCATTGTTTGTGAGTTTACCAAAAGAAATATAATTAGAAATTTGTTAAAACAACAATTGTATCAAATGCTAAGACTATTTGAAACTATAATCATGCAACTAATCAGGGCCTACAACCTATGTTGCATTCACTTAAAGAGAAAGTTCAAAAGGAAGAACTAACAAACACACAATGCTCGCCTGTGACATTGTATTCAGATTGTAAATTGGAAGGGAAGAACTATCAAACACATAACATTTATGCTTATTTCAGATGAAAACTAGAAAAGGAAATTAATCGCCCTTCCAATAACACAACATTTATGCTTATTTCAGATGAAAACTAGAAAAGGAAATTAATAGCACTTCCAATAAATTATAAAAAAGACCACTTAAAACGTAATTACTTCACAGTAAGCAGAATTTGAACCTTACATTGCTGAAAAAATAGCAAGATCCTTCTAGTAGCAGCCTTTATAAACCTACAAGTATTAATATATAACAAATTGCATTCAGTGCAACAAATGACTGTTGGGTGGAATAGGAAGATCCTTCTAGTAGCAGCCTTTATAAACCTACAAGTATTAATATATAAGAAATTGCATTCAGTGCAACAAATGACTGTTGGGTGGAATAGAGGCTATTCAATAATGAAATTTTCACTTCAAATGAAAAAAAACTTTGCATACAACAAACCCACAAAGACAAAGCAAATACAACCAGCAAGTTAGTTATTAAAAGCCAAACAAATTTCAATCAAAACAATAAGAACCAATAACCATTGGATTGAGAAGAAAAAAACGTAAATAATGAGGTAACAAAGCACATAAAACACCTAATTTCCATTTGTGAGAGAAATCAACAGCTTGAACCATAATATAAACCCAAGATTTAAAGGAAAGATAAGTTAATAATTGGAGCTTAATATAGATGTGTAGTTCATATTTATGACCTCAATCTTTTGTGTCAAATGCTTTAGAACACATACAACTCAGGGTAGAAGGATCATTCAATTCATGACAATTGATATTGTGTGCACATGGTTCATAACTAGAATCTATGATCCATGCCACCAACCAAATGAAACATACCACAATATTGTTAGAGGGAAACTCAACATTTCTTAACTATGCACCTAACTCTTAGAGACAGCCAATTCTCATAACAAAAATAATAACTTTACAAAATTTTATAAGACAACACAAAATATAATTAACATGGAAATTTGGACTACAGTTAGTGAGTGAACTTTGCTAATTCCTACACTTGAAAGTAGATAATTCCTAAACACCATTAAATGATTTCTGAATGTTTGCTAAGTAATGCATGCCTAAAACAACATGGAAATCATATGTTTTAGCTCAAATTTTCTAGTCAAGCGAGATATGTTAGTGGATATGCCTAGTTTTAAGTTGTCAACTCCAAAATGTTGTCTTAGACCCAGTCACAAATACCAAACTCACACAGGAAAACCACTTGGTTTACTAAAACTGGGACTGAAATTAGCCCTTTTAATAACAAAACTCAACATTCACAAAACTGTTGTCAAATATCATGTTCTACAATAGATGAATAATTTTGCTGATATAGCAAGAAAAACAAAAGATCAAAGCTAGGGTTTAAAAAACTTACGTGTTTGAGAAAGCTTTTGATGTATTTTATTTATCTTTTGAATGATGGCATCTTGCTCTCCTCTGGTAAGACATGGTCCTGAGGTTTTGGTTGGTGCTCTCGTAGGCCACCATATTTGTCTGACAAATTTAATAGATGAGCTAAAAGAATCTTCCTTCTTGTAGAAACTTTATAACATAAATGCTACTGAAAATCTGTAGGTGGGAGTTCAATAGAGAAGAAAAATAGAGCTCTCTAGTAGAGGTGGAGAAAATGGTTTTTAAAATTTTGGGTGGTATGCTTGGCAATTTAAAAAAACTGGGTTACTGTTGCAAATTGGTGGCCACATGCTTTTAAGTTTATCACAATGGTTTCATCCACATATTCTAGAGGGTCTTAGCTCTTGTTATTGCTATGTCGCCTTCTGTACTCGAAGCAAATGCAAATCATGTGCAATAGGCATTGCAATGCATACCCTACCACCCAAACCCTAATAGGCATGTTAGGTTTTTCATCCCTGCTCAAAATCAACATGACAACAACAACAATAACAAATGTGAGATTCCAAATTATGTCAAGCATGACGCATGATAATAGGACGAGAATAAGCCCAATCACTTTGTCGCTCCTCCAACTGCTCGACAGTCGACAACAACAATAACAAATGTGAGGTTCCAAATTATGTCAAGCATGACGCATGATATTAGGATGAGAATAAGCCCAATCACTTTGTCACTCCTCCAACTACTCAGCAGTCATCTCGCGGATGGGCATGGAGGGTTCCCTCATAATTCTTTTGCTACTTGCCATAATTGTTTTGTGTCTTAGTGGCATTTTGCATTAATTATAATGGCCCCAGCCAAAATTATAAATTTTCATGTTTTTTAAAAAGCAAAATGAATTGTACAATTACTCTAACCAATATGAAAATTGATAAATAATAATTTCTAAATATAAAAAATATGTTCTAAAATGCAAGCTATAGAAATAGAAAGAAATATATTTGAATTATGCAATATGATTGGCCATCCTAGCAAAAAAAATAAAAATCAAACAATTGCAATAATATCCTAGAGGAACTAAAAAATGCTTATTACCACATATGCAATGCTTTCATCATTTTTAGTTAACATTAATGTTTTGTTGACACTCCCATTAGCTACTCAGAATAATCATTGCGTGGAGGCAGAGGTTGCGTTCATGAATGCCAAGTATGCTATTAGCAAGGGGTTTTCCAAAGTTTGGGTGGAAGGTGATTCTATGAATATAATAAACTATTTGCATGGTGCTTATCCCCTGAGCTGGAATGTGGATCAACTAATTAAGGATATGGTAATGATGTTGCAATCTTGTGATGAGACTCACGTCTCTCACATTTATTGGGAAGGAAACTCTCTTGCTGATTTTTTTGCCAATTTGGATGTCAGCCTTAGTGAATTTTGCTTGTTGGAGGAAGGTTCAATCATTCATGAGGATGCTAGAAACATTTTAAGAAATGATGGACTTAGATAAGTCGTTGTGGATTTTACAATCTTGTACTTATTCCCATTTGGCACACTTTCTAGGTGTTTTATGGGCCGTGTGCTTTTGTCTGGATAGCTTTCACCAGGGTTTTGTGTGTTTTGTCTGGGCTACCATGGATGGTGATAGAAGCAGAGTTGAGCCACATTCATGCGATGATATTCAGAGGAAGAAGAAGCTATCGAACATTTTTCATCATGGCAATTTCACTCCATTTTTGGAGAGATTAAACAGTCATGACCCTAATGCCTTGGCCAAGTTTGTCTCGCTTTGGCATAACTGCAAGTTGGTGTTGAAAGGGATGGAGGTGGAGGTGAATGAAGACCTTATTGCCACCATTACTGGCATGCCGACTGTGGGAAGGAAATTTTTTAAAGATAAAAAGAGTAATGAAGAAGCGATGACCTAGTTTTTTAAGGATGCTGAGCGGAAGAATTTGGTCAAGTTGGAGAATTGGGGCTATGAAAAAACCTCCCTCAAAAAAAATTGGGCTAGGGTTGTAGATGTGATGATGCATTACATGATGCTGGAAGGGAGATTTAAGGCTCTGTTTGGTCACCACTTCACTCCGTTGAATCACTTCAGGGATGGTTTATTTATTTCTTTTCCCTTTTTCCTTTTGTCTTCTTTGGAATCCTCGGTGTATGCTCATCTGAAGAATAGGAGGGCCCCTATCCTCCATGAAGGGCTTATTTTGCTTATTATGGAGCATGTCCAATCTCTAACCTTAGTTCAGACCATTAAAGGCAAGGAAGAGGTTTTTGATGCTTTATTAGGGTCATCAGATTCAAAATCCTTGTTGGAGGAGGAGGAATGGGATGAGGACAAGGAAGCTACTTTCCCTGCGGTCGTGGCTTTGGCTTCCAAGAAAAGGAAGGTGGTGGGTTCTAAGAGTAATAGGGCGCCAAAGAGGCTGGCCTCTTTTAGGAGTGATGATATGGAGGTTGGGTCGAATGGGTCCTCTCTCAAGGCTGTAGATTGGCCATTGGTAAAGGTGTTGTTGGTGGGGCTCTTGAGGTTGGGGCCCAAGTCAATATTGGGTCAATTGAGAAATTGAGAAGACTATCGAAGAGATTGGCCAATTTGAAGAAGGCTTCTATTATTACAACCACAGACCCTAAGGAGACTGAGGAAGGTAAGGTTCCTGTGAATAAAACGGTGACGGTGGAGGATTCTCCAGTTTATGACATGCCGAAGGTGTCCCTTGTGAAGGAGGTTGAGGATCTGAATGTGGAGGAGGAAAAGAAAAATGTTAATCCGCCCTTGAAGATTGATCCTCTGTCGGAGGATTTTTTTACCTGGACGAGGATGATACTTCTATGTTTGGCTTGTTGGACATGGTGAGGGCTGGGGCTACAGACACCTAAACTGGCCAAATGGGGTCTGCAAGAATTTTAAAAAATTAATATTAAGATAAGAGGCTTAAAGGAGAATATGGAGAATGCTCAGAAGGCCTCTGTGTCTGACATCCTCATTGATAGATTAGTGGAACTAGAAGGTTTGTTTAATGATTTGAAGGCTTTGTATAAGGACAAGATGTAGGCCCTTGAGGCCAAGGTTGTTGGTGTTAATGGGGATATCAAAAAGTTGTTGGAGGTTAGCCATACCTCGGTTAAGAATAGTGTTGAAGCCTTGGAAATTCTTTTTAAGAAAATTGGACAGCTCAGAGAAGATCAGGTTTTCTTCTTGGAGATCATGGAGAAAGAACAAATGGCTAAGGGTAAGGGTAAAAAACTTGTGAAGGATGATGACAAGGTTCCTATTAGTAGAGGATCGACTGAATGGAAGAAAGTGTTCAATGCTAAGAAGGAGGAACTGTTGGATATGGTTGAAAAACATAAAAACTAGCAGATTGAGGTGACCAAAACTTTGAGTGGCCTTAACTAGTTTTTTGTTTCTTTTTGTTTTTGTTTGGTGGTTGTCTTCTATTTGTTGTTTTGCTAGTGGGTGTCACTGGTTGTTGATTGTCTTATTATACTCTGGCACCAGTGGTGGTTGGTTTTTTGGCTGTTGGTAGACTTTTGATTATTTTTTTGGAACAACATTTTGTATCTGATGTAAAGGGTTTTGGGTCCCTTCAAAACCTATTTTTCCCTTTTAATCAAAACATTAATGTTTTTTCATCACACTTTTTGTGTTGCTCATTTATTATTGAACTTATCATTGGTTAATGCTTGGTAATTAATTTATGACCAAGTCTTGGTCAGGTTTGAGATTTAATGTTCAATGTTTATTTTTAATTTAAATTTTAGGATTTTGATGAAGGGTAAGCACTTCTTCATTAAGGATAATTTGGAGTTAAAGCAGTGTAGAGAAAGTATGACATTATCAAGAATAATCCTTTGTCAAGACTATGCAATGATGAATGGATTATAAAGAACGATTCCTAGTGTATATAGATTTGTGAAAATACTACTTCTTGGTCTGTTACCTTTTCATACCCTTGGGGTGGTGGAGTGCTATAGGTCTTAATGCAAGAGGGTTCTCCCCTTTGCTCACCAACTCAAAATGCAAAACAAACTCTCAGACAAAACATTGCTTCAATTCATCATTAAACAAATAAGACTGCAGGAAAACTCTAATTTATTAATTCAAATACAAATTACAATGGTTAGCCTTTCATGACCTCATCTTTCATAGGTCATATTCCTTCTCTATTATGGGACAATAACCTTCACTCTATCTTTTCCCTTCACACAGGCAATCTTCCACCATTCTCATATACTTCTACTACCTTTTAAATTCGACCCATCAAGTCTCAATTGCCATAACATATGGCTCGCCCTTTTATGTCTACTCATTGTAATCTACAATTTAACATTTCTTATCTTCTCCGATCATCGACTTGGGTTTCCCTTTTTGATTTGCTAGTTTCTTTGATTTTGATGTTGCCTCCTTTCTTAAGTTGTGTGGCCTTTCCCAATCATGTGCACTTGTGTTCTTTTTACTTGAACATTTTTATTTAGTTCAAATTGGAATCCATTTCAAACACATCCCCTTCTCTATTCACAACCTCTTCATCTGCTTTTCACCTATATGCTCAACTTCAAATACGAGCGTTTCTCCGCTCCTCTTACACTTGGCAGGAATTCATTCTCTATGTAGGGGCGCGACCTCTCTCTTTTACCATGCTGTCTCTTTGCTTTGTTTGATTTGAAATATCCACTTTTACTCCAAGATGGCGCCACTTCCTATTCTTTGACTGCCCTCATAGTTAATTGGTTTGCAAGCAATTTAAACAAAAATTTAATTCATGTGCCTATTCTTTCTTCAATTGCTAACATTCCTCCTTTCACTGCGTGACTCACCACCTTCCTATGCATATTATAGTTTGAAAACTAAATTATAATCTTTAAAGGGATCACGTCCCTTTAGTTTCCCATTCCAGTCTGAAACTTCATTTTTCTTTTGATATGCAGCCTCCCATCACCCCTTGTCTCTTTTGCGGTGAATTAAAACAATTACCTCTTCTCTTAAACCCGCGACTACTTGCTTCAAACCTTTGTCTTTCATTTAAGATGCAAAGGCATCCTCAAAAATTCATTTTGAATCATAATGTTATCATTCTCCTCCTGTGATCGCCCCCTAAAGTTCATCGAACACTTTAAAACCTAATAATGTTATTTTTTAGATAAAAATCAAATTGGCTGACGATCTATATCTTTGAATCTTTCAAGACTTTTGAACAAACCATTTTATGCATATTCTACAATTGGCATTGGGTCAAAAGGTTTATGTACTCGAGCTATACTTCGCACTCTGCATACAAGTCAAACAAGGTAGTTGCAAACACAACATTTGACAAAATTCTACCAAAGATCTATATCTCTTTCGAGTATCAAATTTAAGAGGTTTATGCATTGTTTGAATGAGAGAAAACCAAAATAAAATTAAAAAAATTAAAATTATAGAAAACAAATCAACATTTTTTTTGGGTGGTGTTGATCGCCTATCCGCCTACATGCTCCTGCATAGGTCTCCAAGGAAATGTATTTTGAAGTATATGAGCTTATGGAGTAGCTAACATGGGATGCACATAGCTTGGCTTCAAGATTATGGAGTAGCTAACATGGGATTTACATAACTTAGTTTCAAGATTATGGAGTAGGTTACATGGGATGCACATTGTTTAGTTTAGGTTGGTTTGGCCCTAATGAATAACTTTTTTAATGGATAAAATTTGTTACCTTGTTATGGGTGGTGATATCTAGTACACCATGGATTATGGGTTGCAAGGATCATGGTATTGTGATGAATGAGATTGAGTAGATAATTTATGATTCACAAAGCTTAAGTTTATTTGATATGGGTCCAATTATTTGCTTTTATAATGGTTAATTGGTTAACTTGTGGACTATTTGGTCATTAGTTCACAAGCAAGAGTTTGTTAAATGGTTATTAGTCTTTGTACTTGTAAAGTAATTAATAATATATGATAATTTTTCCAATCTAATGTGTGTGTGTGTGTGTGTGTGTGTGTGTGTGTGTGTGTATAGTGTTTATAATATAAAATGTTAATAGTTACGACATCTTATTGCAACCTTCACATCAATTAGAAAATAATCAATTAATAAATAAAAAATATATTAAGAGTTATTTGTATCGTAAAAATACTCTTTCCTTTGATAAAATTTATTTCAAACTAAATATGTTACAATTTTGTGTAGAAAATTTAAATGTGTTTTTAAAAGACCATATACATTCTAAAACAATTATGTTGTCACATGCAGTCATGGAAGATGAAATTAAAGAAGTATCTCATTGATACTTATTCCCATCACAACATGAAAGACTAATTCTTCGGTTCTTAACATTTGCACGAGTGACTTTTAAAACTAATGATATAGAGAAGATAAATGAATGTTGTATCCACTCTTCTCCCATTGCCTTTTTTTCCATTCAAGGTCCTTAGGAAATTGTTCAACGCAATTTTCCAAATGTTTAAGCAAGGATCCTTAGGAATTTGTTCAACACAATTTTCCAAAAGTTTAAGCAATGAATTGCATTTCATATAGCTTGTATTGAATGTAGTACATGATCCCATACAATATTTTTGATAGGGGATAAGTTGCTCATTCTTTCATGCCTTATGGCCCAGGGTTGAACCTTGATCCAAAATGGGATTTTGATGTTAGTGAAATGGTCAATAAAATGAGGCAAAAAAATGATGCACCCTTGTCTTTTTCATTGGCGATTGCTTGTTCCAATGTAGCTTTTGACAATTCGAGTACTATCACAATAATATTCTTTCATTGACTTATGGTGGATGAATGATTGTTGAGAAAAGTTAATTGTAGATTATAAAGGAGTAGATTCAATAAGTGATGGGACTATCTAATTGTGAATGACATGTATGTAATGATAACAATTTTTTTTCCAATTCCAATGAAGAAGTATTTTGATGATTTTTTCAAGCCATAATCATGGTAAGGTGAATACACTAATTAATATTTGCTAGTTCTTTAATAGTTTACCATCAACCATACTTTCAACCATTCAAAAATCAACAAATTAATTAATAAAGACACTCTATTGAGGACTCACTTGGTTGCCAATAACCAATAGTTAAGTCATTATTACACTTATCATTTACAATAGTAAACAAATAATCAATCTACAAAGATACTCTATTGAATAATCACTTGGTCATCAATAACTACACAAGAGTTTTGATAACACAAAAATACAAGGTAGTTATTTGCCACTAAATTCCATTTTTTAAAATTTTAGCAATTGGGAAACCATTTAGCATTAAACTATTTTTTAATCAACCGTACTTGTGAACATGCTTCTATTCACAAGCATATTATAAACACAAGTGGATAAGTGATATACATATACAAATAGAAAAGTTATGAGAATAATATCAAAATCTATTTATTTGATGACTACTTTTGTCTAGTGGTAGTATAGAAAATATAATCTGGGTCATTTTAGGGCCAAAAGCAATGACAAAAAAGACTTTCATCTTTAGCAAAATAAAATGGGCAATCAAAAATATCATGTTGATTGTCATTTTATGGGATCGCATTGATGGTGAATAAGTTAAAGGAATTAAAAATAATAATGTCAACTTATCCTATTATGTCAATTTACTTTTTTTTTTCTCATATTGTTGCCAACTAATTATGTAGCTAAAATTGCGAATTGTCATGGATATCATATATTTAACTTTTAAATAGACAGTTGCACATAACTCATAACTAATACCTTATATTCCACAACTTGTTAGTGCAAGGGAGATAAGGTCGAAAAGAGGGGGATTGATTCTCTTGATGGAGATAATCAATCTCAAACTTGCCCAAGAACTAATAATGCAGCTTGATCCATCAAAAAACATGATTGAACATAGAGTCAATATGCAATATATGTTCATTAGAAAACATGTATCAATAGTTACATGAGTAGGACCGATTATAGTGACTAATTAGTTGAAAAAAGCTCTATAGTATATTTTTGGAAACAAACTTAACACCAAAATTTAATAGTAACATCACCCATTGTTTAGAATGATTTAAAAGGTTGGGTTTATTTTAGAGGATATTTTTAGATATGATGTCTTGAGATGAATTATATAATCTTTTAGTTTTTGTGAGCAAAACCCTATGGCTAAGCATAATTTTTGCATAGGTGTATGCCATGTCTCATAATTTAGGGAGGTGCAATTAATGTCTCAATATTTTATGCTAGCATATGATCTCCAATAATAAAGTTGTGGTTGATACATATGGTAGCAAAGGTCTTCCATGAAAAAAAAAGGCACAATTATCAATGAATTTAGTAAATATTGTTTCATGTCATCAAATGCCCTTTGACAATGAGTTCTTTTCAAATTTAGTGCACTTCTTTAAAAGTTTATTGAATGGCAATTTGATTTTAAACTATTGGGAATTGTGAGGTAATTTTTAGATTATTGAACACATGAACATACCATTTGCATGCTAGTCACTACACTTGGGATAACCTGATCAAACTTAGTAATAAATGAAGAGAAAAATCAAGGCATGTAGTTTTTTACTATATATAGGTTGAACATCTTTTGATAATATACACTCCATTCAAATTTGGTAATTTTTTTACAATTTTAGTGAATAGTAATTTGGTTATGAACTTTGATTGTTTTGAGGGTAATGTTCAAGGTATTGAAAACACTTGTCACTTGTAAGACAGTCATTGAACACAAGATAATCTAGTTAAATTAAGTCCAAAATGAAGAGAAAAAAATTAAGACATGTAATTTTCTCTTTTATATATATAACACATCATTTTTGTGTGTGTCTACATATATGTCTTTTAATAGCATGTGCAAAAATCCTCAAAAAACATGTACAATAGTGACACTTTATCTCTATGCATCTATAAAAGAGAAATTGCATGCAAAATGTGTATAGAATGATCCAATAGGAAAACAATCTAGAATACATATAAAACAACCAAAAACAAGTAATCTCACGCAAACAAAAAGTTTCCAAGAGCTAAAACATACAAGTAATTCACTAGAATGTAAGAACATAAATAAATAAATAAAACTTAGAGAAAAAGATGGAAAAAGTGCATGGATAGTTATGAAGAGCTCTGAAAAACCTTTCCAACGCCACTGGAATCACAAGAAATGGAGAAAAAGTTGTGAGCTTAGGAATGAAAACAACACATTTGACTTTGATAGGAAATAAAATGTACTAGTTGAACAATCTGAGAAAGAAATTAGCACCATTGGATAGTGCTTGGAACCAAATTTTTGATGATATCCCATTTGCCTGATTTTGATAACCAAGTGAGAAGTTATGTCTCCCAAAAATAAACTGCCCAATGAGGGCATCAAAGGAAAAAAAAGGCTCCTTGAAAAAATTTGGCCCTTAGTCACTAGGGCATAGGGGTCAAAGTTTTGGGTCCATGGTCACTCATGTGACTATAGGTTGCATTAGAGAAAAAAAGGCCCTACTAGCCCCCACCAACAGAGTGGCGATCAGGTGGTGGGGGGTAGCAATGCCATCAATGACTTTTGTCACTAGTAGCTAGTAGTTGGGCTGGTTGGGCCACTACCATTGTGATCTATAGACCATAGTGATTAGCAACCTATGCCCTAACCACCAATGCTTTTTTTATTTATTTTTTGATTTTTTGAAATTTTTTGTATGGTACAAAAATTGGGAGGTTGTAGAACTCCCAACAAAAAAATTTCCCCAAAAGCTCTCGATGGTGAAATAGGGAAAATTTATAGTCAATTCATCGATTTGACCTCTTGAATGCTGTGGTTATTTCTTTTTCTCGCCAAAATGCACCCACAAATCACCAACTCTAAAAATTGCAAAAAAACAACGAAGATTCTTGATTTGCTCTATAACCCTTGTTGAGAAAAAACTCAAAAATGGAGAAGGGGTTTGTTGAATCCATGCTTTTATACCATGTTAGAATTGTAAATAACACAAGATAAAAGATCAAACAATGAAAAAAAACAACTTTCATGCAAGAGAGCTACAAACAATAATCTCTATATCCTTAACAGAAAAACTTACATAATGAACCTTGAGAGTCTTCAAGAGAGATAATACAATGAGGGAGTGATTTATAAGAGCAACCCTAAATGATAAAAGGATTAGATCATGACAAGTGTCACCATCCTATGTGATAAGATAAAATGATCTAATAATGCCTCACTCTAGTTAACAAAAAAAACACTCTTGAGTTTAGCTTAAGTGCATGAAATGAATTAGACTAATAATCAATTAAAAATTAATTAATTATTATCTAAGGCATGATTAGTTTAACACAAACTTCATTGGAAGAATATTTTGGATAGATTTTGAATAAGAGATAGTCATTCAACCTTTGGATGGTTATCATTTGTTGGAAGATTGACTCTTCAAAAATCTATCTCGCTAGATATTCATATTTTTAGGTAAATCTATCTTGCAGGATCTTCCTCTTTGTATGTTTTTAATTTTATTTTCTCTCAAGAGCTTCCTCAAGGAGTTTGATATTTTTTCTAGAAAATTTTGATGGGCGAATTTTTTTGAAAATTAGAAATGGAGTCCTGTAAGCTAGGACTAGGTTTGAAAACCAAAAGAAGCTAGTGGGCTTAGTCTTAGATAGCCAAGACTCAATAGTTAGACCTTAGCAACTAAATCACATTAGTGAGGTACAAAAATATTGATCAACCTTGGGCAAGAATTTTATAATTTAAGTATATGGGAGGAGTTGAAGTTGAGGATATTTTATGAATGTATTTGATTTAGAAAGGCTCCAAGATTTGGATAATGATTAAAATAGGTGTCTTGTTTATTGAGGAATAGATTTTTTGGTTAATTAATAAGGGTAATAATTATTTACTTTGGACTGAATCTTGAGATAATCACCCTTCTATTCTCTCTTCTTTTCTCCAACTCTAGTCTTTAAGTGATTTTTTTGAGGTAGGGGGGTCGAAAGTTGTTGGTTTTAAGTACTATAATCCTTTAGGAAAGTCTTTGATTTGTCATTTGCATAAACCTTGGAGCTGGCTTAGGGGAGGTTCTTTAGAGTAGAAATACATTCTTTCTTCTATTCTTGCAAACTACCCTTGTAGTTCTTTAAATGACATGGATATTATTGCTTGGAACCATGATTTTAAAGGAGTCTATTCTATTTCTCTTGGATATAATTTTTTAAAACAAAAAGGTAGAAATATAGAATCATCTTGGTAGAGGAGAATTTGGAACAAATTTTGCTGGCCTAAGTGTAACCTATTTATGTGGCTTCTTTGCTAGAACAAATGTCTCATATAAGAGAATATCAAAAAGAGCAGATTCCATGAGTCTTCCATTTGTGTCCTTTATGATAGCCATGAGGAGTGTATTAATCACCTTTTCTTTCAATGTCTCTTGTTGGTAGCAATCTAGGGCTTACAATGGAATATATGGAATTGATCTGGTACTCATGCTACTTCCTTGTATGAGTTTTAGGCTAATTCAGGTTGACCCCTAGCTTTTGCATCTTTCCTTGTGATTGTGTAGGATATTGATCCATTTTTTGTACTTTAGTAGATTTGGTTGGAGAGAAACTATCATATCTTCCAAGAGTACCAAAGCATATTCATGCAAGTTTGGTATAAGATTAGGAGTATGCTCAAAGAGAATATTAAGTCCAAGTTTAGCATTGGTAAAACTCTTTCTTCATATGTGTGAGGTTTAAATTTCTTAAATTTATTCCCTTTTGGTTCTTTAAAGGCTCCCCATGGTCATAGAGTACAACCTTCTAGGAAGATGGATAGGTTTTGTAAGTGGTCTCCTCCTTCTAGTTGCTTTTAAAAAAAATAATATTGACAGCTCTACTTGAGGCAACTAGGGTGTGACAAGGATTGGTAGAATTGTTTGAGATAATAAATTATTGGTTCATTTTTCTTCTCTTCTTATATGAAATTGTGCTATGATAGTCAAATGGTGACTTAAGGCTTTGAAGAGAGCCTATATGTTGGGACAGACAAAGGTCATATGTGAAATGGATTTTATGATTTGAGTTTCTCTATTGAATAAAATAAATCTTCAAGCCTCCTAGAGATTGGCTTTGGTGGTAAATAAAGTTCTCAATGCGGCCTCAAAATTTAAAACAATATCTTATGTTATTTCTTCCTTATATCCCCTTTTTTATTCGCTCAATCACTATCATTCGTATATTTCCCTATACATATATCTAAAGGATGGGATGTGACCCATTTATGCTACCTCGAGTCTAGATGATTCCTTTACAATATCATGCTCCACAAGTGTCTTGCGGTAGGATGTGGTACATTTTCCTTGTGAGGTCTTCACTATCTTGTTTTTTAGCTATCATCATTTGCTCTTTCAAAATGTTGACTTGTCCTCAAGTCAACAATACTCTATTGAAATTATATCCTTGTAGATCTCCTTTAGGTTGGAAAATGTGGTGTCCCATTGGGTCTTGGCTAGATGTAGTTGTTGTGTCTAAACCTAGATTTGTAGGAGTAGCTTCTTAGCCTTTGAAAGTTTTTGGTAACTTTGTATCTTCTGTGCTAGTTGTTATGCTTCTTAGAGAACTCTTGTGGGATGTGTGAGCTTTAAAATTTTTATTTCCCTCAATTGGTGGAATCTATTTCAGATATTATCCCTTTGATCTTGTAATAGTTGAAATTAGGCGTGAAGTGCTTCTATTTGTACCCTATCTTGGCCATCGATACCTTGAAGGGCGTTGTATGCGATGGCTTTTTTCAGTATCTGAACTTCAAGCTAGTCCATTTGAGCTTTAATCAAAGTTGTTATTGTTGGCCATTATATAAAAAATTGGTAAAGGGCATTTATGTCTCCTATATTATTTATGGTTTTGATCTGGGACTCTAAGAAAAAATATGCAGTAGCACATTTCTTCCTTTCCTCCATTTTTGTCATTTGATACTCTTCCTAAATTTGTTGCCTCTTTATTTTCTTTTCGAATTGTTCATCCTTGATCAACTTGTCTACCAAAATTCTCAATTAGCTCACTAAGGGTTGGGATTAGTCCCCTTGGAGATACAAAAGCTTGTATTATATGTATTTTCCTTATCTCCTCTAGCTGGTGTAAGGTCTCCCCACGATTTTTTAATAATTCTCCCCTTACTATTTGTTGTAGAATGTCCCCTAATTGGAATTTGTGCAGCGTTGAAATGCTTCCCAGGTCCACCTATGAGCCTACAAGCAGTATCTGGAGTAGTTGCAAAGATGCTACTAGTTGGATCTACTTCTATTTGGCTAAAAATTATTTGATGGACTACATAGAAGATGTTGTGAAGGAGGAAGATGTCTCCAATTGCAAAAGGGGAGAGGATTTTTCCTACTCTAGGGACATTGCTTTGAGCTTTGTTTCTTCTTCTTGTATCTTTTGATAATTTCTTTTTGTGGCTTCTTTGATCTCTTTCTATACCACCTGATTGATTTTTGGTTTCTCTAACATTGATTGATCCAACCTTTGTTTAGACTAGATCTATTTGGTTTGGATCTTTGTTATCTTTTTCTTTTGTGGAGGTGTTACTATGGCAACCACTTCCCCAATGGCTAAGTATTTTAGTTGTTCTTCCCCTCTTTCTTCTTTCTCTCTTCTCTTCTTCAATGCGATAGTCAAGGAGTCTGGGAATTTGTCCATTACGTCCTCTTTAAATGATAGGTTGGATGATATCACGTACCTAATAATTTCCCTTTTTTTAGTCTTTTGGTTTGGACTCATTGTGTTTGTGTACTTTTGTAGTGTCATATCCATGACTTCCTTCTCGAGTAAACCACTATACAATTGGTCCTTTTCTACCAATGGGGAGACTTTAGGGATAGTCATAGTCTTCATAATGGATGTGTCATTCGATACCACCCCTTCTTCTAATAATTTCACTACTTGTAGAGACTTTTCTTTGAGATGTTTTCCTTCCTCCTCTTTGGTTACTTCTTTGAACTCATTTGTATGATGGTTGCAGTAGGTTCCTTTTCTACTAGTTCCCCCCTAGGATGATTAGTGGTGATTCTTCTCTTTCCCAGTCTGCTACTTTCACCTTGGGAAGGTTTTGTAGGTGGAGAAATACAAAATAATAATTAATCCCCAAACCTAACCCTAACCCAAAATCCAACCCTAACTTTGATATTAACTTGTAACTCCTAACCCTGACCCTAAACCTAAATATAATATAAATACACCTCTATCTCTAACCCTAACATAATTCTAACCCTATTCATAATCATAATTCTAATGACAACCTTGATTCTAAGTGTAACCCTAATTAAATCCCAACTCTAAGCTTGACCTACCCCTTTAATCCAAACTATTAGTAAATTCTAGTCCTAAACCTAGTTGAACCTTGACCCTAATTCAATATGAGCTCTAATTAAATTTATAACCCTAATTAATTCATAGTTGGATGTTAACTCTTATCATAATTGTAACTCTAATCCTAATTGAATTATAAACCTAAACCCAACCCTAACCCTAATTGAACACCAATTAAACCCTAACCTTAACCCTAATTGAATTATACACCTAATTGTACCCTAACCCTAATTGAATATAATGCTAACAATAATTGTTACCCTAATTCAACCCTAACCCTAACTGTGAACCATAATTGAATCTTGACACTTGAACCCTAACCCTAATTGAATTGTACACCTAATTAAAACCCTAATCTTAACATTAACCATTACCCTAATTCAACCCTAATCCTAACCTTGAGTATAATTGAATCCTAATTGAATTCCTACCCTAATTAAACCTTAATCCTTACCTTAACCCTAACCCTAAGCATTATCATATAACCTTGACCCTAACCCTAGAACCTTAAGTGTTATCGTATAACCCTAACTCTAGTTGAACCTTAACTATAACCCTAATTGAACACTAACCCTAATCAAACTGTAATCCTAATTAAATACTAAGCCTAATTGAACCCTAACATTAACCTTAACCCTAACCCTAATTAAACTACAACCTTGATTGTAAACTCAACTTTACCCCTAACACTATAATTATAATTCTAACTCTACTTCTTACCCTAATTCTAATCTTAACTTTAACCTTCCTCATGACTCTAACCCTAAACATAATTCTAATGATTCTTGAATTATAGTAAGAAGAAATATGGTTAAAATTATAATATTATTAATAGTTATAAAATTAAGGTTATAATTAATTATTTCAATTATATCCCTAAAATTATTAATTATAACTCTAACCTTAATATATAATCATGAGTTTTAAACCATTTAAAAATAATTATTTAATAGGTTCAAAGTTATAAAATACTTTCATTATCTATCTTTTTCTAAATTTGGATTCCATTTTTTTCTTACTTTATTTTTAAGTTTTTTTTTTTTTTTGGTTTATTAGATTTTATTTTGTGGATGTGTGCAAAATACCTATACTTCCACATTCTTTAAGTCTATTTTTAGTTCTTGCCAGGGAACTATAGGCACCACCAAAATTTAACTTGTTATTAATAACTTTTATTAGCCGATAGGCTATATATGGTGTGAGGTTTTAGCCTGAAACCTCTCTAACGCCTGAAACTATAAATCTTTCCCAGGAAACAACTAATAGTTTCAGTCAATACAAACCTGAAAGTTAAAAAAAATCCAAATCTTATTGCTGCATTAAATTATATGAAATGTTTGTTGATCAGATAAACTGCGTAGGTTTTCCTTCCTATTGGCACAACAAATTTGTAAACCTATTCGATCAGCTGTCACATGTCACATCTAATAAACTGGTAAAATATCCTGCTTTGCTAACTGCATTTATGAATTTTACTGTTAATCACCGCCTAAGAGTGAAAGCTTATCTATGCATTTAATGAGACAGCAAATGGAGGGTAGCATGAAATTAATTGCATTTGGTCCAATAAATGCTGAATAATTGTAGAGTATCGTTCCTGGCAAATTTCATCTACTGCTGGCTGCTAGAAATCTTTGGGAGAGTTAGTCGATAGGATTTGATGTTCTTTCAATACATATTTTTCATTCATTTGCCAACTGCATTTATAAATTTTGTAGTTTATCACCGTCAAAGACTGTTTATAATTTTAGACTACATCACCGCCTAAGACTGTCTATAAATAGAATGAATGATGTGAAAATAAACCGCAAACAACACATATTGAAGAATATGAATATCAATAGTATGTTTCCTATTATACTTTTGTGCATGTTTCTTATTTTACTTGTGTGTGTTTTCTATTTTACTTCTGTATGATAATGGTTAAAATGTTTACTATTTTGCTATTTACTATTTTACTTATGTTTTGTATTTTACCTTCTATGCTAGCATAATCCCTTGAGACATACCTAGAATATATGAAACACATAATTTCTAGAAATATAAGACCAAATAAAGTGTGTCCAACTACTACAAATAACCTGGGATTGTGTCCACGAATGCATACTACCATTTATGCCCATGGGTTTATTTTTTAGATATCAGAAGTTCCCTTTGATAACCTATTCTGTTATTTCTTAAAGTCTTGTCGAAGCATTCAAGCATCTTTGCTCTTAGTACACAAAACTTACTTCCTTCCTCATAATGGATTCTAATGCACCACAAAATTGCTAACAAAATTTCGACATTCATAGAAAACAAAAGATTGTACATGGATGTGGTGGCTAGATTGTCATCTCTTTACAGATGCCTAATTTTAGTTAAAATATTGTTCTTTGTTGTGTCCTACCATAACTTTCATGACTTCTTCTGACATATCCATGCTTTGTAAACTCCTTAAAGTTCTCAATTTCTTCATCAAACATACAACCACACAAATTGATTTTTTTTTCTATATTCCTTACCAAATCTACACCAGCCATGATGTTGATAGTTTCCCTCCCTTGAAACTCAAGAAAAAGTATATCCTCACACCATTCCTGCAGAATGCCTCCACAATACGTAGCAGCAATAATAGAAATGGAAACTTTTACCATGGCCTCACCATCTGCCAGAGCAGTCAAGGTTTCAACTTCTTGAATGCCCTAGACTAGTCTCCCTAAAATTGTTGCTTCAATCTGTTCATAATGAACAAAAAATACAATGAAAGATTTCTAGAGCCTTCCAACGAAAATACTGCATGGTGAGGAGAACTAGCAAGTAGTAACCAACGTGTTGTAGAGCCATACGTGGGAGTCATGCAGCTACCAGGTGTCTGCATCTGTGGGTCCCGTTAATTAGCATGATGTGGAAGAGAATTTGTAATCTCCTCATTGTAAATTCAGGTGGTTCTTAGTTTTAGTTTTTCCCTTTCACTTGACACTTTCTTAGACATTGGATGATTAGATTCAACACTTGGAGACCTACTTATCTATTATTCACTTAACTGACACCAAAAGGTTGCATTGAAGATGTCCACATTGGTCTCATGGTAGGACTCTTTTGAAACACCCAATTGGAGCATGATAAAGAGTATTATCATCTAAATCACCGTAGGACCAGGCACATGAAATTCAACTACATCACTAAATTAAGGATTAATCATAAGGAGATTATACAAACACATTCCATGCCTTCCTTTGGTGTCTGCGAGTCTAAGAGAGAGGAGAATATTTTTTAAAAATAAAACATATTTCCTTTATAAAAATTGTATAGTTCAGCAATATATCCATCCATAAACAATTATACAGACTCAGCCAATTCTAGCTAAATCATTATGTATTTTTAGATAACATAAATTCAATAGCTTCAAAATAAATAAATAAAAATCAAATTAGTAAAACTTGGGTGTAAACTTACCAAAGCTTCTATGAGTTTAAACTGCATATGGCAAAACGATGTGGCTGCATAGGGTTATAAAATTTTTCAATGAATCCATTTTTTGGATATCGTATAATCTTGATTTTCATGAGGCTAACACTCTTGGAAGTGTCGTGGAGTTTGGTGTGTATTCTGCCACAATGTCCACTGATGGATTCAAAGTCCACACATTTGATCTTTAATTTCTCATTCCTTCTATGTAAATCTTGCAGAGAGAGATTTAGATTTTAGATTTAATATTAAATACTCTCAAAAATAAAATATATTCTACAGCTCTACCAGAAACTACAATGATAATGCCAATCCATCATAGCTTAAAGTCTACATGCCGCAATAGTTGCATAACTTCAGCCGAATCTCTATGACATGGAATGTATGTCTAAGTCTATAATCTTTGTTGAACATTATGACATTTGACATGGTTTTTGAAAAGTAATATACCTTCCCTAGATAACCAATACCCAGTTCACGATGCTAGGTGGTGCACAAGTCCTTTGCTCCAACCCTTGCATATTCTCTACCTTTATTAGAGAAACCACCCTTTTTAAAGTATCACTTGAATACAAAGAGCTTTGATTGTGTGTGATAATTTTACCATTTCCTTGTAGGCTCTAGATTTAGAATAGTCCATATAAAATGTTCAATAGTCCAGTCAAATGTTAGTATATCATCATCACTAGTAACTTAAATAAAATTCAAAAAAAAGGGCCAATCAATAGGCTAGAATATGAGTATATTGCAAGTATGTTTGAATTTGTTAAGATTAAACAACACAAGCTCGTGGAATATCTTAAAATGTTAATATTTGGACCGGAATATGTTAATCCTTCAATTCTAACATTGTGTGTGGACATTGCCTATGTTGACAACACCTATATCAACATTTATATATTTAAGGATGATTAACCTTTCAATTCAATGACATTATTTGTGATGTGGGACATTAATTGAAATGTGGAATTGTTTAAGGTATCATAGATTGGAGGTAATGAAACTTTAATTTTAAATTTTAGGATATGCTATGCTTGTTATTTGGTTTAGTTGGTCCTTTCAGAAGAAATTCTAGCTTCCATGACTTTAACATTTTATTTTCTTAGATTTTCAACAGACCTATGACACCATAGTTGGAGTTTAGAAAAATAGTTTCAATTTAACATTTTTTTCTTAGAGAGTCATGTTGAAGTGGAATTTGCGATATAAATTATTATAAATCTTTGTATTATATATTTTTACCACATACATTTATATTCTGTCATCTATAGTTACTTCTACCACATACTTCCATTTTTCTCTATATTTTTAACTTTTCAAATAAAACCATTGATGCAATTATGATGTAAGTGTTCTAACTTTTTTGGTAAATGTGTAGGAACAAATAAATGAACCAAAAAAACTTCTTTGTGCAGGCTCTTTTCATACAAGCACATTGAATCATCAACTACAAAAGTATCATAATTGAAACTGTTACGAATATTTTTTTCAATTCGTTATACAAATTTTTTGATTAAAAAAATACTCACTTGTTCCAAACATTTGTGAATCAAATATCTTGTTATTAATAACTCTTATTTTAACCAATGAGAACTTGAGAAATTTTTCTATTTGAATTTTTTTAATCTATAATCAATGTATACATGTGAATTATTTAATAAAATTTATTTCAAACATCATTTCTCTTCAATTTCATTGGTACACAATTCTTACTTGATATAAGCTATTTTTCTGCTTCCATTTCTTCCATTACCTCCATTTTTCCATTTCAGAAGGGAATTGTAGCTATTGTTATGGAATGCTGGGCATGGTGGGCATGGCCGTCAAGGCCTCTCACAACCCTCTTGCTAAAAAATATGGGAAATAAGAATGGGAGATATTCATGCCTAACATTTCCCCACCTTCTCCAACTACTTCGAGCAGTTCATTTTCTCCTTTGTTGTTCCTTATCTCTTTTATGTTCTGCTTTGTTTGAAGATTTTTCTTTGCTTGCATGAGAGTTTCATTATTTCCATGGTTTCTTGTGGCCCAAGACATATTGTTTATTGATCATTTCTCTTGTTTTACTTGATATTTTGAAAATAGAATGAAGTCTTAAAATATGAACGCCGAAACACAGAAAGCAAGGTGAACATTAGGAAAAGAATTCAATTTTGTTCTTAAAAGAGTTTTTCATTTGACTTTATTAAAACCCCTAAATGTGTTTTCTTTGATTTTTGTTATGTACAGGTAACTGATTGCAACAAAAGTGCTCCATTGTCAGGGAATGGGTGCATATTACTTATGATTTCAAGCTTGTTGTCTGCCCAAGAGGCCTAATCTTGTATTTCCATTTGAAGATAGTGGATAAGTGTGTGTTTTTCCTCACTTTTGTTGGAGTTTTCTCCCAAAATTTAGGTGGTCTAGGGTAAATCCCTGAGACTTCTATTTTGTGGTGTTTGTTGCTTTGAATTTCCTTTTTGTTTATTGCTATTTCCTTGCTTAGAAAGTGCAATTCATAGAATCCTTCATAAACAATTGTAACTATTTTTGTGACTTTAGTGAGGACTTCACATAATTCTTTACTTAGTTGGAAACCCTGCATTAAGTATGATAATTTTAGTTCTAATGAATCTCTCCTTTCTCCTATTAAAGGGCAGAAGAATAATTTGTATGGCCATGACTATTTAAATGATAAATCCTCTAACGGTGTTCATTTCTTCAAATCCTCTTGATTGTGAGACTTTAAAATTTCCTTTCATTGTTCATCTGATAAAAGCTAAACTACCTTTTGGACTTAAAATTTACTTTCCAATCGTAGAAATTCGTCATAGTTTCTTATTTTCCATTTCTTCATTACACCCAAATTTAGGGTTTTGGTTTTCCATATCTCAACTTTCATAACAAGCCTCTTTAGTTGCCTTGGTGTCTTTTACGTATTCCTCCTTTCTTCGGACAATTCTATCTAAAATTACTATTTCATGGAAGCCCAAACACTTTGCTTGGAGGCATTCATATTCTAAGGTTTTGCCTCTAGATACCCATTAAGGTATTAATTTATTAATATTGTTGGCCTTGTGGTTAGGGTTTGATAGTTCAATGTGTGTTTTGAAACATCAAGCTTTCAATTACTTTGAACATAAATTTTTTAGGAGCTTTGTCTATTAACACTACTGACCATTAATGACCAGTAGTGTTAATAGACAAAGCTTCTAAAAAATTTAACATTGAATATCAATGTCAATAAATGACCAAAATTAAGTCAATGGGAGTAGGAGTATAACCAGTAACAATGGCAATAGAGAGTAAAATGTGAGCTCTGTGCATTTAATGAAAAATAGAAAATGTTGCATTTGTTAAGAGTCGAGAACCACTCTTAAGTGTGAACTTACAAGTTGTAGATAGCATTCCTTAGTCTAAATATGCATCATCAAATATAAATTTTGCATTGGATAAAATAAACTAGACTAACAATGTGAAGCTTAGCACAGTGCATTCTAGTTGGTGTATGGGTTAATAAATATATCTAGCTTTCTACTGTCTAGCCTGCTATGCCTCTTCAATGGTTGTTCACATGGATCATTTGGTAGCTATGGAAGTTTCACAAGCATCACAGTCAAAACTTTGGACTCTCAATCATACACATATTGTTCAAATTTGATCACAGTTTGTTTATTATTTTCAAACTTTGAATGAAAAAGTAATGAAGTTTTAGCATCTCATATCTGTTGTCAAGATACTTCAAAAATAGAAGAAATTAGATGTCAGTACACAAGAAAGACTAATGTTTTACAAACACTATGAACATTGCCATCAAGCCATCTCTCTTCTTTCAACTTGGAAGTCCCCTATTTCTTGGCTTTGTGAATTCAAATCCAATTAATGTATAGATAAAAGAAAGGCTCAGAGTGACTAGCATCCAGAGATGAAATAATCATAAATTTTAACTTAAGCAAGGAATGCCTCAAAACTACTACTATAAATCCCCACCATAGCAAAAAGTAGAAGAAATCAGATGTCAATACACAAGAAAGACTAATAGCAAAAATAGAAGAAATCAGATGTCAGTACACAAGAAAGACTAATGTATTACAAACACTATGAATGTCGTCATCAAGCCATATCTCTTCTTTCAACTTGGAAGTCCCTTGTTTGCTAGCTTTGTAAATTCAAATTCAATTAATGGACAGATAAAAGAAAGGCTCAGAGTGACTAGCATCTAGAGATGAAATAATCATAAATTTTAACTTAAGCAAGGAATTCCTCAAAACTACTACTATAAATCCCCATCGTAGCTCAACATTTGAGCTAGAATACAGTGCCTGAAATTGCTTTCCTCTATAATATAGATTGTTGTCTTTTCTCTCATAAACAAAAGCTTGTACGCACTAAAGATTTTAAAGACATAATTGAATATCCAACTATTAATAGTTCCATTAGCATATGCGACTGCAATTAGAGCCCTCCTGGAAGTGCTCATCTTCTTAGACAATTTATATCCTAACATGAAAGGAAGTGCCTTATTGTTCTAACCTGTTGTGAATCTATGTAGTATTTAGAAGAATTCTTCTAGAATCATCAAAACTTGAAGTGTACAAAGAACTTGGAATAGCATCTTTGGAAATGAAGGAACCTAAAGTATAATTATAGTACATCAGTTCAAGATTCCATACCGAGTCACCATTGTGTTCACAATTTTAAAGATTGCTTCTAGAATTAAAAAAAATCTAAATTGTGAACTCATGGTGAGTCAGTGTGACATCTTGGTCTGGTCTACTATTATTATATTTTACATTCCTTTATTCGTAAAAATGCTTTTCCAAATTCTTTGTACACCTAAAATTTTTGGCATGCAGCAAGACATTTAAAGACTCGTATATCATATCTTTGCTCCTTTTAGTGTTTTTCTTTCACAATTACTAATATCATTAACTTTATGTCATGCTTATTTCAAAAAGTTTGTATTGAAACACAAGGAGAACATCTACTCTGTTACTTCAACAACATACAAAGTTTGACAAGTAACATATTACACCTATTTTGCTTTTATGCTTGTAGTTAACAATTTCTAAATCATATAATTTGAATGGTTGCAAAAAAATATCCTTTCAAATTTCCTTAGAATTGATCATTCCTATTCTTTTATGGCAGCTACTTTATATGATTGGATTAATCACTAGCCTAGCTCACTAATTAACTATTTATTCATTGATTCATCTTATTAAAAATTGTAATTTTTTTATTTAATCATTGATATTGTGTTTAATTTTCTTATTTTGCAGAACATGTGCATTCAAAAACAACATCTACAAATATATTTCAAGAGCTTATATAATTTGACAAGTAACATATTACACCTATTTTATTTTTATATTTCTAGTGTGTCTTTTTATTGTGCATAAAATGTCAAAAAAAATGAACCAAAAAAATCATTGTGATCCTTTGTGGTAGGCTCGAGTTGCATTTTCGTATCCAGATTCCTACTATGCAAGCTACATTGCTACATATGCTCCACGAATGGTATTCTTTTATTTAAATTTATGGTAACCTATCTTTTTTGTAAAGATTTTATCTCATTGGTTTAAACTGTGTTGTTTATCCACAGTATTAGTTTATGGCACAAAATTGCCTTATTGCAAAATAAATAATTTGTTTCAAGAACTATTTTGATGGTTTACATCATTATTAGTTACCATGATTTATTTGACCCTTTTCATTGGTGAAATATATGTAGATTCCTCCTCATATGCTTCCAGTGCAACAAGCTGGTCTTCCATTACCTCCATTAGATACAGTTGAGGAACCTGTCTATGTAAATGGTGACAATCTTGGGCAAAAGTAGAGTCAAAGAATAAGCTAATTAAAAGCATAAAGGTAATAACTATAGTTTTTTTATGTTAAACTTATTCTTTTGGAAGAATAGAAGAGAATACGCTAATTAAAAGCAGAAAGGTAATAGTTGTAGTTTTCTTATGTTTTAAAACTTATTCTTTTGGAAAAATATAAGATATTTGATGATTGAATCGTTGCTTATATTTTTTTTAGACTTGGTCAAATATAGGATATAGAATAATTACAAAGTTCATGCCTGTTGTGATTTGTTGCCTTTTTCCCAAGCAAATTTCCATTTAATACATAAGTGATTTCAATCTTGATTGAATGAGTTGAAGTATGACAAGTTGCATTGACATCTATTACTTTTCTAGGAGTGTAGTGAAGGTTTTCATGTACTATGTAGCCCTATTGTTTACAATTTGGCCTAATAATTCCCGCTCTTTGGGTCTTCATGAACTGTCGGGTTACTTTTCCAACATATTTATTTAGATATAGTGGATACACCTCCATATATGTATCTACCATGGATCTTGGTATGATATAACTTGGATAAGCTAAGGACGTATCTGACTATATCTGAAGGTTGTATTAGGCCGTCTCTCTTTTAGTTTCCACTATTCTGAGTCATATTTCCATCTATATAAATGCTATTTCAAATTTTCTATGTTCTTTTTGTACTTTTTTTGTACATATTTATAGTTCGGTTTCCATATCCTAGTTGTATTCTAATCCTAGATCATTCATAATCTTTCATATTTATACCATATTCTCTACCTGGATTAGATACTGTATTTGTATGCTGCTATGCATATAATATGGACATTATCTTTTTCAACATACGCATGTCCATCCTTAGGTCTACCATCTTATTACTCTGTTGTACATGAATCCAATTCTTTTAGTTAAAGATCTCTTATTAAGATGGATTGCATAACTTGTAGGAGTACTTATTCTATCTATTATAAAGCAAGGTGAGAGGTTCTTTTCTTGTGTTTATAGTCGACAAAACTATGTTTAGGCTTTTAATTCCAAATTGTGTCAGGTAATGCATCATGAGAAAACATGCTTGCTTTAGATTTTCATACTTAGAGTATAAACACAAAAGTAAGAAGTCTGACACTAGTATTTGCTAATGCACTATAAAACAAGATAGAAAGAAAATTGCATAGCATAAGCAACCCCTATTTTTGATACATATTTGACTCAACCCTTTTATACCTTCAAATGCTTTGAAGACTTAAAATGCTTTGATACATGGTACAAACTCTATCCTTTTTGGTACCTACACTGCCAAATAACATTCAAGGCTACGGTGTACTCATTATTTTTTGAGCTACTTGGATAAGAGTATCTTTACTCCCATGTACAATTTTTTTCCTGATCAACTCAATTACTTAATGTACAAAATTATAACTTTTCTACTCATGGTTTTTTTATTCATTATCACTTTTATTTTCTCCACTACCAATAAGCACTACTTCTTCAACAAAGACCTTGCTCATATGTATGTGCATTTTTATTTAGGGTATTGTAATAGATTGTGCCAATTATGCACATGGAGAACAATTTACAGGTATTTGATGATATGTTTACTTTGGCTTCATGCTAGATTAAAACTATTGTTTCCACTTTTGCAGGATCCTAGTGCTAACAGAGTATACCAATTAGTCTATCATGTTTCCTATGAAGAGGCTTCAATATTAGCTTCAACAATTAATCTTGTACCTTGTGGTCTTTGTCCAACGACTATTGCAATGCTTTTGTCTACTACTCTACAATCAACAAAACGAGCATATGAGTTCTATTTAGATTTATGATATTTGATCTAGGCCTTCACATTATATGTTTTATGACACTTTATAAATGAGTTATCTATTATTGAATGAAATAAAAATATAATTTCATTCAGATTTTTGATATTTGATCTAGGTGTTTTGCATTGGACTTCACGTTATATTTTTATGACACTTATAAATGAGTTATCTATTACTAAATGAAATAAAAATATGATTTCCTATCATAAGGAATTTTTGGAGACATTAGCCACCTATAAGAGCACTTTAAACAAACTCTATGTACAATGAAAATTTTAAACATCTTTGCTTTTTTAATGAGGATTACCATGATGAAAGCACTATGTACATGTATACCAACACTACTTGTAATACTAACTTAATTAGACCTACCTCTTGGCTTAACCGTTTTTCTTTAATAAAATTTTATAATGTTTGAAAAAAAACTGAAACTCATTTGTACGAAAGCTTCTATCTACAACTTTTTGAATAAAACTTATCTTTCTTATTCCTCAAAGGGGGGTTATCAAGACCGAATTTTGTGCCTCTACTATTATGGTAAGCATGGATTGCATAATTACCCAAACAATAGTAGAATTATTCATTGTTTTGTCAATAAAATCAAACATATTTTCAGACTTGTGCATCCCTTTTTCAGTTCTAACTTTCTAAAACATAACTATTTTAAAACTTTTTGGCAAGAATTTTGCTGCAGCTCTTGTTCACTATATTTTTACATTAAGTTTCTATATAAATCTTGATCTTCAAAATATAAAAATAATATTCAAATTTTACCCACTTCAATTTATCATTTATGTTATTTGTGTAAAAAAAATTAAATTATACTCCCTATTTCATTATTGAAAAAAAATCTATATAAATTTTTATTAAATGCATTTCAACTTATTTTTATAGTTTCTAAAATTGCCATTTTTAAATTTTTCATTATTTAATTAGTCTTTCTACCTAAATTTTCTTGAAATTTTCATTTGAAATGCTAAAAATAAATGTATTCTATAAAATATGGCATTACAGACTTCATTACATTAAATAACATACATCATTGAATCACTTATAAAATATCCTTAAAAAAATTATTAAACAATATTTGAGAAAATTAAAATGCAACTTAAAAATATCCTCTAAATAAATTATTAAACAACATGTGAGAAAATTAAAGTGCAAACTTAAAATAAAAATGTAGGCTCATAACGATGATCCAAATAAGAGTGTATCCAAATAACTTACATTGTGCCCAACTTTACTCAAGTGAAATTGTGGCTATAATTTATTGTAATGCTTTTTTCTTTTTATGCTCTGTATTTATCTACTACTAGCACTCGCACCTAAAGGACTACTAGCACTTGCACCTAAAGGAGATTCAAGGATTGCACGGAAGAAAACTATATGTATGTTAATATGTTAGAGAGTACATGCTTGTGCATGGGTGCATATGGATGCCATGTGCTACAAATTCTAGTTGTATGTGGTTGGATTAAACAATTAATTTAATAAGTGTTAAATAATAGAATGAAATAAACTTAGACAAATCTAGATTTTTCCTTAAAGAAATTAAGTATTATCTGATTTGAAATATATGCATATAGATTTAAAACATAAAGCAATTGAAATGAAAAAGAACGTTGCCATCAAATTGAAAAAACATTACAAATAGAAAGAGAATGTTCCTATCCAATTGGAAAATCAATTTTTTTATCTAGCTTTTCCCTGATAAGTGAGATTTTAGAGGCTTTTACCATTAAATGATAGTTGATTTACCAATAAAGGACATCTAAAACTTGTTTTCTATGATTCAATAGTGATTTGCATGAGACTTGTTTTACACTCAAATCTCACACTATTTGTAACCTATAAGCTAATAACTTAAACACAATGTAACACCCACAAATTGTATGACAATAATTTTTTTGAACTCTTCACCTAAATATGCATTCCCTCTTAAAACTAATTTCAAAACCTTCTATCAAGAGCTTAAAAAAGCCATAAGAAAACCATTCCTACTAAGCACTTCAATACAAGTAATAATATACCCACCCAAATGTGATGATTGCGGAATATGCACAAAATGGGTTTGTTGCAAAGGCCTTAGAAACTTTTAAGCAAATGCAACTGGCGGGTGTAAAGCCAGGCTCCACAACCGTTTCAACATCCTTCCTGCCTGAAATAAACGTGGCTGTCATTGTTGCAAGATATGCACCAAATAGATTCATCTAAGTATCTTGTAAACTTTCAATCAAGTGCAGTTAGCAGCGCCTAAGTAAACATGTATGGAAAGTGTGGAAGCATAGACAAGGCGTGTGGACAGTTTGCCAGAATGCCATATGGGTGGGCTCTAATGTTGGGGGTTTCTTGTAAAACAGAGGAGGGGGCTTTTTTGTGATTAGAGCGCATGCCCTTTCCAAAGCCTGAGATGACCATCAAGACAGGAACGACATGGCTCTGTTATTCCCGTCACCACACAGGGTTTCTTGTAAAACTGATTTGTTCTCCTCACTCGCCGTTGGACCTCTGCAACCGCCGTGCAAATTAACTTGAATACAATGTTAAAAAACATTCCCCATACTCAAAACTTAGGAAGCTAATCTCATAAAAAATATTTCTAATATCAAAAGTTGAAAGAAAGAAGTCTGAATAAGACTACTTGAAGTGTTTTGAGTACATGTCAGGTTTCTAAAACTGTCTGTACTATTTCAGTGCCTCTTGCAACCTATACATCTCCGACTGCAGGCTCCATTGATGTCAGCTTCTTTAAATTAAATACAATGAAAATAATGACAGTGGAATTTTAAAACATTTTCAACCTATCCTCAACCAATGGCTTAAAAAAAAACCAAATATAAAATAATTACCGTGGCTTGAAATGGCAAATCCATGCAGAACGCCAAAATTTCAGTATATATTCATGCACAAAAACCATCAAAACAGATTTTCCAAAAACAAAAGCAGAAAACAGAGAGATAATCATCCCATTATTCAGATATACAGAGGAATAATACAAATGCTAGACATAAAATTTAAAACTGGGAGGACATTACTATAGATTTATAGGGAATGAAGCGAGTGTGCACATATGATTTCATTACGTCAAGGGGCATTCTAGAGTCACAGCAGAGTGAAGAACTTCAGTCAACAAAAACAAAATCCATTTGACGGCCTTCTGTCTGTTGGGCTGGGGTGATATTAAAACATTCTTCTGCCTGTTGTGCTGGTATTAAAGCGATCTTCTACTTGTGTAACGTTTGACGTTATGCTACACATAATAGCAAACACATAAAAATCAGATGTTACACAGGTAGAGGATCGCTGTAATATCACCACCAGCACAACAGGTAGAAGAATGCTTTAATATCACCCCAGCAAAATAGGGAGAAGACTGTCAATTTAAATGGATTTTGTTTTTTTTTGTTTTTTCACGGAAGTTCTTCACTCCATGACTGTAGAACGCCTCTCCGCGTAATAAGTCGAGATGCAATGTGTTGACCCTCCCAATCTATAATTATATGGGGCATTGCACGCAGTGACCTGTTGCACTTGACAACTCACTCCAAGTTGATGTAGGACTGACTCTATTTTGTGTATTGATACTGACTTTCTTTTCTGCACTGATACAAGACGTTAACCAAGCCTTCGTGCAGAACTGATTTGGTTGTATAGATAAATAACTTCAAAGTCACGCCACTAATGCAATGAATGAAAATAAAGGGAAGCTGCAAATGATTATTTCCATTTCCAGATGGAATAAAATTTGTTTTGCTGAGCATATCTGATAATTAAATTTAGGACTCCATAGGTGATTATTTCCATTTCCACATGGAATAAACTCTTTTTGCTGAATAGATCTGATACTTCATTTAAGGCCACCATTGGGTGAAAAGGCTTGGCAGCAATAATAGCTTTTACTTTTCAGTCTGATTTTAGCAATTTCCATTAAATATAGACCACCAAAAGCTACAAGTCTCCATCACAAGGCTATGGAAAGGTTATTTTCTACATTTCAGGGGATTAATGGATAGGTCCCTTACCCCTTAGCCTCACAACTTAGAAATCAGGCCCTAATTCTGGGTATGGGCTAGCATGGTATTCAGGCCATATCCAAACTGTACCATACTCATATCTATACCTGCCGGTATGTGTACCAGGGTACCAGGGAATAGTGGGGTGGCATATCCTGGCATCTTGGTTTGTTTCTTACAAGGGACCATATGTTTTGTGGAGGCAATATATAATCAATCTTACCATGTAATTCAACGAAGTTGTGCAATTCATTTGGATTACTTGTGCTATACAATCCATCAAACACGTACGTTAGCACTCTGGATTTGATTTACTTTTTAAAAATGCCATTTAAGATTTTTGTAATTCAATTGATTAACAAAATAGATTTATCCATTATATGATATTGAAATGATTATATATAGCTATTTTTTTTGGTAACATGATCATAGTTTCGGTAAGAGGCAACAGAGGAACTCCAATGTGATTAATATACAATAGTTAACCACCATATATGAAAACTAGTGAGATATGCTAAAGATGGTTTTATTCATCTAATTACTAAATTACAAAAATATATCAAGTGTACGATTGTTCAAATTGAGAAGTCTCTATCTGTCCAACAAGATATTTAACATACTCAAGCCTACAAGCCTTTAACCCTTCCACCTAATATACACACCACATCAACTTATTCCGTGGATAAGAAATAGAAGAGCACATTCTTCTTAATTACATGGCAAAATGCTTGCAGCTCAAGAATCTCTAAAGCTGTATCTAGTCATTAGGATGGACATAGACCCATTCTACCACATCGGAGAGTTCCTAGACTAATTTTAATCTATACAAAAATACATAATGATGTTTTATACAATAGACTCCTTGCTGCCCTCTACAAATTCCTCGAAATTTCAATCCTTGAGAATGTCTTCGCGATCAGCATGGCACCTTAAAATTAGTCTAGGATCTGTCTGATGTGTTAGAATGGGTCTATGACCATCCTAATGACTAGATACAGCTTTAGAGATTCTTCAGCTGCAGGCATTTTGCCGTATAATTAAGAAGAATGTGCTCTTCTATTTCTTATCCACGGAATAAGTTGATGTGGTGTGTATATTAGGTGGAAGGGTTGATGGCTTGTAGGCTTGAGTATGTTAAATATCTTGTTGGACAGATAGAGACTTCTCAATTTGAACAATCGTACACACATATATTTTAAATATCTTGCAGCTTAAATATGTTAAATATCTTGTTGAACAGATATTTATGAATTGGTTGAGACTTCTCAATTTGAACAATCATACACTTGATATATTTTTGTAATTTAGTAATTAGATGAATAGTACATGGTGGTTAACAATTGTATGTTAATACTTGGAGGTTCCTTGGTTGCTTGGAACTATGATCATGCATTTCAATATCATATAATGGATAAATCTATTTTGTTAATCAATTGAATTACAAAATGGCAGATCTCAATGTATCGCAGCCAAGCTACAAATGATTACCACTCAATTTGATGATTTTATTTGTCAATTTAAGTTCAATTTAAAACTTTACAAAAACTTCGAGGACAATTGAACAATTTCAATAATGTTGCATTACAATAAAGAAGTTACAGGACCAATACAAAATGTTTTATCCGCATTCTGAGTCTTCCAATCTAAACTCTCATAATTTGCATTCAAAACTATGACTCAAGTTTGCACTGTTTCTCACGACTCAGCTCTCTTTCACAGCATAATGAAATTTGCACTCTTCACAAGCAAGACTTTACTGGCAGTTCATTTTTGCTGACCCAAAATTGGCGTGGTCTTATTCTCTGCGCAGCTTCCCAGCCAGCCCACTACACACCCTCTTTCCTTCCCAAAATTTCCCTTTTACCCGCGCGCCACTTCGCTGCAATTATCTTCCTCCTATTCACTCTTATCTATGACTAAAGGCACGCCAAATCAAAGACATTTTATTTAAAATCCCTCTATATTCCCAAAGCCGCGCCTCTTCACATCTTCTTATTATTATTTTTTATTACCTCTTCAATATCCATAAAGATAATGATTAAACTCCTCCATATTTCCACTGCCAATTCCATTTGAACGGAATTTAAATTAGATGAAATTGGTTTCAGAAAGTGGAATGAACCATGATCTAATTTAGCCACAAATCAAACACAGTAAAATCCAAAGACAATCCACATCAAGACAAACCCATTACCTTTGATTCCTTGAAGTGATACAGAGCTATGTTAATCCCAAAGTAGATTCAAAAAACTTATCAGCCAATGAAGTGTAGAATAAATGAAGTAACAAATACATCCCAATAAATAAAAAATATAGAACCGAAGCTATATATCACAGCTCCGAGATGTCATTTACTGAACTCTTGAAGATCAAACCCAATAAAAATATAGAACCATTGCTAAATATCACAGCTCCCAGATGTCATTTACCGAGATGTCACTGCATATCAAATCAGTCAGTTCTTCTTTAGCTTCTGCCAATTGGGATTGCAGCTCCAAAATATGCTTCTGAAAATCACTTATGACACCTGCACAACCTCTGACAGGATCACGGTTTCGTACACTTCCATATATCATGCTATCCACAGCACCTGATCGTTTCTCTGGCGGAGTATCCTGCAACAAAATACCACGTTACCTAGATATCCATGTCACAAATGTTGTTTTTACTCCTTTAATTTACAGTGCAGAGTCATTCTTTAAGAAATAAAAGCAATGGCAAATTGTCAACCTTAATTATCTTGGCAATCTTGCTTGCTTTGAATACTTTCACTATCGTTAAAAAGCTATATAAGGATTGCTTGATGGGAAATATGGAGGAAACAGACAATTCTCCACACATTTTGTTTTTATGATCTTGCAGAAAGCTCCACATGAAGATCCAATTTGTAGCTCTCTTATTGTGCCGTCCATCTGCATTAGCTAAACAATATAAATTTCATGTGGGTTTCATTGTGGATATAGCCTCCAATCAGATGAAAATATAAAGACATACCCAACAAACAAATTAAAGGAAAATCTGTATATGCTTGTTTGTTGGGTATGACTTTATATTTTCATCTGGTTGTAGGCTATATCCACCATGAACCCCACATGAAATTTATGTTGTTTAGCTAATGCAGATGGACGGCACAATAAGAGAGCTACAAACTGGATCTTCATGTGGAGCTTGCAAGATCAGAAAAAGAAAATGTGTGGAGAACTGTCTGTTTGCTCCATATTTCCCATCAAGCAACCCTGATAGCTTTTTAATGATAGTGAAAGTATTCAAAGCAAGCAAGACTGCAAGATAATTAAGGTTGACAATTTGCCATTGCTTTTATTTCTTAAAGAATGACTATGCACTATAAATTAAAGGAGTAAAAACAACATTTGCGACATGGATATCTAGGTAACATGGTATTTTGTTGCAGGATACTCCACCAGAGAAGCGATCAGATGCTGTGAATAGCATGATATATGGAAGTGTACGAAACTGTGATCCTGTCAAGGTTGTGCAGGTGTCATAAGTGATTTGCAGTAGCATATTTTGGAGCTGCAATCCCAATTGGAGCTGACTGCCTTGCAAAAGGCCTGTCATCACTCTTTTATAGAGCTGATTGATTTGATATGCAGCGACATCTCGGAGCTGTGATATTTAACATAGCTCTGTATCACTACAAGGATTCAAAGGAAATGGGTTTTTCTTGATGTGGATTGTCTTTGGATTTTACTATGTTTGTAGTTTGGATTTGAAATTGCAACATTGACAAATGGAATGACAAAAATGTCATTGTCTAAACTCTAAAATTTAATTCAACACCAAAATGCAACAAAAACTTAAAAACTAAATTAAACGAACCAAAATTTAAAGAAAATTAAATCTACAAATATATTTTTTGGGTGGTGCTGATCGCTTATCCGTTCGCGTGCTCCTGCTCCACAACCCAACAAAGCTATGGATGTAGGGTACTTAAGAAGTCCCCTCCACAGACTCCGAGCCAGATTGATCTTGTCAATTCAAATTTAGAAATGACAGCTCAGATGAAATTTGCACGACTTTAGGCTGTTCTATGCTAGGCCTATTTAAATTTTTGTATTTTCATTTTGTATAACTTCATTTATTTTTATTGTTGGCAATTGTCATTTTATTCATTAGTTTTAAAGTTTACTATTATTTATTATTAATTTCTTTATTATTATTACTTTTTATTGATATTTAAATTATATTTTTTTAGTTTTACTTTAATTTTTTATTTAGATTTTTTTTTTTTTTTAGACTGCAGAAATCGGGTAATTTTTTATTTAGATTTAAATGTGAAAGTAATAAATTATTTGATTTAGAAATTTTCTGTGTGTATAAAATTGTTGTATCCAACCAAATTTATATTATGGGGTTTTGAAAAATAGTTATATCTGTTTTGAATACTATAACCTTGAAATGAAGTGAACAAAATAGAATGAATTTCAAAACATGCAACTAAGGAGCTCAAATCAAATGCAATTGATGTAATATTTACTGGTAGAGCATGCTCAAGTATGACATGGTAAGTCATAAATGTGATGAGCTAGATTATCACTTCCTGGACTTCCTAGGGGTACTTGGAATTTTCCTTAAGGAACATTTTTTTAGTTGATTCTCTATATTTACCTATTTGTGACTTTAGAGTCTAATTTCTCTACTTGGTTAGATTTTTTTTTCTCTGATCTACCGACCTCATTATTTTTACTCAATTAATATGGATAACTATATTAAGTGTTGTTAGAATTGATCATAAGGAGATGAAAAAAGTTCCAAGTGCACAACATCAAATAAAATTCTAGTTTTAGTTTTCCCCAACATTTTTTTGAGTCAACAGGATTCAATACTCAAAATACTTTTAAAATTATACTAAGTTTTTTCATTTCACAAAGAAGACTTTTTTTCATTGTGTATGTAGAATAAGGTAAAATCAAGGTAAAAGGCATGAATCACTAAACTCAAACCCTAAGACCCTAAACCAACAATGAAGCACAAATGAACATAGAAACATAAAATGATGAAGCAATATCACCATAACTCCTATGCCATGGTTGATTCACCTTCATTATCCTTTTTCATTTTGCTTTATATGCTTGATTGCCAAGATTCTGAGTATGCAACAATAGGCCTAGTGACAATGATAGCAAAATATTGAAGATTGTACTTGTTTCTTGAATAGCAATAGCACATGTCTTGTTTTCTCTCTTTTTCTTTGAATTAGGAATGAAATGAAAATGATAGATCTCTTTTAAAAAAAACCAAATTTGAATGAAGGGCTAGGATTAAAATCCAATATGACATGATAATCAATGGACAAGATTGCTTGAAAAGCAATGAAATAGGGTTAGGGTAAATTAGGGAAAATACAAGTTTTGGTTAAGGATGGACGTTAGAGATTGAATTATAAATTAATTCAATCAAGGGTGGAAATTGATTGAGACAAGAGGTAAGAATGGCATGGATAAAGAAGTTGGTGGAGTAAATTAAATAATTATAAAATTATTTAATTTAAGAGGGAAAGTGAATAATTAAATAATTATTTAATTTAAGAGGGAAAGTGAATAATTAAATAATTAAAAACATTCATTTAATTATAAAAGAAAAAGGACAATTGACTTTTCAATTAAATAATAATTTAATTCAAAAATGGAGAAAAATCAAATTAGTAAATAAATAAATAAATGAAATTTATTTAATTATGGAGGAAAAGGCCAATGAATAATTAATAATTAAATTATAGTATAAACTAATAATAATAATTAAATAAATAAGAATCTATTTAATTATAGAGAGAAAGGGGACTAATTAGTGACGTGATTAAATAAATATTGATTAAGAAGAAATTAATTAATTAAATTATTTAATTATTTAATTAATAGAAGAAATATGACTTTAGACAATAATCAAATAATTAAAATTATTCAATCATTTAAGGAAGAAAAGGAATTGATGAAGAAAAGTGGTTCACAAGCTTAAGACATTTTTTAGTTTTTACAGTGTAATTTTGCTTTTAATGCTTTAAGGAAAGCATTATAGATTTAGGACCTTTTCAATTTGACAGAACCTTATTTGCATAAACAAGGTATCATGCACAAAGTTTGCATGATTGAGGTCCATTTGACAAATTTACCATCCAGAAAATATGCATTGTGGGGGTTTGTTTCAAGAAAAGTTTTTTTAACTGCGATTTTTACTCGGTTCTATGTTTTTTGAACTTCATCCTTCTTCTCTAAGTGTCTACTCAAAGAATTGCTAATAGAGTGATAAATGAATATTTCTAAGTTGTGAGGCTATAGGGTAAGGGACCTATCCCTTAATCCCTTGAAAGGTTAGAAAATAACCTTTACATAGCCTTGTGATGGAGACTTGTAGCTTTTGGTTGTCTACAGTCACAACGGAGTGAAGAACCTCTATCAACAAAAACTCTTCAAGCAAAATAGTCGTGCATGTGGCAAATAGTGGTCTTAAAATTTATTTATTTGCCAGTTTTTGAATTTTAAAGCGTTAAAGTGTAACTAAAAAATAGGAGTAGGAATCACATTGGTAGGGTAGTGGAAGAGTAGCGTTGGCATTTCTAAAAGGAAATAATAAATGATCAGACGACATTGGCAAGGTAGTGGAACCGTTATTATTCCACTATTAAACCATTACATATCTTTAAATATGGAACCACCATCCTTCCACTTTTAAGCCATTGCATATTGCTCCTCCTAAAGTGTCCTATGCCATTGAATTTATATGAATGACATTAGTGGTGTAATGCATGGAAAGGAGATACCCAACAACATGATTATTTTTATATGCCCTCCATGTACGATCTAGCTCGCTCATGTTTCCTTTTGAAGCTATTAATGCTGGAATATTTTTAAGCAGGTTAATTAACTACATGCAAACCGTTTCCAACTCTTAGTTACACAATTAGCAACCGTTGTTAACTGTTGCAAAAATTGGGATGACTTAGTTGTTACATGTTTTAGTATAAGCTAATTAATGGAAACTTTCTTTGTTTCCTTCTTTTCCTCCTAGGATTCTTCTCGTACGGTGGTTATATATTTGTAAATTTATGCATTGATGAATAAGAATGAGGTTAGTTTATGCAAATTTTATTTTTTTGTGCTTGATCAATTATTTTTGTAGATCTGCAAAATTTAACATGGTATTAGAGCTTTAGGATTGGAGATAGTTTCAAGCCTTAGTTGAACAAAATTGTATGTGGTTTGTTTCTATTGTTGTTAACAATCTATAGGAAGATGGTTAGACGTCTCTAAAATATTTTGAGATGTTGTTTGGAGTCAACCTACACACAATAAGAAGGATTCGACCCACCCATTGGTGTAAATATTTGCTCAATTTTTTTTGACACCTCTACTCAAAGAAGTACAATTTTTTGTAGACTATTGGGGTTTGTGGCTAGGTGTTGAAAATTTGCAAAACTGATTTGAGCTTACATAGGCCACGGTTGATCATTGATCAACACTTCATTTAACTATTTCAACAGTCATTAATCATTTTGTAAGGTGCATTTTGCATTTTGTGGTAGCATGTCATGTTCCCATTACTTGATGAGGAACCATTTAAAAAATGACAAATAGTGTTTCTTAACACTTCAAAATTTAGTAAATAAATATTCGAATAAATAATAGTAATTTAAATTATTAAATAATTAATATTTAAATTTTATTCTACTCGGTCAACTTCTTTTGTTGGCACCCTCAACTTAGTATTTATATTGGGTCGTTGGCTTTGATAAAGGAATGAATGGTTAAATGAATTAAGATCGTGGGTGATTGGGATGGAAACCTCAGTATACCTGGCGCCAAGTAAGATGCAAACCTTACTCGTGGTTAATTCCTTCCGCCACTACTTTGCATAGTTCATCCTATCACTCGCGATTATTCTTGCAACAAGCAACTAAGGATTGAGCAAAGGTTCAAAGGTCTCCTCTATTTTTTGTTGCAGTTGAAAGTCTCTATCTTCCATTCAAAAGTATTGTTTGTCATCTCTATTCATTTTGCGGTTAGAGGTGTGATTTCTCTTGTTACAACTAAGATTTTTTTCTAGGAGGAATATATTAGACTTGATTGGATGCAATGGATCAACCCCAAACTCTTTCATATCATCTCCAAGCCGACCTCAATCCCTGCGATTTGATATCATACCCCCTATCTCATGATTTAATTTTGTTGTGCAATGCTTTAATTATGCAAGTTGATTTTCTATCGAATTGAGGTGATTTTGTGTTCAAAGGGTGATTGAAGCCCGAAATCTGTGTTGAAAAAGTGATTGAAGTTCAATTTTCTACTCAGAGGGCCCAATTTTGTTACACCCCAATTATGTATTTACTATTTACTATTACTATGTAGGGTTACAAATGTGAATGTAATTTGAAATCTAAATGAGAATAAATTGTTCTTGCACTTTGTTATCAATGAATTATGAATGAATGTCATTTCATTTAATGATATCACAATGAAGTGCATATATGTGAAATGTATGGTTATTGAATTGAATAATCTAACTATAGTGAAATAATGTGTAATGCATATTTATTGAATAGCTGACTATCATGGGAATGTGCTAGTTGGATGCAAGTATATGTTCAATCCTTCAAGTGTGAGGGGAAGTATCACTTAGGAGAAGATCTTAGTTGGGTAACTAGTAACATAGCCTAGCTGAGCTTACACAAACACACACTTACAATAGAATGGTTAAGTCAAGTTACTATGTAGGAAATTGGTAAGTCATCCATAGTATGATGTGTTTACATTAGTAAGGGTCTTGATTACTATTGAGTGCATTCTTGGATGATGTTTATATGTTTAGAGCTTATGAATTCTTCCTTATATTACTATGCTTGTATTGATGAGGAGAACACATGTGGAATGTATGTATATGTATACATATGCATTCAAAGGAACATGTACCTGGGAGTATATGGGCAGACTTACCTATGCATGCTTATGAATAGGTTGCTTATGAGCATAGAACTATCGAATGGACAATGTGACATGAATGTGTATATGTATAAATACATCACACATCTATTCCCTATCAACACAATAGTAATTGTGTATGTGCTTGATTTTGCAATTGATTGTATATATATATAATGCGTAGTAGCCAATTTTTATATATATGAACATAGGTCAATTTGTATATAATATATGCAAAGCATTTAAAGGTCGAATATAGCATATATTGACATTGAATAAAGGTTGAACTGCATGTTAAGTATTGCAAAACAATAAATTCAATATGGAAAAATAAACCATAGTTGATACTATGGAAATGCATCTTTAAATTGCTAACAACAAATTACTCAAAAATTGGATGCTTTAATATAAAACAATGGAGTTTTTATCAATTGCAAAATAAAGTGTAAATGCATGAGAATAGGAAATGTGAACAAGAAGTTATGAATTGGTCAAAGCACCAAATATATGCTAAAATGGAGGAGTGACTCATCTTATCTTTGTTGCTCAATGAAATTGTGACCAAGTTGACATTGTGTGAGTGTCACCTGAAAGTAGAAGATTGTTTCAAAGTAGATAGCCACACCAAAGGAAAAGGAGGTTGACTGAAAACATGGTGCCAAATTGAGAAAGCTCTATATTTCCTATAGAATTCTATTATGTGCCAAGTCAATTGTCATCATTTGATCATGTGAAGATTGAACTAGTCTTTTGCTACTGTCAATCAAAGGTTGATCTGTGGCATTATATCCTAAGTATACTCTTTGATTGTTTCCACCTTTTAGTTGAGTAGTGTGAGACGATTTTCATGGTAAAATGTGTCGACTGGCATGCCTCTTCTGTAGGCTACAATGTCTCATTTTGCTATATAAATAGAGAGGAAAGCTCTCTTATTTGAAACACACTACTCTTCAAACTTATTCTACTGCAATTATTCTAAAATTTGTTTATTCTTAGAGTTGAGAGTCATAGTGTGAGAGTTGTGGAATACTTTGTGAGTGCAATTTTTTCTTGAGAGAGAAGTCATAGTGAAGTATCGCTTTAGAAGTATTTAGTGAATCTAACAAGCCACTGTTGGAAGGTTGTGCATAAATTTAGTCAATTTGATTAAGTGTATACAAGCATGAGGATCTAGTCTTCTCTTAGTTGTCTTTATTTATGAAAGATTGAGTTTTGTATGCTTTGTTTAGGCTGCATTAGAATACTTGCATTAGGAAAACATAACATTTTTTTGGAAAGGAAAAAGAAGTTGTTTTATGTTTGTCTGTGAAAGTGCTTTTATTTACTCTATAATAGAAGGAATTGTTTGACATCTAGATATAAGTATACTAGATATGATCAAGCAATGATAGATTATGGGTTATTCATAGCTAAGTTATTTGGGTATATTAGATAGCTTATAAAGTTACACCAAGGGTTTTATTATCCTTTAAAGGGAGGGTAACTTGTATTTATGTTTTATGAGTAGATATACCATTAAGCTGTGGGAAAAGGAAATAGGTTACAGTCTCTGGGATTAAAGACTACCCATTGAAGGAAAAACCTATTCATAGAATATAGCGGCCTTAAGTCAAATTGAGCTTGAGTAGTGTACGTGAGTAGGATTACTATCACTCAAAGTACTGGGTGAGAACACTTTGGCCAAAGTAGTGTGATTACCTTTGGCTCCACTGTCAATTCACCGTGATCCATTTATATGCATGCTAGTCCTAGATTGTGGGTTTAAAAGTTCTAGTCATGTAGGACACAACACTAAGCTCAGATTGGTTTTTGTTACGTAGTTACTCTACTAATCTCTTCATTGAAGGGTAGGGCCATCTATCGAAGGATAGATGTGCAGGGGACCGCATATGAGTCTGTGGTTGATGGAAAAGCGCTTGAGTGATGCTTCTCCTCCTCGACAGGAGGCAAAAGACCAAGATTTAAAAGGAGGTTCTTGGACTATCTATATATATTGCTTTGAAGCTCAGTTGAGCTATATACATGTACTTTGTACATATTCTTTGGAATATTGTAATTTTTAAAATTATTATATTCTAGAATGGAATCATTGTTGATTATTGTTATGATGTCTATGTTCATTTTTTCTCTATAAAATAAAGATTTTTTTTATGGCAATGGTTAAATTACATAGTTTATCTACTTGCAAAGAGAAAACTTAGGAAAAATTACTCTAGTGAACAGTTGACATGTTACATGTGGTATAAGAGCTACCAGGTCTACCTCTAAAACCTAGGACCTCATCATACTCTCTATCCAACATTATCTGATGTTTGGAAATTCTTGTAAATGCAAGAAAGTCACAGTCATAATAGAGTGAAGTACCTTCATCAACAAAAACCCTTCAGGCAAAAATTGGCATGCAGATGGTGGAAGAGCGGTCTTAAAATTTATTTATTTTCCAGTTTTTTAATTTGAAAGCATTAAAATGTAAATGAAAATTAGGAGTGGGAATTGCATTGGTAGGGTAGTGGAAGAGTAGAATTGGTGTTTCTAAAAGGAAAGAATAAATGATTAGACAACATTGGCAGGGTAGTGGAACCGTTATTATTCTATTATTAAACCATTACATCTCTTTGAATATTGAACCATCATCCTTCCACTATTGAGTCAATGTCCCCATTACTTTATGGGGACCCATTTAAAAAATGGAAAATAGTGTTTCTTAACACTTCTAAATTTATTAAATAAATATTCAAATAAATAATAGGAATTTAAATTATTAAATAATTAATATTTAGATTTTATTCTATGTGGTCGACTTATTTTGTTGGCACCCTCAGCTTAATATTGATATTGGGTCATTGGCTTTGATCAAGGCATGAATGGTTGAAGGAATTAAAATCGTGGGTGACTAGGATGGAAACCTCAGTATACCTAGCACCAAGTAAGACACAAACCTTGCTCGTGGTTAATTCCTTTTACCATTACTTTGCACAGTTAATCATATCACTCATGATTATTCTTGCAGCAAGCAACTAAGGAAACATGGGAGTTAGAGTGGAGGGACGAAAGCACACTATATGTCGAGTCTTCATCAAGAGCATCATTCCCAAGAGTCCCTTGGCATACCAATCAATCATCCCTGTAACACATCTGACAAAGCTAGTGTTTCTCAAGCTGATCTTTAAAGCTCGACTCATACCATATTCTCCATAAGAGTGTGCTCTAATGCAACCATCAAGAGTCTACTTAGAGATTAGAGCTATGTCTATCTATTATTAGTGCCCATCATGGCTCAAGGGTAATAGATTACATCAATGCATGGACTGAGGATTGCATTGGTCCTATAATATGAATACTAGATGTTGATTCTGATATCACTATGTAATATGTGATGTACTCCCAGTGTGCTATATTTTTGTCTGAGATATCAATTAATTTTAGTTTACCACAAATAATACATGTTGTATGACTGTTCGCATTAATACTCTGGAAATTTGTAAAGGTCTATCTTGAAATCAAAATTCAGCTTAATTATATTCAATACTAGGTGATCTGTGAGTCTTTCTTTTTGTGATCTAAAAATCATTTTGCTATGGAATGTCTTTCCCTGTTATTTCAACCCATGTGAGCTTCTTATAGTATTATCAGCTCAATGTGAAAATATTCACAGTTGGGAACCTATAGCAGCTAAACTGTTAAGGATTTGAAGATGATGCAAACTAGAGTCTCGTCACATTTTGTCTTTAGATTCTAAAAATATTTTTTTCAATTTTTTTTGAATTATATTGCACTTCTTTTACCATCTCCCACTAAAACTGGTTTTTTTCATAAAACAACATTTTTAAAAAGTGATGCCCATCGTATAATGCATAATTTTTTTTCCATGAAGGATAAAATTCTAAATCTTTCAAATTTAGATTCGTAACTCCGATATCTAGTGCTTCCACTTGATTAAAAAGTTTTTTATGGAATATTTTTTCTTTAATAAAGTTTGAAAGTCAAACCAATTACAATTCAGACATAGCGTGACCGTATAATGCAACTTTTTTTGTATATATCAAAACTCAATTTATTTTTTTGTTGGATCAATGACTTCAATATCTGTTGCACTCATATTTCTCAATTTTTTTTTGATAATTTTCTATTTTTCCAAATGTGCAGAATAGAGACCTTCATTTTTGATGAAAAACCTATGTTTAATAAAACTAAAAAAACAAATACATAATAAATCCAAAACATATTAAAATTATATTTGCTGGATAGCTCATTCTGAGGTGTACTTGATTCCAGTTGTGTTTGTGAGTATTCCTCCATTTTCATCCTCAACTCAAGCTCTGAAGTGCAAAAATTTAGGTTTTTTGTGTGTCTCAGGGAGGGGATGAGGATTTAGGGGGGTTTGAGCGAGCCCTTAGGGGTTCATTCGAACCAGGGTTCGGTCGAACCCCTTTCATATGCATTTTTTTTTTGGTGGAAATTTTTTAAGGGGTTCACTCGAACCTAGGTTTGGTCGAACCCCTTTTTGGTTTAGTCAAACTTCTAGGTTCGTTCTAACCCCCAAAAACACTTTTTTTTCCATGGGGTCATTTTTTCTCAGTTTTCCTTCCTCCATCAAATTGTAAACCACTATTGTGGCTTCACCAAAGGGAATAGGAGGTAGAGGTAAGAAGAAGATGGAGGAACAAAATAATGAAATCAAATCCTTCATAGAAAAGTAGGATCAAGTGAATCAAACACTGCTATAGATGATGCAAACTATCACTACTACAATAACCAACAACAAATTAGGGCTAAACAATGTTGATGAGAGTAACTCTGAGTGATCTGGAGGAGGGAATAATAATAGAGCATCAAGTTGATCCACTTTCATACAATCTTAGCCTGTCTTTTTTCCTAGAAAAGAGACACCACATGAAGGAGAAGATCATAACCAACTTAGCCTTGCAATATTGTGCAAGATTACTTGTAGCTAGATGTTGATGCTCAAGCAGCGATCCCCTTTGTAGAATTTAACAATGCTAGGAGAGTATTTGGAAGTGATGGAAGACCATATCCATAGCGATGGAATAAATATCTTCAATACAAAGTCAGCAAGCTCACACTCCCTACATTCGATGGCTCATAGAAGGTTACTATGTGTGCATGGGTGGTAAAGTTGAATACGTATTTCTCCCTCAACCCTATGATATAAGATGAAGCTATCAAATTCACCATCTTGCACTTGGAAAGGATAGCTCACAAATGGTAGAACCATGGTATTGTGACTCAAGGGTTCGATCTTGTGACTATAATGGATGATTATGTTTTATAATTCCAAAGGCTAGTTGTTATGGTTCCCGATGTTTTTGACAAGCAACTCATGTTCCTCTTCATTGAATGACTATTAGAATCTTACCATGGCTTGGTAAGAGGTTTAGAGCCAACATCATTGGAAGAAGCTATTCAAAGGGATTTGAACCTTGAGGACTTCACCACAAAGAGTAAGCCTATGATCAAGAATGTTTCATTGGGATAGCCAAAGAAGGAACCCCATGACACCACTCCTCAGTCAATGAACCCCCCACCCAAATCTCACGAGATGAACTTATTGAGGAACAAGCTCCAACAAAGAGGGTTATCCTAAACTTAAAGGGAACATTGGACAAAGGGGCATAGGTGTATGGGAAAAAGACATGTCTACTACATTGAGGCAGCCATTAATGAAGAAGAATAAGATGAATCCAATGGTGCTACCAAGGAGGATGAGTTTTGGGTGATATGTGAGGAGGGATTTTTTGGGGGCACTCTTGCAATGATTTCTGGAGCACCTTAGTATCACTCTCTTCGCATTAGAGGGGAATTATACAAACAGATGGTAACTATATTAATTGATAGTGGAGCCACACATAATTTTATTAATGAAGTGCTAGTTACTAGGTTGAGCCTAAGGGAAAAAGACTTTGAAGGATTTGATGTGACAGTCGTAGATGGGTACACCATTCCATGCAATCACCAGATTCAACAAATGGAGTTGACCATAGGAGGGCACAATATGTGAGATGGTTTCTACATAGTTGGCATCCAAGAGATGGATGTGGTCCTAGGAGTACAATGGCTTCGCTTGCTTGGAGAGTACACCACAAACAATTAGACTTTGGAATTGAAGTGTAAAGGTAATTGGAAGGAGGTCATTCTTCAAGGCTTATCCAACACAAGTACTAAGCATGCTTTAGACAAGGCATTAGAGAAGAGGAGGAAAGGAGTGAAGCATTCCAAAGATCCAAATCTGAAGTTTCTTGAGGGAAAGCAATATCTAAGCGTGGTGGACTGTCATGGCCCCATTAAATAAATATTCAAATAAATAATAGTAATTTAAATTATTAAATAATTAATATTTAAATTCTATTCTACTTGGTTGACTTCTTTTGTTGGTATCCTCAGCTTAGTATTTATATTGGGTCATTGGCTTTGATGAAGGCATGAATGGTTGAAGGAATTAATATCATGGGTGACTAGGATGGAAACCTTAGTAGACCTAGCACTGAGTACGATGCAAACCTTGCTCGTGGTTAATTCCTTTTGCCATTACTTTGCATAGCCCATCCTATCACTCATGATTATTCTTACAACAAGCAACTGAGGAAACATGAGAGTTAGAGTGGAGAGATGAAAGCACACTATATGCCTAGTCTTCATCAAGAGCATCATTCTTAGGAGTCTCTTGGCATACCAGTCAATCATCCTTGTAACACACCCAACAGAGTTGGAGTTTCTCAGGATGATCTTTAAAGCTCAACTCATACCATATTCTCCATAAGAGTGTGCTCCAATGAAATCATCAAGAGTATACCTAGAGATTGGAGCTGCATCTATCTTCTATTGGTACCTATCGTGCCTCAAAGGTAGTAGATTACATCAATGCATGGATTGAGGATCACATTGGTCCTATAATATGAATTCTGGAGGCTGATTTTGATATCACTGTGTAATATGTAATGTACTCCTAGTGTGCTATATTTTGTGTGGGATATCAATTAATTTTAGTTTTCCACAAATAATACATTTTGTATGATTGTTTGCATTAATACTCTAGAAATTGATCAAGGTCTTTCTTGAAATCAAAATTGAACTTAATTGTATTCAATACTAGGTGATCTGTGAGTCTAACTTATTTTTATCTAAAAATCATTTTGCTATGGAAATTCTTCCCTATTATTACATTCTTTGTGAGCTTCTTCCACAACATTTCAATTTGGAGGCCTCATGTGAATTCATAGACCAACATACTCCCATTGTGCAAGTGCTACGCACAACAAAAAGGGCAAGCACCAAACTTGTGGCATACTTGTATTTAGTTTTCTACAGCATGAGAAAAGCGCCTCACACATCCCCTTCTGATCTTTGCATTTCCTCTTCAAATCCCTTCAAATACATTTTTAGGCCTTAGTTCAATGCATTAAACAACGATTGGGAAAAGGCTCGAAGGTTTCCTCTATTTTTGTTGCAACCAAAAGTCTCTATCCTGCGTTGAAAATTGTTGTTTGTTGACTCCCTTCATTCTGCTATTAGAGGTGTGATTTCTCTTGTTGTATCTAAGATTTGTTGCTAGGAGGAAAGGATTGGACGTGATTGGATGTAGTGGATCAACCCCAAAACCTTTCATATCATCTCGAAGCCAACCTCAATCTTTGTGATTTGATATTATATCCCCTACCTCACAATTTAATTCTATTGTGCAAGGATTTAATTTTGTAGGTTGTTTTTCTATCAATATGAGGTGATTTTGTGTTCAAAGGGCGATTAAAGCATGAAATTTATATTGAAAAAGCTATTGAATCTTGATTTTCTACTCAGAGGGACCAATTTTTTTACACCCCAATTGTGTATTTACTATTTACTATTACTATGTAGGGTAAATGTGAATGTAATTTAAAATTTGAATAAGAATAAATTGTTCTTGCACTTTGTTATCAATGAATTATGAATGAATTTTATTTCATTTAATGATATGTGATGAAATGTGTATATGTGAAATGGATGTTTATTGAATTGGATATTCTAACTATAGTCAAATATTGTGCAATGTATATTTTATTGAACAACTGACTACCATGGGAATGTGTTAGTTGGATGCAATTATATGTTCAATCCTCTAGGTGCGAGGGGAAGTATCACTAAACAAAAGATCTTGGTCAGATAACTAGTAATGTAACCTAACTGAGCTTACACACACACACACTCACAATAGAATGGTTGAGTCAAGTTATTATGTCAAAAATTGGTAGTTCATCCATAGTATGATGTGTTTGCAATAGTAAGGGTCTTGATTATTGTTGAGTGCATTCTTGGATGGTGCTCATATGTTTAGAGCTTATGAGTTCTTCCCTATATTACTATACTTGTATTGATGAGGAGAACACATGGGGAATGTATGTATATGTATACATATGCATGTCAACAATAGACCATACACATGAAGGAAAATGTACATGGGAGTACATGGGTAGACATACCTATGCAGGCTTATGAATGGGTTGTTTATGAGAATGGAGCTATCAAATGGACAATATGGCATGAATGTGTATGTGTATAAATACATCACGTTCATCTATTCCCTATCAACACAATAGTAATTGTGTACATGCTTGATTGTGTAATTGATTGTGTGTGTGAGTGTGTATATATACATATATCAATACACAAGTATGTTTTGCAAACAAAGATGCCCATACAAATGTAACAATATATGTAAACATACATATACATGTACATAGATGAATATATATATACACAGTCGATATGAGTATTATTAGTATGTGAATGTTAACTTGTTTGTATTCATTTATATATCAAATGTATACATACTTGATTGGCACAGTATATATGAATATGTCATATATATGTAATTTATAGCATTAATGCTAATTAAGTGACATATAATATATATATATATATATATATATATATATATATATATATATATATATATATGTATGTATGTATGTATGTATGTATGTATATCTACATATATAAATATATATATTTATATATATATGTATGTGTGTGTGTGTGCAATGCTTAGAGGCTGATTTATATATATGAACATAGGACAATTTGTATATAATATATGCAAAGCATTTAAATTTTGAATATAGCATATATTGACATTGAATAAAGGCTGAACTACATGCTAAGTATTGCACAACAATAAGGTCGATATGGAAAATAAACCATAATTGATACTATGGAAATGCATCTTTCAATTGCTAATAGTGAGTTACTCAAACATTGGATACTTTAATATAAAGAGATGGAGTATTTATCAGCTTCAAAATAAAGTGTAAACGCATGAGAATAGTAAAAGTGAACAAGTTATGAATTGATCAAAGCACCAAATATACACTAAAATGGAGGCGCGACTCATGTTCTCTTTGTTGCTCAATGAAACCATGACAAAGTCGACATTGTGTGAGTATCGCCTAAAAGTAGAAGATTGTTTCAAAGTAGATAACCGCACCAAAGGAAAAGGAGGTTGGTTGAATAGATGGTGCCAAATTGAGAAAGCTCTATTTCCTCTAGAATTTTATTTTGTAGCAAGTCGATTGTCATCATTTCATCATGTGAAAATTGAACTAGTCTTTTGCTGCTATCAACCATAGAGGTCGATCTATGGCGTTATATGTTGAGTATACTCTTTTATTGTTGCCACCTTTTAACTGAGTAGTGTGAGACAATTTACATGGTAAAATGTGTCGATTGGCATGCCTCTTTTGTAGGCTACAATGTCTCATTTTTCTATATAAATAGAGAGGCAAGCTCACTTATTTGAAATGCACTATTTTGCAAATTTATTCTATTGTAATTATTTTGAGAGTTATTTATTCTTAGACTTGAGAGTCGGTCTGAGAGTTTTGAAATAATTTGTGAGTGAAAATTGTTCTAGAGAGAGAATTCATAGTGAAGTATTGCTATAGAAGGATTTAGTGAAGCTCGCAAGATGCTGTTGGAAAGCTATGCATCAAGTCAGTCAATTGGATTAAGCATATATAGGAATGAGGATCTAGTCTTCTCTTATTTGTCTTTATTTATGAAAGATTGAGTTTTGTATGCTTTGTTTGGGTTGCATGAGAATACTTGCATTAGGAAAACATGGCATTTTCTTTGGAAAGGAAAAATAATTTTTATGTTTGTTTATGAAAGTGATTGTATTTACTCCATAATAGGATGATTTTTTTTTCATAAATATAAGTATACTAGATATGATTAAGCAAGGATAGCTTATGGGTTATTCATAGCTAAGTTATTTGAGTTTATTAGATAGCTTATAAACTTACACCGATTAGTTGATTATCCCTTAATGGGATGCTAATTTGTATTTATGATTTATGAGTAGATATACCATTAAGTTGTGGGAAAAGGAATAGCTTGTCTCTAGGGTTAAAGATTACCCATTGATGGAAAAACCTATGTATAGAATATAGTGGCCTTAAGTCAAATCGCTCTTGAATTGTGTGAGTGAGTAGGATTAATATCACTCGAAGTACTAGGTGAGAACACTTTGGCCAAAGTAGTGTGATTTCCTTTGGCTCCACTATCAATTCACTATGATCCATTTATATGCATGCTAGTCCTAGATTGTGGATTTACAAGTTCTAGTCATGTAGGACACAACACTAAGCTTAGATTGATTTCTGTTACTTGGTTACTCTACCAATCTCTTCATCAAAGGGTAGGGCCATCTATCAAATGATAGATATGCGAGGAAATACATATGAGTCCTTAGTTGATGAAAAAGTGCTTCAGTGATGCTTCTCCTCCTCTGCAAGCGATAGAAGACCAAGTTTTGAAAGGAGGTTCATGTACTATCTATATCTATAGCTTTGAAGCTCAATTGAGATATGTATGTACTTTGTACACATTCTTTGGAATAATGTAATTTGTGAAATTATTGTAGTACATAATGGAATCATTGTTGATTATTGTTATGATGTCTATGTTCATTTATTCTCTATAAAATAAAATAAAAAATTATGGAAATGATTAAATTACATAGCTTATCTATTCAAGCAAAGTGAAAACTTGGAAAAAATTACTTTAGTGAATGGTTGGCATGTTACATGTGGTATTAGAGCTACCAAGGTTAGCTTTGGAACCTATGAGCTCATCATAATTTTCAGCCATTTTTATCTAATATTTAGAAATTCTTGCACCAGGATGGTGCATCTCAGGTTCTTTGTAAGAAAGTCAATAATCAAAAACAAACGCTATGTAAAGGCCAAGAAGGGAAGAGAGGCCATTGTTCAAACAATTGAGGGTACCAACATGGCAATGCAATTTGGTTAAGAAAATATGTAACTATCAATAACACACTTTCTTGAATTAGTGATGTAAAGAGAAAGATGAAGATGGAGGCTAAGTACAACTATTTACCTTCCATCTCACTAGATAAGTCTGAGTCTATATCAGTTTCCAGGGATATGCCCTTGGAAAGGAGTGCTAGTTCATAATTTATCTTTAGGGACCCTATAGTTCTTCCAATGGTGGAAGTAATTGTAATTTCCTCAAGTAAAGAATCAGAGGTTATGTACCTTGCAACTATGTACCCAATGAAAAATCTGAAGGATTTATCCATTATGGGATAGATATGAACAAATGAGAGATGAACAATATCAATCTGTAGGGTATACCCCATTAAGTTATGTATTAGAGAGTGAATTTGAGGGATACTCTCCACTTGACTATCTAAATAGTCATTCCATGTAATCAAAAGGATATTGAAATCCTTCATAATTAAAATTGTGTGTTTATCAAAAAGCTTGTGCTTACATCTTATGTGGAATTCCTTAAGTTCGATTAAATGCTCATTTAAATGTTTTCCATAAGATAATGATAACATGATTAAGTCTAATATGAATGAACCTTCAAGTAGAATCCGTTCTTGCAAAGATGGTGAGAACATGAACCAATCCGTGCGGAAGCCAAGAAGTTGGGCAAGGACTAGTAGGTGTTGAAGCTATATTGGATCAAATCTTGACAAGATTGGGAAACTTAGAGCAAGGAATAGGGGTAAAAAATAGAGTTGAGAAGGAAATTCCAAACAACAAGAATGGGTGAGAAAACTCTTCTCACCAACGTGATCAAAACCATCACATGAGAGAGAGAAATCACCTTCCCTATCAGAGAAGACTAATAGGAAGCATATGGATTTTGAACTCTCTAGAGATATGAATAAAATCACCCACCTAGGTTTGAGGGAAGCACTAGTGGAGATGAAGTTGAGGCTTGGTTAGTCCAAATGGAGAAATACTTTGAGATTCAAAATTATACTGAGGTCACCAAGTAGCATGGGAAGCATACCAATTAGTAGGAGAACCCTCTAACTGGTGGATGAATAAAAAGATATAACTCAATCTTAACTCATGGAAACTGACATGGAGTGAATTTGTTAAAAATTTATATAAAAGATGGTTACCTCAACTCTATTTTGACCAAAAACTCACAAATTTTCAAAATATGAGACAAGGCAAGATGACGTTTGATGAGTATTGGGAGAATTTTACCTATCTACTATGTTATGTTCCTATGTACCAAAAGGATAAACATTTTCATATAAGAAAGTTCATCATGGGACTTAATAACAAATCAGGGGAGAGGTAGATGTTCACTGTCCATCTATGGATCTTGTGTATGAGAAAGTGGTTAAACAAGAGTGAAAACTCAAAGCTATCTCCACTTGTGAGGTGATCCCACAATACTAGTTTATAATTTTTGGCCAGAATGGGCATTGAATTGAATTATTTTAACCAAATCTTCACTTTCAAGCACCTATAGCAGCTAAACCATGAGGAATTTCAAGATGATGCAAAAGAGTGGTTTGTGAATTTTTTTTTCTGTAGATTCTATTTTTTTTGGAATTGGATTGCACTTCTTTTTCCATCTCCTTCAAAAACTAGTTTTCAACAATAAACACTATTTTTAAAGAGTGACATTAATGGCTAACACATACTTTTTTTTCTATAAAGGATAATTTTTTATTTTTTTTTAATTTTAAATTTAGATTTGTAACGACAATATCTAGTGCATGGAATTGGTTTCGTAGTATTTCATTGAATATTTTTTTCTTAAATAAGTTTCAAAGTCAAACTAGTTATAATTTAGACATGATATACTAGCTAAAACATAACTTTTTGTATGTATCAAAATTCAATTTTATTTTTTTGTTGGATCAAGGACATAAATATCTAGTGCATAGATATTTTCAAGATTTTTTTTAATAAACTATTATTTTTTCACATGTGAAGAATAGAGAGATTGATTTTCGATGAAAAACCTACATTCACAAGAAATAAAAAATAAATATAATAATCAAATTAAATTTATATAAAATTATACTTTTTGGGAAGCTTGTAATAAGGACTACATACTTACAAAAATAAAGTTTAATTGAATTCATTTGATCCCCCAAAAGGTAAATCAAAAGTGGTTTTTTATCAGCATTTTGATGGGTGTAAAGGAGAGTCTATTATAGGTATGGTTTAAAACTAGTAGGGTTCTATCCAAGGGGGTTTGATCTAAGGTGGTTTGATCAAACCCTCTTTAATTGAAACCTTTTAAATGGAACTTTTCAAGGCTTAAATCATTATATTTTCTAAAAATATTTGATTTTAGGAAAAATTAGGATCTCCCAAAAAGTGTAAACCACTATTGTGGGATCACCTCACTAGGAAAACATAAACCTTAACAAACTTGTAGGAGTTCAAGACAAAAGAACTCCAAGGAAGGTTGAAGCTATGCAAAATGTGCCAAAGAAAGGGGGAAAAGGATCTTATAATAGTGGAAAAAAACTTAGAAGGGAACATAGGAAGAAAATTTCCAATGGTGGAAATAGCAACATTGTTGGTGGAAATGTTAGTAAATCTAGAGAACCTGCAAGGAGGAAAGGACTGGCTATTGGATGTTTCACTTATAGAGGAGACCACTATGCCACCCAATGTCCTAATAAGGCTTTGAGGTCACAATCCTATGGTAATCCACTTCCTACCCAACAAGTGATGTTCCAGCAAAAGATTCATGTTGTTGTGGATGATCACCAGGTGGATTATCAAGTGACTCCAATAGAGACTCCTGGTATTTTGTTTGGCTTACCCATTTCTATACTTATAGATACTAGAGAAACTAAATTTTTTATTTCACCTAGAGTAGCTAAGTAAATATCTAGAAAATTTGGTTACATGGCAAAGTATCGGGATGTAGAGAATGCAAACCAGACAAGAGAAACGATGGAACAATGTTTGTTCAAAGCTAGGATTGGGCTACCTTTTTTTTCTATAGAAGTGAACCTATATGTCGCACCTTTAGGATCCTATGATGTTATCCTAGGTATGAACTAGTTATGGAGACATAGGGCCAAGGTAGATTGTCATGCCAAAACAATAGAATGTTTAGACGATCTTGGTAATCAAGTGAAGTTTCAAGGGATACCTAGGGAGGCCAAGATTTGTCAAATCTCTTCAATGGAATTGTTAAGGGCTAAGATGAAAGGGTGCAAAATCATTTTTGTCAAGATGGAAAATCTAGAAGAGTATAAGGGATTAAATTCACAAGAGAATCTTGATAACTTTGTGGACCACAAAACTTCCAAGGGATGGAAGATGGAGAAATGGATGAAACTAGAATGTCGGATATGGAGAGGTATCCTATTCTGAGAAAAAATTTGGACATATTTCTAGATGAATTACTTGGGTTACCACCAAAAAGGATAATTGATTTCTTAATAGATATAGTTCTAGGATCCGAACCTATTTCCAAGGTACCTTATAGAATGACGATAATTGAACTAATGGAGCTTAAGGAACAACTGGATGAATTTTTGTCTAAGGGGTTGATAAGACCAAGTGTATCACCTTGGGGAGCACCAATAATCTTTGTGAAAAAGAAGGATTTTACTTTGCAGTTGTGCATAAATTATCGCATGCTTAACAAAGCTACGATAAAGAATAAGTATCCATTGCCACACATGGATGCTCTATTTCATCAAATGAGGGGAGCTTCCTTATTTTTGAAGATTGATATAAGATCGGATATCATCAGTTGAGAGTTCAGGATGAAGATATCTTTAAGACTACTTTCAAAACTAGATATAGACATTGTGACTTTACAATTCTACACATTGGTTTAACAAATGCACCTACAACATTTATGAACATTATGAGTGAGGTATTTAGGGATTGCCTAGATAAATTTGTCTTGGTTTTCCTAGATGATATCTTGATTCATTAAAGGAATGAGGAGGAACGTTGTATACATTTAGAGATGGTTCTACAAATAATTAGAGACCATAAGTTGTATGGAAAAATCTCTAAGTGTACCTTATTTCAAAAGAGAGTACATTATCTTGGACATGCGATTTCAATAGAAGGTATTTCAGTAGATCCAACTAAGATCAAGGAAGTACTAGAATGGCCAATGCCCAAGAATGTATCTAAGGTTAGGAGTTTTATGGGTTTGGTGGGATACTATAGAAAGTTTGTTGTAAACTTCTCCAAGATTGAATTTCCGATTACTTCTTTGTAGAAGAAAGGAAAGAAATTTGAATGGAAAAAGAAGTGCCAAGTAGCCTTTGACCTAATTAAAGAAAAGTTGACAACTACACCTATTTTGAAAGTGCCAAATCTAGAAGGTGACTTCACTGCTATCGTAGATGCATCAAGAGAGGGACTAGGAGGTGTTCTAATGCAAGAAGGTAAATTAATTTCTTATGAGTCAAGAAAGTTAAAACCTTATGTGAAAAATTATGCATCACATGATTTAGAGTTAGCAATAGTGGTTCATGCATTGAAACTGTGGAGGAATTACTTGTTAGGGAAACCTTTTGAGATGAAAACTAATCATCATGGGTTAACATATCTTTTTATTCAACCTAATCTAAATGTAAGACAAAGAAGATGGTTGGAGTTAATAACTGATCATAACCTTAATATTAGTTATATTGAAGGAAAATAAAATCAGGTTTCCTATGCCTTGAGTCAAAGATGTCATATTGCTTCAATTGTGACAATTCAAACCGACTTTAAAGGTCAGGTATTGCAAAAGTGCAAAAAGGATGAGTACTATATGCAAGTTAAGCAAGCACTCACAATCAATCTACAAGATGCTAGGTATGAAGGTTTTCATTTTGAACCTAATGGATTAATTAGATAAAAGGGGAGAATGTATGTACCTGATGTAGAGAAGTTAAGAAATCCGGTATGGAAAGAAGCTCATGAAGCACTGTACTCTAGACACCTTGGACTGACGAAAATGTTGGAAGATGTAAAGCCACTATACTTTTGGAAAGGGATGAAAGGAGATATTGCTAGCTATATCAAAGGGTGAAGGCAGAGCATCATCATCCTACGGGTTTGTTATACCCACAAGATATACCGAAGAGAAAGTGGCAAGTCATAAGTATGGAATTTGTGCAAGGATTGTCTATGTCAAGAAATAAGCACAATGCCATTCTTGTGGTTGTAGATAAGCTTACTAAAGTAGCACATTTTGTACTAAAAAATATAACTGATGGACCACCTATCATAGCAAGGAAATTTGTGCAAGAAGTGTTTAGGCTACATGGAATTTCTAAGAAGATAATCTCAGATAGGGATGCACAAGTCACTTCAAGATTTTGGTAAAATTTATTTTTTACACTAGGGACTCAACTAAATATTAGCTCAACATATCATCCAGAAATATATTGACACACGAAAAGGGTAAATAAATTATTGGAAGACCTAGTTAGAATGTATTGCATGGATCAATAATACAAGTGGGAAGACTACTTAGCTTTGGTGGAATTTTCTTACAACAATTCCTACCATTCTGAAGTAAAGAAGGCTCCTTTCAAAGCATTATATGGTTGAAAGTTTCAAACCCCTATAAGTTGGGATAGAATTGAAGATAGAGTGATCCTTGGGCTAAAAATGTTGATTGAAATGGAAGAGCAAGTGAGGATAGTTAAGCAAATATTATTTGAAGCTAATAATAGACAAAAAATCTATGTTGATGCTGAGAGAGTACCTCAAAGTTTTGCAGTAGGTGAGAAGGTGTTGTTGAGAGTGAAACCTCATAAGAGTTCAATAAAATTTGGGAAGTCTTTAGCTCCACGATATGTAGGACCTTTTGAGATTCTTGATGAAGTGAATCCAGTAGCTTATTGAATTGCGTTGCCACCAGCTCTTGCCAGGGTGCATAATGTCTTTCATGTGTCATACCTAAAGAAGTATGTGCCAGGTGATAATCATCTGATTGATTTAATTTCTTCATAGGTACATGACCCCAGAGTGGTAACTCTTAAGCCTATCAAGGTTCTTGAAACACGTAAGCTTCACTTGTGTAAAGGGAAGTTCTGCAGTGCAAAGTCCAGTGGGAATAGTATGTGAAAGACCGCTACTTGGGAAGACTATAGTAAGTTACAAAAGAAGTTTCCTCATGTTTTAAATGCATTTGAAAGTACTTGAAAACAATATGTTGTTTTTTTTACTAGTTTATGTTGCTACGTAAAAATCATTGGGGACAATGATTCACAAGGGGGGAGTATGTTACACCTCAATAGTGTATTTACTATTTACTATTACTATGTAGGGTAAATGTGAATGTAATTTGAAATCTTAATGAGAATAAATTGTGATTTCACTTTGTTATCAATGAATTACATAATGAATTAATGTTATTTCATTTAATGATATGTGATGAAATTCATATATGTGAAATGGGTGGTTATTGAATTGGGTATTCTAACTATAGTGAAATATAGTGTAATGCATATTTTATTGAACAACTGACTACTGTGGGAATGTGTTAGTTGGATGTAGGTATATATTCAATTCTACAGGTGTGAGGGGAAGTATCACTCAGGAGAAGATCTTGGTCAAGTAACTAGTAGCGTAACCTAACTGAGCTTACACACACACAATGGAATGGTTGAGTCAAGTTATTGTGTTAGGAATTGGTAAGTCATCTATAGTATGATGTTTAAATGTTTAGAGCTTATGAGTTCTTCCCTATATTACTATGCTTGTATTGATTAGGAGAACACACATGGAATGTATGTATATGTATACATATGCATGTCGACGATAGACCATACAAAATATATGTCCACATACATATACACGTACATAGAGGAATATATATACACTTGATCAATATGAGTATTATTATTATGTGGTTTTTAACTTGTTCATATTCAATTATATATTGAATGTATAGATACTTGATTGACAAAATATATATATATATGTGTGTGTGTGTGTGTGTGTGTGTGTGTGTGTGTGTGTGTGTGTGTGTGTGTGTGTGTGTGTAATATAACATTTTGATTATATGGGAAAAATAGGTTTTAAAGGGACCTGAAACCCTTTACAACAAAAGATACAAAATGTTGCCTGGAAATATTTTCAAAAGACCACCAACAACAACCCAACAACCAAAAAACATAACAAAATAGGTGCTAAAAAAATGTATAATATATAACAACCATCAACACCCAATAGCCACAAAACAACAAAACAACCAAAAAAAAATCTACACCCAACAGGAAACAAAAGGCAACAAAGAAGAAGAACAAGTGCTAATACAAACTACCCAGGGTCTTGGCCACCTCAATCTGTTGGTTCCTATGTCTTTTGACCATATCCAACAGCTCCTTCTTAGCATCAAATGATTTCTTCCAATCAACCAACCCTTTCATAGCAGGTCCTTTGTCCTCATCCTTAGCATCTTTTTCACCTTTGCCCTTAGTCACGTGCTCTTTCTGCATAAGCTCAGAGAAATAAACACAATCCTCCCTAAGCTCAATAATCTTTCTGAAAAGGACTTCCTGCATTGTTCTTCATAGAGATATGTCAATCCTACATTAGTTTTTTTATATCAATATTCGTACCCAAAACCTTGTCTTCCAAAGCAGCCAACTTCTCACATAGAGATTTGAAGTAATGATAGGAACCTTCAAAGTCCACTATTTTGTCAATAAGAATGTATGGAACTAAACCCTTGGGAACATTCTTCAAATTTTCCTTTACACCTCTAATTTTAATATTAATTTTATTGAACTCCTACAAAGTCCACTTAGCAAACTTAAAGGTACTCGTGGCCCCAGCCCTAGCCATATCCAACAAATAATACATGGATGTAATGTCATCATCAAGGTAAGAAAAATCATCAAAAAGAGGATTAATCTTCAATGGATCCTATTTATCTTTCTTCTTCTTCTCATCCTCCTCATTCAGGCCCCTAATCTCCTTGTCTTGCTCCATCTCAGGCATGTCCTGCATAGGGGAATCCTCAATGGCTACTATTTTATCACCAAAATCCTTGGCATCACTAGACACAGTGGGTTCCTTAGCTGAAACATCTGAGGTCTTGTTCTTCAAATTGGAAATACACTTCGACAGCCTTCACGGCTTGTCCACTAGACCCATTGCAATATCATGTGTCCCCACCTCTAGGCCACCACCAACATCATCCTTACCAACAACCACCTCAATAGTTCTAGGAGAGGAATCATCTCACCCCACCTCCATGTTCTCACTCTTAGAAAGGGAAAGCCACTTAGCCTCCTTGTTACTCTTAGAACCACCCACCTTCCTCTTCTTTGAAGATGTAGCCACAACCATAGGAGATAATTCCTCCTCTTCATTTCATTCCTCCTCCTCTAAAGTGGGCTTGAAACTAGACAACACATCACTTAAAGTCTTCTCCTTGCCCTTAATGGTAGGAGCTAGAGTAAGAGACTTAACATGCTTCATAATCAATAAACCAAGCTCTTCATGGAGGATGGGGCCCTCCTATTCTTCAGATGGGAATAAATAGAGGCCTCTAAAGATGAAAGTAGAAAGAAAGGAAACAAAATAAACAAACCATGTCTGAAATGGTTGAGGAGGGTAAATGGTGACTGAGAATAGTTGTAAACCTCCTCTCCAGAGTCACATAATGCATAAGCACCTTAGCCATGCTCACCATATTTTCTTGAGGGATTTTCTTTCATAGCCTCAAGTCTCCAATTTAACTAATTTATTTCTCTCATCTTTAAAAAACTGGGTCATCGCCTCTTCATTATTCTTTTTATCCTCGAAGAGCTTACGTCCTACCATTGGCATCCTAGTAATAGAACCAATTAAATCCTCATTGACCTCCACTTCCATACCATCAACCTTGAGCTTGTGATTGTGCCAAAAAGAAACAAATTTCACCAAGGCAGTGGGGTCATGCCCATGTAGCCTCTCCAAAAATGGAGTAAAATTACCATGACACAGAATATTCCAGATCTTCTTGTTTCTTCGAATGCCCCCACATGAATGTTGCTCGATTCTACTCCTGTCACCACCCATAGATAGCAATAGTAGAAACACCAAACCCTTGCTAATAACACACAAGAGAAGACCAGAGAGTAAAAAAACCACCCACAAAGCATGTGAAATGGAGGAAGCTACTAGACCATGAATGTCGCATCAACTCAGCCCATGCCATCATTCCTCAATAAACTCCTAGCTTTCTCAGGAAGGATTGATCCCTCCTCCCACAAATGAAAATCATTTAACTTGACAACTTTGTTGGCAATAAAACCTACCAACAAGTTTCCTTCTCGGTAAACATGAGAGATATGAGTATCCTCACAAGATCTTAACATGATTACCATATCCTTAATGAGCTAATCAACATTCCAACTTGGAGGATGGGTGCCACATGGATAATTTATCATGTTCAAAGAGTCACCTTCAACCCATAATTTGGAGTAGCCCTTCCTGATTACAAATCTAACACTTATGAACACAACCTCTGCCTCCATGTAGTGATTGGTCCAAGTTCCCAACGAGAGTGTCACCGTGCCAAGGAGTCTTCTAACATCATTTCTTAACACCCGCCACATCCTGTAGGCCTCTATGCAATATAGTGTTAATGTTAGTTAAATGACATATATGTGTGTGTGTGTGTGTGTGTGTGTGTGTGTGTGTGTGTGTGTGTGTACATATATAAATATATATTTATATATATGTGTGTGTAATGCTTGGAGGCCAATTTATATATATGAACATAGCCGATTTGTATATAATATATGCAAAGCATTTAAAGGCCGAATATAGCATATATTGACATTGAATAAAGGTTGAATTGCATGCTAAGTATTGCACTGCAATAAGGTCGATATGGAAACTAAATCATAGTTGATACTATGGAAATGTATCTTTAAATTGCTAACAGTGAATTACTCAAACATTGGATGCTTTAATATAAAGTGATGGAGTATTTATCAACTACGAAATAAAGTGTAAACATATGAGAATAGGGAATGTGAACAACAAGTTATGAAATGGTCAAAGAACCAAATATATGCTACAATGGAGGAGTGACTCATATTATCTTTGTTGCTCAATGAAACCATGACCAATTCAACAGTGTGTGAGTGTCGCTTGAAACTAGAAGACTGTTCAAAGTAGATAACTACCAAAGGAAAAGGAGGTTGGTTGAATACATGAAACCCAATTCTATTTTGTAGCAAGTTGATTGTCATCATTTGATCATGTGCAAATTGAACTAGTATTTTTTTGTTGTCAACCATAGAGGTTGATCTATGGCATTATATGTTTATACTCTTTGATTGTTGCCACCTTTTAGCTGAGTAGTGTGAGATGATTTGCATAGTCAAATGTGTCAATTGGCATGCCTCTTCTGTAGGCTACAATGTCTCATTTTTCTATATAAATAGAGAGACAATCTCTCTTATTTGAAACACTCTATTCTGCAAACTTATTTTGTTGTAAATATTCCTAGAACTGAGTCATAGTGTGAGAGTTGTGAAATACTTTATGAGTGCAAATTGTTCTTGAGAGAGTTGTAGTGAAGTATTTCTTTAGAAGGATCTAGTGAAGCTAACAAGCTATTATTGGAAGGTTGTGCATCAAGTTAGTCAATTGGATTAAGCATATACAAGCATGAGGATCTAGTCTTCTCTTATTTGTCTTTTTTTATGAAAGATTGAGTTTTGTATGCTTTGTTTGAGCTGCATGAGAATACTTGTATTAGAAAAACATAGATTTTTCTTTGGAATGATCCCACAATAGTGGTTTACAATTTTTGACCAAATTGGACACTAAAATATATTTTTTTAACTAAATCTTCACTTTCAGGCACGTATAGCAGCTAAACCATGAGGAATTTGAAGATGATGCAAACTAGAGTTTCGTGAAATTTAGTTTTTATATTCTAAATATACTTTTTTCAAAAAATTTGGAATCATATTGCACTTCTTTTTCCATCTCCCTCAAAAAATATTTTTTTTAGAAAACATTTTTTAAAAGTGACGCTCACCATATAATGTACAACTTTTTTTCCATGAAGGATAAAATTCTAATTCTTTCAAATTTAGATTTGTAACTCCAATATCTAGTGCTTCCACTTTGTTAGCTATTTTTTTATTTAATTTTCTTTAATCAAGTTTTGAAGTCAAACCAATTACAATTCAGACATAGTGTGACTATATAATGCATAACTTTTTTGTATGTATCAATTTTTTATTTTTTTTGTTGGATCAAGGACTTCAATATCTAGTGCACTCTGTATGCAACCTAAAATGGTCACCTAGACTTTGGGCCCCATTTATTTAATTTGTCAACATGAACTTTCTGAATCAATGATTGTCGCATTTTCAAATCAAATTTCTTAATCAATTCATAACTATTTCAAATGTTTCAATTTTTCCTAAGGTTTGAATGCTTCATTAATTTTATTTAATCAAAAGAAATAAATCCCTTTTAATAAATAAAATAATGTTATTTAATTGAAGTTAATATTACTTAAATAAAATGATGCTATTTAATTAAATCTATTTTTTAATTAAATAATTTTTATTTTATTTTATTAATATTCATTTCTAAATTACATAATCTTTATTTTATTTTATTAAAAGAGATATTATCATCTTAAATAAAAATAAAATTAATGAAATATCCTCTCAAGAATATCCCATGGTGAAAAAAGGAAACAAATCAATTAAAAAGGAAATAAAACCAAAAAATAATTCCAATCAAGATTTGCTTCTATTTTTCTATTTATCCCACATTGCTTCCGAATTTGCCTCAATTCCACTTCTTTGCCTATATAAAATGAGCCCTCCCACTTTTCATTTCAAAAACATCTTAATTTTATGACTTAATTTATGCTACAAATTTTCTTGAATTTTAATTAATTTGAGATTACACATTAGTTTGATTTTTATAAGCATCTTAGCTCTTTGTATATAGTTTAATATTACATTTTAGCTTAATCTTCATAGTAGATTAATTTGCAAAGTAATTCACCTATGGCATTGCATGTAGATCAATTTTCATTTCAATAAATTAGTTTTGTTTATTGCATTTTATAGTCATTTAGATTAGTTTCATTGTTGCATTGCAAGAACATGATTCATGGAGATTAGCATTCTTGCTTCTCCTCTTTGAATCTCTCGTTCCGAGATTGTATTTGCAGGGGTAACAGGGTTAATCTGAGGGCCACAACATCAATCCCTGCTCTTCTCGGATAGAGAGCTGTGAATTGATTTGCAAGGACTCATTATTGAGTATCCTTGCATGCAAGGATTCACAGAAGTATAACATATTTTCAGTTATACATTTTAGCGCCCACTGTGGTTTTTCATCATTTTTTAAGAAATTTTGACTTTGATCTCTCAAAAAGTGCATGTTAGTGCAAAACGGACTCCATAGATGTGCTTAGAAGGCCCAAAAACCCCTATTTTCATATAAAATATGATAGGGTTTGCTAAAAATTATTTTTTTAGTGTTTTAAAAAATTTCAAAACAATTGCCAGAAAAAAAAAATCCGTACAAATCCGTACGGACACATCGATTTCTGTACCATTTTGATTTCTGTGCTACCTCGATTTTCGTGCATGAAGGTTCAGCTAAATATTTTATTAATTTTTTTAATCTTTAAATTAATAAAAATTTTGGTTTAAAGCCTAAATGAGCATATTTAGTAAAATGGTCATATCTTGAGCATATGGTCTTCGTTTTTCAAAAACGAGATATCGTCGGAAAGCTGCTTCCGACGCCGTTCCAGTGGTACTGTTATTTTTTTCTGATTTTACCATTTTGATACATTTTTCGCCTGTCAAAGCCAGAAGTTGTTCTTTTCACTCCGGAAGGCGTAACTTTTGCATCCTGGCTCTGTTTTTCGAAAACAAATAGGCGTTGGAAAGCTAGTTCTGCCCTCTTCTCAGATATCAGACCTATTTTTTGCAAAAAATTTACCAGGTATCTGATTTATTTGTCAGAACTCAGCCTTTATCTTTTGAGTCATTTTCTTGGGAAACGTGCAATCAGGAGTTTTTTTTTTAGATCCAAGAGGATTTTTTTTTTTTAATTTAGATTAGATTTTTAATTTTATTAATTTAGATTAGTTTTGTTTTAAATTTTTAGTTTAGTATTAGATTAATTTAGTTTAATTTAAGTTTTGTTAACTAATTCTTTTTAGATTAAATTTTGACTAGATTAAATTAGATTTTTAATTAATCTCTTTTTTTTTTTGATAGATTCCAATTTTTGTTCGTCTGGTTCTTCTCAATTCTTTTTTCACAGCATAACAGTTTCTGCAGGATGCCAGTTAGAGAACTTGAAACACACTAACGGTTTGATTGCAGGTTGCGTGACAAAGACTTGAAAACAAACACTTACGCTTGTCAAAGATCTTATTTAAAAAAAAAATTGTGTTTGTTAACCTGATTTTCAATTCACATAGTCTAATTAGTGCTTCATTAAAATTCTTAGGAGTTTCGATAGTGAGTAGGGAATTTAGCTCTTTGTTACATGGAGGTGATGACCATGGACAAATCCAGGCTCCTGATGATCTTACTAATATGATGAACTCTTAGGGAGCGGAGCAAGGTAGTGAATCTTTAGCACTTTCACTCGTCAGGGGATTATGCTCTTCTCTCATTGAGAGAATCAGAAACTCAAAAGCGTGTGGATTTGGTGAAGTGAAATTAGCTCGGTGATTAAGGTTGTTTAGCGTGTTTGGGTAAAGAGACGAGCTAGAGAAGTATGCTCTTCTCCTTTTGGGAGAATCAGAAAATCAGAAACCCGAATCCGAGCCATGTCCAGTGTCACCTTTAGAGGGCCTGCCAGAAGTTGAACCTCCGGGAATGACCCAAGTGAGTACACACCTATCACGGGCGGATTCCACCTCACTATAATAAAGAACGCCTTGTTGAGTCTAAAGACTCCAAGACTATAGTAACTTTTTCCATGACTTGGATGATCATCATGGAAAAGCTCTGTTTATTGCACTGAGCGGCGCCGCTCCGAGCCCTGCTTGCGGGGGTGTGTGATTTTCAGGTGTTGGTGTGGCTGGGAGGCCCGAGCTCTGTATCAGAGGCACTGAAGGTTATTGTGAATCCAGGGCTAAGTAAAACCTCTTAGTTAGTTGCCTACCCGGGGCCACCACCTAAAGGAGTCATAATCTTGCTAAGGAGGGGGAAGAATTGCATGTTGATCATACACAGATTCCAATCATAGGCATACACCGATGTTTGAGGCGCTTACATTAATCGGCCCCTCGCCATACAAGGGTAAATTCCTTTGAACGTACACTATTGAGTCCTTGGAAACACCAAAAACACGGGCGCCCTCTAGGGGTGACATGGCTGTGTGAGGTGCACGTATGCGCATAAGCAATGGGGCAAAGGTTTTGGCTTCTCACCATTTTCTTTGGTAGGGATAGCTATGTGTTTGTTTTGAGTCTTAAACATTGTCCAAACATCTTCAAACAAGACTCCCTCGATACTATCAAGTTGCTTTGTCCTTGATAGATCTGTTATCGACTACTTTTTGTATCACAACTTGTCTGATTGAAACCTATGTGCTTGATCAAAATCTATTGATATACTTGCTTGATCTTTGAAAACAAACAACAAACTGAAATATTGAGTTCTTCGATTAGGTGACTTGTCCTAGTTTTAGAGACCTGTTCTGTATTTAGGGTTTATGTGTCCTTGACCTTTTGAATTAGTGATCCTTGATCTCATAAGCGATTTTGCTTGAGATTGGCAAATTAGGAATTGTTCCTGTCAAATAGATAAATTTTTAGACTCTTTGATAACACACTTGGAGAGTGCTAGTAGTCTCCTTGTCCACCCATTTTCATACAATTCAAACTCAAGCATTAACTTTTGTAAGTCATCCTCCTGATCCATATGTGCTAGGGTGTTCACCCAAGAATTGAGCACCTCTGTGGCAGTGTTGGTTTGCACCTATTTGCAACAGTTCTATTTCACCATCTCTCTCGGACAAGAGAAAACTTTTACTATCCTAGTTTGGTATTGATGTTTCTTAGAATTGTCTATTTACCTGAACTCTCCCTTTCATGTCAGTCACAACAAGATATCAAGTGAGCCAAGGAAAGCGACCTCAAATAGTCTTTAACCAACTACCCTTAGTTCAGACTCGTCAAAAGAGAAAGGAAAAGGAACCAATATTTGACCAGTCACCTAGGAGTCAGTCTGAAACCTATTTTGACCCAAAGAGCCATTTTAGTGACTTGAGTACCCCCTCAACACCTTCCCACTCAGGTATGGATATGAGTTATACTGTCACTCGACGGGAGAGGGAAGCCATGGATCAAAATCTTGATGATATCTATGAACAACATAGAAACAACATGATATTTGGAAATCCTTCTCATGATGATCAACCTGGTTCACCCCTCATTAATGCAAGATATTTGGATGCCCATCAACAGGATGAAAGGTATAAGAGATGAGCTCACCAAGAATAATGAACCTCGTGATGCTCATGTCAATACAACATATACCAATGACTTGTTCAAACAGTCTAGACCAAGCTCACCACTTCAACATACCTCAAGGTTCACAAGTGATAGGCTCAAAAGAATTGAACGCGAAAAGAAATCCTTTCTAGATGAAGAAGCTGCAAAGCAAGAAAAGTTTAGACAACTTGAGGAAGAGAGCCAAGCTTTATTGGAAGTACAAAGGAAACTCGCTCAAGAGGAGCAAGATAGGCAGTTAGCCCACCAATTAAATAAACAATACAATACAAGGGGTGCTAACAGTGGACATAATTCTCCTCCCTCCACCCCTTCCAAAACACCAAGAAGTAGAAGGTGGTCAAGGACCCCTTCTAGATCTCCTAGTCCTAGAGGAAGAAGGGCCTCTCAGTATGCTCACTATAGGAGGCAAACTCCTCCCAAAAATTCAAGACCACACTCCCAACATGTACATCCTGGTTCCCAACATGGAGGTGGTAGCTCACATTATGACTTTGATACTCAAGACTTCATGCGAATACAACAAGAGCCTATCTTCCAACAGTATGTGGAGAGGTATTTGGAACAAAACAAAGATAAGTTCTTGGAAAGTCTAATCAACAAGGGTGCTAGAGTCCCTTATAATTTTGATGTGGACAAAAAAATACAAAAGAAAAATCCCTCTCAAGAGGAAGAAATCTGCCAAATGAAGCAAATGATGGAGAAAATGATGCAACCTAAGAGCTCATTCTCACTAGACTCAATTTGTCCTAATCCATTCGACAAGAGTGTGAGTATGAAAGATTTTCCAAAGAGGGTGGAATTCCCACAATACAATAAATATGATGGCAGTGGTGATCCACACGACCATGTGCGTCAGTTCTATACTATGAGCTTTGAATTCCATCAAGATGACTCCTATTTGATGAGGTTGTTCCCTAGGAGTCTTAAAGGACAAGCAATGGAATGGTTTACCAATATCACTCCTCCTATCAAGACTTTTAGAGAACTTGTTTATAGATTCGTTCAACAAGTCGCATATAATCTGTCAAGATCTGTTACTATGTTGGACCTATGCAACTTGAAAAAAAATTAGGGGGAACCCTTTGTTACCTTCTTGCAAAGGTGGAGGAGACAATGCTCTCGGTATCCTAGGATGATCCATGAGGATGAAAAGATTGACATACTTGCTAGTAATTTGGTGCCTAAAATGAGATATGAGATCAAAAAGATAGTCTTCACTTCCTTTGATACCATGATTGAAATTGCATGCCGCATTGAGGATGTTCTAAAAGAACAAGGAATTTTGACCAGACATAACAATAATACCAACAATGGTCAACACAACAATAAGGATAAAGGGAAGAACAACAATTGGAACAAAAAAAAACAAGTTTTCAATGATGGAGTTGTGGATTCTTCCCAATCAAGAGATCAAAGTGTTCTTAATTTGACTAAGGTTGTGCAAGCAATGAAGCTTAATGCACCTCCACAACAAGAAAGTAAATCAAGATATCAGGAGAGGCCCAAAAACTAGAAGCGGCAATTTACCAAATTGGGTGACTCATATGAGGATATTCTCAAAACTCTCATTGCTAACAACTTGGCACATCCTCAGGATCCTACAAAATTTCACATTCCAGATCCTAAGCCACATTGGTGGGATGACAAGGCATTCTGTAAATTTCATAATGGCCCTAGCCATACTGTTGAAAACTGTTGGAGATTAAAACATATCGTCCAAGATTTTATAGAAAGTGGAAAGCTTCAATTTGATGGCCTAAATACCAATGCTGATCATAAGGCTTTTAAGGAACCTTTGCCTAATTACAACAAGGGGGAAACCTCTAAATCACAGAATGGCAAAGCTGCAATCAACTACACCTATACAGCGGCAGAAAATGTGATAAACATGCTTGAAGTTGTGGAGCCAAGTGTTAATATGATAAGGAGTAAGGACCCGCATGGTTATGACTCTCCCCCTATTTTTGACAACCAACCTATTGTGGTGCTGAGAGGTCCTCATTCTAGGTTATCTTCCCAAGCCCTTAATGCTGTTACCAAGAGTCAAGCCCCTATTATTCTCAGAGGGCCTAGTTCAGGTCCATCCAACAAATCCAAGCAAGTGGCATCCAAGAATGTCACTATAAAGTCCGCCACTGCTCTCAAACCAAACTACAATCTTGTAGATCAGTTACAGAAAACTCCAGCACAAATCTCAATCTTAGAGCTTCTAGAGTTGTCCCCTAGGCATAAGCAGATCCTTGAGGACGCTTTGCGCACATCAAATGTCCCCAACAACATCGGAGAGACCACCCAAGGCATGGTGAATCACATTACTAGCCCACATTACTCCTCAAGATGATGACAACTCAAGCCATCCACAATCTTGTCTCTTCAATAGTCATGACTCATAAACCCGTAATGTTGTTGATTGATGGGGGTGCTGGGTTAAATATCTGTACTTTGAATTTGTTAAAAACTTTGGGCTATTCAGAGCAAGTGATCGACACTAGAAAGAAGATTACCATAAAGGCCTATGATGAGGCAGAACGAAGTTCTAAGGGGTTGGTTGTCCTTCCTGTCAGGATTGGCCCAGTTGAAAAAGATATCTTGTTTCAAATTGTTGATACTGGACCCTTTGCATACATTATTTTACTGGGTAGACCATGGATTCATGATATGTAGGCAGTGCCGTCTACCTACCACCATTGTGTTAAGTTCCCCTACAATGGAACAAAAATTTGCATACCAGGGGATAACACCTTATCAATTAACTCAATCTTAGCTAATGTTCATGTCCCTCTTAACCGAGCAACAGAGGATTATGAAACAACTTTAGTAGACTATCAAAACAAATTTAAGTCAGTAGACCTTAGCATGGGGGGGTATCAACTTGACTCTTTTGCAAAGATGCATGTTTCCCCTAGGACATATGGAAAGCCTTCACAGGAGATGAAACCATCATCTTCAACAATAACACTATTTGACAAGTTTGTTGAATCCTCAGTACCAATACAAGATGAAAAAGAGGAAGTAGCTGTTCGAGATTGATATACAAAGAGGAGAAATACCAAAGACAATGAATTTCTCCCTCCTAAGTCCCATGGGAGATATACTTTGTCAAGAAGATGGGTTATCCAAGATATGGCCCTCTTAGTCACAGGTTAGATGCTAGAGCCGAACCACTCAATCATGATCTTTTTGCACGTAAGTCTAAGAAACCGGTTGGCCTAGGCTTTATGAACAACAATAAATGCACTGTCCCCATTTCTGATAGGAGGGATAGTAAAGATGACATAGAATATGTACCAAATTTGACCAATCAACAAGACATAACAGATGATTGGGTACCTTCAACAAATCTCCTTTGGGAAGATTCAAGAGATTTAATAATTGATAGTCCTCCTATCTCATTTGCAATAGATAGTGACTATATGAATGCAAGATTGACTATGGATAGTGTCTCCATCCTAGCTGCAACGGATGGTGATAATTCAGATAATTTTGTGATTGAGCAAATTGCTAGAGGAGAGGAGCCTCTTCCAAATCTTGAGGCTTCCTACACGAGTATTCCAACAATAATCCAAAATAGACTCCTCATGAGCTCTGAATGGGATCTCACTCTCAGATGCAAATGTACTTGACTTGATATGGATGTTGTCCAATTTCATAGTTCCTCAACCTCATGTAATCAATTTGAGTCATGTGTTAGATTAGAAGATTGGAAACCTACATGTCACATTAGGTAGATCTATCTCTTCGCTTGCTAGGGATAAATTCTGATTTAGACACTTTAGAGGGAAACTTGATGTATTCCACCCTAAGGCCACCAGAGATGACACCACCTATATCCTTAATCTTGAACTCGTCATCAACCTACCCCTTGTTCACCCCAACCTTATTGATTGGTCTCAACGGTACCAAGAGCCTCAACTCTTGACATTTCACAATGACTATGAGATCACCTGCTATCTAAATGCCATTGAACCTGTAGTCTCTTCCACCAGTGAATCGGCTACCAGTATGACAGAACCTCGAAGATCAAGTACCTTAGTCACAAGATAAAAAGAAAAGAAAAGTGAATAAGAGTTCTCATGGCTTAAAACCACTATGTGGCGGTCGAACCAAAAGTAAAATAAAATAATGTGATCCAAAGGTGAAAACCTCCCAGAGGCACCTACGGATGAGGTACTTGATAGTCTACCAAGCTATTTCCAGGACAGATCATCAGTATTGGTTGAACCTACAGAAGCTGTTAATTTGGGCACAGAGGAAGTTCCAAAAATTGTACACTTGGCTAAATCTTTATCACCTGAAGAAAAGAAAGCCTATACTGAGTTCCTCCAAAAGAAGGAAATTAACTTTGCATGGACATACTCAGACATGCCAGGGTTGGACACTAATCTCATTATGCATCATTTGTCCATAGCTCCAGGTGTGAAACCAGTCAAACAGAAGTTGAGAAAAATGCCCCCTCATATAGCTCTTTTAGTGAAAGCTGAATTAGAAAAGCTCCTTGGTGCAGGATTCATTAGAGCCATAGACTATGCTGACTGGATTTCCAACATTGTACCTGTTTCTAAACATGATAAATCCATTCGAATCTGCACAGACTTTAGAGATCTTAACAGAGCATGCCCAAAGGATGATTTTCCACTTCCTAACATAGACATGATAGTGGACATGACAGCGGGATATGAGATCTATTCTTTGATGGATGGTTTTTCTGGGTATAATCAGATCAAGATAGCTCCTGAGGATCAAGAAAAGACTGCATTCACATGTGCCTCGGGTACTTATTGTTGGAATGTCATGCCCTTTGGATTGAAAATGAGCTACTTAACAAAGAGTTGAAGTGACAACCATCTTCCATGACATACGCATAAGAATATGGAAGATTATGTGGATGACACCTCGGGCTAAGTCTAAGAGAAGAGGAACACATTCGCTGATTAAGAAGTGATTCTCCTAGATCGCATGGAACAATTTCAACTAAGATTAAACCCAAAAGTGTGTGTTTGGTGTTACTCGAAAAATTATTGGGATTCATCATTTCAGCTAAAGGAATAGAAGTGGACTCAAAAAGGTCTGCCATTATGCATACCAATTTCCAAAAAAATGTCACTCAAATGAGGAGCCCTCAAGGGCTTCTCTTCAATCCATAAGGAGTTTTATTTCACAATTGGCAGATAGAGCACAACCTTTCAACAAAAATTTGCATAAAGGTGTTCAATGTGTCTGGAATGAGGATTGCCAAAAGAGCATGGATCAAATTAAAGAATACTTGGCAAATCCTCCCATTTTAATGCCTCCCATTCCAAGAAAACCTCTCATTTTATATGTCTCAGTTACTGAATCTTCACTGGGGGCATTGTTGGCTCAATTAGATGAACAAGGGAAAGAAAAGGGCCATATATTATATTAACGACTCTTGTTTCATGAGGTTAATTATACTAGTATTGAAAAGCTTGCTCCCTCGCAAGTAGTGTTTCCGCTTTCTCAAAAATTGCGACACTATATGCTCACACACACCATACACCTCATATCAAAAATTGATCCTCTCAAATACTTGCTCGGTAAAGCTGCTCTCACGGGCAGACTTGCTAAATGGATGATGATTCTTTCTGAATTTGACATAGAGTATATTGAGCGCAAAGCAATCAAAGGCCAAGCTATTGCAGATCAACTAGCTAATTTCCCTATTCAAGATAATATGCCCATTCAAGTCAACTTTCCAGATGAGCATCTTATGTACATGATCAAAGATCCCGAAACTATTCTTTTGATGGTTTCCCTCGTGATGCAAATGGTTCCTGAGCTGGTGTTTTGTTTGTTTCTCCTCATGGGTATACTATTCCTAAATCTTACAAGTTACTCTTTCCATGCACAAACAACATAGCAGAGTATGAGGCTTTGAAAAATGGACTAAAAATGGCCATAGAGTGGAATATCACAGAACTACATATCTATGGGGATTCTTAGTTGATCATCAAACAAGTCAATGAACAATACCAAACAAAAGATGACAAGTTGGTACCTTACAAAAAAATGGTTGATTCATTAAGACGGTATTTTACTTTTGTCACCTTTAAGCAAATCCCTAGGGCTGAGAACAAAGCAGCTTATGCTATGGCCACCCTTGCTTCACTTCTTCAGTTAGAGGAACATGAGTCCAGATATGAATTCCTGGTGGAAGAGCTACAATATCCCATATTTGACTCACTCGAAAGCCATGTCATTTGTACCCTTGTCAATCATGAATCCTCCCGCTATGGTGCTATTTACTCATATCTTCGTGATGACATCATCCCTGATACATTTAACCGATCTGAAAGAAGAAACCTTATCCGCAATGCCTCTCGCCATTCCCTCATCTCTGGTGATTTGTATAGGAGGGGTCTAGATGGAACACTTCTTAGGTGCTTAGAAAAGGAGGAATCTGATCAAGCGCTAGTTGACATCCACGAGGGAATATGTGGAGGACATTCTCAATGGTCTTTCCATGGCTAGAAGGTTGCTTAGGGCAGGGTACTATTGGCCTACGATGTAGATAGATGCAGTAGCATTTGCTAAGTCTTGTGAAAAATGTCAGAAACATGGACACCTGATACATGCTCTAGGTAGGGAGCTAATTCCTTCTATATCTCACTAGCCATTTCAGTGAAGGGCCTTTGACCTTGTTGGGAAGATTCATCCCAACTCATCAGGTGGGCATAAGTTCATTATCACTGCTAATGACTACTTCACAAAATGGGTAGAGGCTGTTCCACTTTCTATTGCCTCAGACAAGACAGTGTCTTTATTTATTTTAAACCATATCATCTGTCGATATGGAGTGCCATCTGAGATCATCACTGACAATGGAGGTCAGTTCAAAAAAAAGGACCTTAAAGAACTCTGCCAAAGATTCAAGATAAAGCAACATTGGTCCTCCATTTACTTCCACAAGGAAAATGGTATCGCAGGCTTCAAACAAACCATTCTCAAGATTTTGCATGCATCAGCCATAAGAATGGTAGAGACTGCACCTACAGATAATCCGCCCGTGGACCCATAGAACGCAGCATTCAGATCTAACCGGGCTACCCTTTGCCCTCACATTACCGGGCGCTGAAGCAGTTGTTACCTTTAGAGGTTGAGATTCCATCACTTCTGCCCTCTCAAAGGTCTAGTTACGCATGAAGACTATCAAGCCATGAGATTGCAAGAATTGGAACTCTTGATGAGAAGCTGAAGTATCCCTTTGACCATATGAGGGTCTATCAAAAAGCGATGTCCAAAGTCTTCAACAAAAAGGTTCGCCCTACAGAATTCCAAGTAGGAGATCTTGTCCTACGAGAGAATCCTAAGAACCAACAGAACCGAGAACAGAAGGGAAAATTCGAACCTAATTGGCTTGGACCCTACATCATCACAGCAGCTTTTGGCATAGGTGCCTATCTACTATCTACTAAAGAGGGGGAGTAGCTCCCTGAGCCTATCAATGTTTTTCACTTGAAGAAGTTCTATCCTTGATGCCTGTTTTGTCTGGGGGCATCCTTTGTATATAATTATGACCCTGAAAAAAGTTCCAAAAAAATTGATATATGGTACTGAAAAAATTACAAAAAAAAATTTGATATATTGTCAAAAAATCCAAAAAAATTCAAATATGATGCTGAAAAAATACAAAAAAAAAAAGAAAAGAAAAGAAAAAGTGCCTTGGTGAAAACCTGGAAACAGGCGCCTTGGTAGCAAAAATACAAAAAAATAAATAAATATAAAAAGTCCTAAAAAAAAATTCTTCCAAGTGGTGAAAACCTGGAAATAGGCGCTACTTGAGGCCTTTGCATCCCTATTTCTTAGCATGCATCCTCGACACTTAGCCTTTCTCCATCATGCCTTGTCCTTATTGCCTTGGTTTGGAATTGGTCTTTGTCTTTGTCTAGGGGCATCACTGTATTAGCTTTGGTCTCTTGGATATGCTTGTCTTTAGGACACCTCGCAAACGGTGTTTTTCAACACTAACCCAACTGTGTTTTTCAACACAACCCCTGACATTGTGTGTTTTTCAACACTTATCAGTTTGGTCTTATCCAGTTCGGTCATGTGATCTTACCTACTTGCAAGAATTAGATCCTTATCCTCGGAACTCAGTATCAGTTTACACACTTAAATTTTTTAATTGCAACACTTAATGCTTGAGATATGCCATGATCTTTTCTTTGTGTGCTGATTGATATTGATTTTCGTTGAGTGTCCTTGTCTAATAAGTCTCTCTGTGATGCATAGCTAGAGGACTTGGGGCATGGGGCATGTTTTTATTTGCTTTCTGCTTGTGGGTGTTGTCTTGAACCTCTTCAGTGTCTCTTGTTGTCTCCTTGACACACTTAAGAGATTTATGGTATCATCCTTGAATGTTTTTGCACAACCATTCTCATGGTAATCTTGGCGTTTATGTCTTGATGTGAGCATGGTTTTGCTACATTAAATTGGGTAAGCTAACATTGTAGTCATCTTGACCTTCATGTCTCTGATGCTCATGTTAGAATCTTTCCACATTCCAAGCTGATATAAATCACATTCATATCTTCATAGTTGCATTTGTGACTAGTGATGATTGTGTGATTGTCCTGGTCCGGAGCAATAATGGCCCAATGATGGTAAATAAGTTCTCTTTACATTCTCTAATGAAATGATGAACACACAAACCTATACTCCTATTATTGCAATTACACCTTTGCATTTTCATGTAGGGCTTGCATTATTTAGACTCTTCATGTTAATTTGCACTCCTAGGTCAGACATGGGTTTGAGAGGGTTTCATCTTCTTGTGGATTTTTCATCAACTGTGATCACGCTTCTTCATTTCCTTCATTCTCTTTCGTGATCTCAATTGAAATTCTCTATCTTAAACAGTTGATTGATTTTGATGCATCCTCTTTATTGAGGCATTCTCTTCCTTCCATTTCCTTTCCATTTCCTTCCAAACTCTATCTTCCATTCGGGATTTCAATTCCACTTCTTTCTCTTCTAATTCAACCTTAGGGTATAATTTTCTTTAAGTTGACCTTACCCTGGTTCTATGATTCTTATATTTTTCATCTACATCAAGAACCTTATCTTTTGTTTGATTTGATCAAATTTTTCAATTTATTATTTCTCCCTCTATCTCATCCTCTCGACATCAAGGAGGCGACTCTATCAAACTTCAATTCTTGATTCAACTTTATCAATTTATCATTTGCTTCTCTTGGGGCAACCTTGCTTGAGATTCTTATCTCTCACTTTGGATGTGATCCCGAATTGACCGCATGTTCAAAGGCCTTTTGTTTATGTTTGTCCAGATGTGATCCCGAGTCGACCTCACATATGAGTTGTTTTGTGATCCCAAATCGATCTCACATTGCAACTTCATTCTTTGACTGCATGTGATCCCGAGTCGACCTCACATTAGTCAAAGAGGGGTAAATGTATGCAACCTAAAATGGTCACCTAGACTTTGGGCCCCATTTATTTAATTTGTCAACATCAACTTTTTGAATCAATGATTGTCACATTTTCAAATCAAATTTCTTAGTCAATTCATAGCTATTTCAAATGTTTCAATTTTCCCTAAGGTTTGAATGTTTCATTAATTTTATTTAATCAAAAGAAATAAATCCCTTTTAATAAATAAAATAATGTTATTTAATTGAAGTTAATATTACTTAAATAAAATGATGCTATTTAATTAAATCTATTTTTAATTAAATAATTTTATTTTATTTTATTAATATGCATTTCTAAATTACATAATCTTATTTTATTTTATTAAAAGAGATATTATCATCTTAAATTAAATAAAATAAATGAAATATCCTCTCAAGAATATCCTGTGATGAAAAAAAAGGGAAACAAATCAATTAAAAGGGAAATAAACTAAAAAATAATTTCAATCAAGATTTGTTTCTATTTTTCTATTTATCCCACATTAGCTTCAGAATTTTCCTTCAATTCCACTTCTTGCCTATAAAATGAGCCCTCTCATTCTCATTTCAAAAAAAACACGAATTTTTACATCGGACTTATGCTACAAATTTTCTTGAATTTTATCATTTGAGATTACACATTAGTTTGATTTTATAAGCATCTTAGTTTTAGAGCATATAGTTTAATATTACATTTTAGCTTAATCTTCATAGTAGATTAATTTGCAAAGTAATTCATTTATGGCATTGCATGTAGATCAATTTTCATTTCAATAAATTAGTTTTGTTTATTGCATTTTACAGTCATTTAGATTAGTTTTCATTGTTGCATTGCAAGAACAGGATTCATGGAGATTGGCATTCTTGCTTCTCCTCTTTGAATCTCCCGTTCTGAGACTGTATTTGTAGGGGTAACTGGGTCAATCTGAGGGCCACAATATCAATCCCTACTCTTCTCGGATAAAGAGCTGTGAATTGATTTGCAAGGACTCATTATTGAGTATCCTTGCATGCAAGGATTCACAGAAGTATAACATATTTTCAGTTATACAATTCAGACATAGTGTGACTATATAATGCATAACTTTTTTGTATGTATCAAAAAAATTTTTTTTTTTTGGTTGGATTAAGGACTTCAATATCTAGTGCACTCATATTTTTCAAAAAAAAATTGACAATCTTCTATTTTTCCACATGTGCAGAACAAAGAGTTTGATTTTTGGTGAAAAACCTACATTCACAAGAAATAAAAAATAAATATAATAATTAAATTAAATTTATTTAAAATTATACTTATTGGGAAGCTTATAATAAGGACTAAATACTTACAAAAAATTAAATTAAATGAATTCATTTGATCCCCCAAAAGGTAAATCAAAAGTTATTTATTATTAGCATTTTGATAAGTGTAAAGGAGACTTTGTTATAGGTATGGTTTAAAACTAGCGGGGTTCTATCCAAGGGGGTTTGATCTAAGGTAGTTTGATCAAACCCTCTTCAATTGGAATGCTTTAAATGAAAATTTTAAAGGCTTGAATCATTATAGTTTCTAAAAATATGTGATTTCAACAAAAATTAGAATCTCCTAGAAATTGTAAACCAGCTTTGTGGGATCACCCTTTGGAAAGGAAAAAGAAGTTGTCTTATGTTTTTCTGTGAAAGTGCTTATATTTACTCCATAATAGGAGGAATTGTTTATCATAGATATTAGTATACTATATATGATTAAGCAAGGATAGCTTATGGGTTATTCATAGCTATTTTATTTGAGTATATTAGATAGTTTATACAGTTACACCAAGGGTTTGATTATCCTTTGAAGGGGGTAACTTGTATTTATACTTTATGAGTAGATATACCATTAAGTTGTGGGAAAAGAGAATAGGTTGTATCTAGGGTTAAAGACTGCCCATTGAAGGAAAAACCTATGCGTATAATATAGTGGCCTTAATTCAAATTGAGCTTTAGTAGTGTATATGAGTAGGATGACTATCACTCGAAGTATTGGCTGAGAACACTTTGGCCAAAAACTATCAATTCACTGCAATCCATTTATATGCATGCTAGTCCTATATTATGGGTTTACAATTTCTAGTCATGTAGGACATAACACTAAGCTCTAATTTTATAGGTTTGCTAGGTCTTCGTGAATTTGAATTAAGTATTCTTGTGGAATACTAGCAACCATTGTCTCAACACTTGTCACACTACTTGAAGGCAAAGAGTTGTCAAAGGTATGCTCCATAGCTAGTGAACTAATGTTAATACTAGGAGTGAAACACATAGATAACCCAAGATCCACGATGATTGTGCTATGATGGGATGACACAAGTCTCAAACTATGTCTCACTATAGTATTAGCAATAGGACACCAAGTAGAAAAGATCATACAAGGGATAATCAAGGAAATGCAAGATGCAACGATCACAAGATAAATGCTATTCTCTAATCCTTATTTGAATGAAATTAAGCTAGATGCAATGAAATGAAAGTAATAGAAAATTTGCAAACTGAAACATATAACTAACAACAACAAATAGAAACACAAAAATAAAAAATTTAAATGCTAGAAAATGCAGTTTAAAATATGAAATGGGACTAAATCACCTAGAGGGGCGTATGAGTCCCAATTAGAGTTTTTCAAGGATCTAAATTTTGAACAACAGTCACCACAGAATACCTTGAAACTAGGAAAAACCACCTATACTAGGACTAAATCCGTAGAGGGGCATATGAGTCCTAGAGTGAAAATGTAGATTGTAGGTGAAATTCAATGATACAAGAGACAAAAATGCAACCTATATGCATTTTCACTAATGCAAGATTTAGAAACCCTAGATGCAATTTAACTAATGGGAAACCTAATGCAATGTTAATGCAAGCTAGATATAAGATTATGATGCAGTCCAAACCAGAAAATAAGGTGCTCTAAATGTAGGTTCACCAAAATGAAATGAGGGAAATAGGGTGCTTCACCTTTTAGGAGACGGAACACTAGGGTTAGGGCCTATTTCACTCAAGGAAACCCTAAAGATCTCAATCCAATGATGGAATGAGGGAAAGAGATCTATTAAAGGTTATCCTAGGGTATGATTAATGACTAAAAGGGGGTTCACCACCAATTTAGGGTTTGAAAAGATAAGTAACATGAAAAACCTAATGATGAAACTTAATGATATGCAAAGCTCAAATAAATGACCTAAAAAATGAATATAAAACATAACAACAAACTAGAAAAGTACAGAGGTGCACCTAGAAACTTGTAGAAGCTTGAATGAAGATCTGAAATGCTAAAAATGTTGAATTTAAGGCACACTAGGATTCACACCAAGCTGGGCATGAGAAAATAGATTCCCTCTCTTATCAAACCTGGAGATCAGAAAATAGAGTTTCTAAGCATGCCTCCTAATTTACACTTATATTAAAGCAAGGACAAAATGATCAAAGCACAAGTTGGATACGAGATGAACTACATCCAACTAATTGTAAGAGATGATGGACCTAGAGATCATGTAGAAACAGTGGTTTTGTTTCATGGTTTTGGAGGCAGTTCATACTTATACAAAAATGTCATGACAATGTTGGCTTCTAGGGGAATTCATGCAATTAATCTACCTAGCTTTGGTTTTCAAGAAAACCAACTAAAGGAGAAGGGATTGTATTGGGAATTTGATCAACTAATTGAAATAGGAAAAAAACCTTACCAAGTCCATATATAAAAAAAACAAGGTCACCCAAAGTTTCCAAGTGATGCAATGCGAGGCAGATGAGCTGGGCCATAGCTTAGAATGAATAGATGAATCCTTAGCTCATTCGAGCTTCAGAATCTAGATCAAAATAATAGGGTTGAGTATCAGATCCATACCATTTCTAAATTCTACCTTGAATCCAGATGCAATCCTTGATGCTCCCTTGGTATTCCTTTCTCCCCATCCATAACCTCATCTAGATCAACCATTATTTCTAGAAGGCTCATTTGATTATTTGCAATGAACATGTATGCAAAAACCAAAGAAGAAGTAATTCCTGAAATAGAAGATGAATGAGACTTGTCTATATGCTTATTCCCCACTCTCTCTCTCTCATTCCCCTCTTATTAGACCTTCAGAATAGTGATCCTCAATATGGAACCTACTCCATGATAGTGATGGTTTCCCCTATAATATGTTGTACTCCCCCTATTCTTGGGTAATTTAATGGTGACCCTTTTCAAAATTGCTCCAAGATCAATTTTCCACCACACTTCTTGGACATTCACGATTAATTAATCTAGAAAAATAAGTTTGTATAATTTAAATCTTTTGCCATATAGTCATATAGACCATTTATCATGCAACCCTAAGATATAATGAATTAATGATGCATTCAATTATAAATTCACTTTAACCAAAGTTTTTAATTATAATCTCATATAGACACTATTTATTATACTGTTGTTTCTTGTTTAAATTATCTTAAATGATCATTTACTACTTATTTTGAATAATCTACATAGATTAATAACTATTGGGAAAAATATTTTTCATGCATCATTTATGCATTCATTGTGTCAAGGTAGGGAATAGATAATACATATAACCTTTTATTTTCTATTATAAATTCATATTGTGCTATCTATATAGTTGAAAATGACAATTGTTAAATGAATTCATATCATATACACTAATGTTTGTACACACATAGTACTTTTGAATTCGATGGGTAAGGAACTAGATGAATAACAATTGGAGAAAAAATAAATAATAATAAAGTGATATAAGTCTAAAATTAAAGAAGCTTGTTACAAGATTAGGGTTTCTTTGTTGAAATAGGAATCTGGCAGTGACAAGTCTGGATCTTCATAAATTTGGAAAAATAACTATACTGGGACTCATGCCAGAAGTGGAGCATGAGTCCTACTCAGCTTTTTTGAAGGATCAAGATCTGAATATGCTCTTCAATCTCTGCTCTATCTTCTCAACCTAATTTTTGGATTTGAAATTTCATATTCTAATTTGTAGATGTCTTCTATTGATCTTGTAAACAAGGTGACAACTTTGACAATTTTGCAACCTTGAAAACTTCTTCCAATCTTGCTCTTCAATGTGTCTTCAACCTAGACCTGTAAATTACACAATAAAGAGAGGGAAAAATGTTGTTTTGTTAGTGGATAGGGATTTTCCTTGGTCAAACCTCGTTTTGGTAATCAAACCTTGAAATGAAATGAAATAGAAAGGAGGAATGATGAATGAACAAAATGCTATGTTGTAACTCACCAAATCCTTGAATAAGATGTTACAAACATGCATGAGATGGCTAGCATGAATGCTGATCTTAAATCTTGCTTGAATGTAGTAGATGCTTACTTGAATGCTTGCTTGAATCATAAAACCTTGCATCACAAATGTTAGCTCAAAAACAAACATGATGCATGATGACTTTGACATGATGCTTGATACTTGAATAGAGCTCCAAAACACTTGATAATCAACTCTTGAAGTCTCTTTAATTCTCTTGTAAACTCTTGAATTCTCTTGTGAACTCAAATTTTCTATAAGGATGCTTATTCAACTAGCTAGGAGAAAAATGAATGAAATAACCTTGTATTTATACTTGTTTATGCCAAATTTCTTGAAATTACAACACTACAAGCCAACATCAAATCTAGGAGAATAAAATCCCACCAAGAATTTGAATTTAAATTAGGTCTAAGCTAAGTAGGACTCATATACCAATAGGGGCCTAGGAGTCCTATTAGGCTAAGCTTAGGACACATTTTTCAATAAAGGCTTAGATTCATGTAAAATCTAGATTGGCACCTTGAAACTTATGTGGGACCCATACACTCAAGGTAGTGTCTGAGTCCCAGATCACTAAATTTGGGCCATACAATCCAAAAACACATGAATTATGATTGGATTTTGGTTTATGTTAGTATTAATCTCTGAAAGATGCATTAATTAAGGCTTGTGGATGAAAAATAAGGCCAAATAAGGCATAAAGAATCCCAATTAATTCATTAAAACCCTATATTATTGTGAAAGTGTAAAGGTACACTTTACAACACCCTAAATAAGGGACAATTATGTGCATCTAGTTCACAAGGGCCCAAACAAGTGTGAAAATCTAGAGGGATCCATTTTTCTACACTACAATTGTTATGATATTTTTTGATATATACATTGTACTTTGCATGCTAACCAAATTATGCAAGAAATTTGTGGTATTAAAATGCCACCTAAAACAATCAAAATATTTTATAGCAAGTTTTTTTTGTGAACCCTCTAATGGAAAATTGTTTTATTTAAATGAATGTATTTCTGGACAATGTGATAGATGTGGTAACTTTTCATTGTTAGGAGAATGTATGCATGAAATTAGTTTACATGAATTTGGACAACAATTAGTGGATGTTAAAAAAAATGTTGAATATTCTTTAAAAGATGGAAAAATTGGAAAAATTTGTGAGCTAATTGTAGAAAAATTTAGTGTGCATGCAATTATTAAAGAATTTAAAAATAAGAATGTACCTAAATATGTAGAACACTCTCAATATGCTCATTGGCTTGATGGAAAATTTTGTACATGTAAAAACGCATTCCCAATTGGAGCTATATTGTTAGTTGTTGATTTTTTAGAAAACTATACTCTTTCTCCACAAGAAGAAATTCAATCACAGTATTATAATTCAGTGTAGGTAGCCATATTTGTTCATATTGTATATAGAAATGCAGATGATAGTAGAGAAGATAATAATTTTTTTTTGAGAGAGTACCATTTTTATGTGAGTGATAATCGATTACATTCATCCGAGTTTGTTCAATATTTTTTTGATATATTTTATAAAAATTTAAAAGAGAGGTATTCAAATGAGAGAACATCTCATATGGTCGAATAATTGCATAGGTCAATTCAAGAATGCTAGAATATTTTATTGGTTATGTAGAATTCATAAGGAAAATAATATCCAACAAATGTGGAGTTTTTTTTTAAGTTGGACTTGGTAAAGGAGAACATTATGGAGTAGGGGCATGTGTGAAAAGAGCTCTTGCTAGAGAGCAACTAAAATGTGTGGATGCCATGAAATTCAGAGATGCACTTGCAATTGTAGATTGGTGCAATACAAAATTATCTATAGGAACAATTGAGGGCTCAATAATTCAACAATTTTTTTGGTTAGTTGAATAAAATTATATTCTTACTTAACAAGATTGTGAAATAATTAATGAATTAAAAAAATGGCATATGTTTAAGAGTTTGAATGCAAAAACATGGTCAATATGGACAAGGGAGCTTGCATGTTTTTTTTGTCAATTTTGTATTCCAAGTGATTAGGAGGCGTGTGAAAATATAGTATGGGTTTATGAATGACAACAAAGCGCCTTAACACCTACATCAACACATGATCAACATGGAACGACATTTGAAGATAATCAAGTGTTTGCATCTGATGATTATGATCATGTTTCAGACCTTATATAAGAAGGTGCATTACATTGAATTCAATTTTATATGTATGCATGTTTATATGTGAATTAATAAGCCACTCTTTTTTGAATTAAAAAAAAATTATAGGACATGTGTATGTTGTTGCACCTAAGGGGAATGAAGAGGAGATGGAGTATTCATTGGCTAGATGTGTTGAGAGAAAACATAATTTGGTACATCCTAGAGTGGATGATAACTTTGAGTATCAACTATTTTTTTGGTTGCTTTTGGCACCTAGTTTCAAAAATATCTAATAAGAAAGAATGGTTTCCCTGCATCTCAAGACTATGAAAGACACAAGAAGATTATACATTACTCACATTTGATTTTTTCAACCAATATAAAACTAGTTAGATATCAAGGGAGGCCTACTAATAAAGATTTATGGACACTTTCATGGATGATCACAAGACAAACATAAATGCATTACAAAAAAGAGAAGATGTATATGGTACAATAGAGTAAATAAATGCATGCAAGTATATAGTTCTATATATTTAATTGATAGTCTATATATAGTTAAAATTTTATCACATACACATGTCTATATATGTGTATCTTTAGTAATTTCCTAATTATAGTTTTAAATCATTTTTTGTTTCAGGTCTCCCAAAACTAGATGCATTACAAAACAGAGAGGACATGCATAAATATTACAACGGAATTAGAATCTAAATACAAGTAACTATATATATTTCTAGATACATTCAATTGTAGTCAAAATATAAAACTAAATAATTCATTGTCATTTTATTTAAAAATTATAATTGATTCCATATCCCATTAAGCCATTCTCTTAAGAAACCTTGAGCCATACTCTTATCTACCCTTAATCCATCATCTTGCATCCCCTTAAGTCGCTCTCTTAATTTCCCTTAATCCATCCTCTTAGGACCCCTTAATCCATATCCTCTTATCTAACCTTAATCCATCGTCTTGCATCCCCTTAAGTCACTCTCTTAACTCCCCTTAATTCATCCTCTTAGTACCCCTTAATCCATATCCTCATATCTACTCTTAATCCATCCTATTGCATCCCATTAAGTCACTCTCTGAACTCCCCTTAAGCCATCCTCTTAGGACCCCTTAATCCATATCCATGTATCTACCCTTAATCCATCCTCTTGCATCCCCTTAAGTCACTCTCTTAGCTACCCCTAAGCCATCCTCTTATGAATCCTTAAGCCATATCCTCTTATCTACCCTTAATCCATCCTCTTGCATCCCCTTAAGTCATCCTCTTAGTACCCCTTATGCCATATCTTCTTATCTATCCTTAATCCATCCTCTTGCAGTCACCCTTAACTTATGCCATATCTTCTTATCTATCCTTAATGCCATCCTCTTGCATCCCTTAGAAGCTTAAGTCACTCTCTTAACTCCCCTTAAGCCATCCTCTTAGGATCCCTTAAGCCATATCTTCAAGTGGGTACCCTTAAGTCATTCTCTAGGTCCTAGGGTTTAGGGTTTACAAGATGCTTAGAATAAAAAATTTGATATGGGCTAAGGGTTAAGGGTTCATATCCTAGGCTTTAGGTCCTATGGTTCAGGTTTTATGGTTTATAGAGTTCACGAGATGCTTAGAAGCTTAGAATAACAATTCTAATATGGGTTAAGGGTTTAGGTTCTAGGGTTTAGGCTTTATGATTTATAGGGCTTAAAAGATGCTTAGAATAACAAATCTATATGGGTTAAGGGTCTAAGATTCATATCCTAGGGTTTAGGTCCTAGGTTTAAGGGTTTAGGATTTCTATGGTTCATGAGATTCTTAGAATAAGAATTCTATATGGGTTTAGGGTTTATGGTTCATATGCTAGGATTTAGGTCCTAGGGTTAAGGTTTTAGGATTTCTAGGGTTCACAAGATGCTTAGAATAAAAAATTTATATGGGTTTAGGTTTTAGGGTTCATATCCTAGGCTTTAGGTCCTAGGATTAAGGGTTTAGGATTTCTAGGGTTCATGAGATGCTTAGTATAACAAATTTATGGGTTTAGGGTTTAGGGTTAATCTTCTAGTCTTTAGGTCCTAGGGTTAAGAATTTATAATTTCTAGAATTTATGAGATGCTTAGAGCAACAAATCTATATGGGTTAAGGGTTTAGGATTCATATCCTAGGCTTTAGGTCCTAGGGTTAAGGGTTTAGGGTTCATCTCCTAGGCTTTAGGTCCTATGGTTAATGGTTTAGTATTTCTAAGGTTCATGAGATGCTTAGAATAACATATCTATATGGATTAAGGGTCTCCAAGGATTTAGTTCCTATGGTTTGGGGTTTATAGGGTTCACGAGATGCTTAAAAGCTTATAATAAAAAATATAATATGGGTTAAGGGTTTAGGTCCTAGGGTTTAATTTTAAGGATTTCTATGGTTGCAAGATGCTTAAAATAACAAATATATATGGGCTAAGGGTTAAGGGTTCATATCCTAGGCTTTAGGTCGTATAGTTTAGGGTTTATAGTTTATTGGGTTCACAAGATGCTTAGAAGCTTAGAATAAGAAATCTAATATGGTTTAAGGGTTTAGGGTTTCAGATTTCTAGGGTTGAAAAGATGCTTAGAATAACAAATCTATATGGGTTAAAGTTTTAGGATTCATATCCTAGGGTTTAGGTCCTATGGTTAAGGGTTTAGGATTTCTAGGGTTCACGAGATGCTTAGAATAACAAATCTATATGGGCTTAGGGTTTAGTGTTCATATCCTATGCTTTACATCCTAGGGTTAAGGGTTTAAGATTTCTAAGGTTCATGATATGCTTAGAATAACAAATCTATATGCGTTTAGGGTTTAGGGTTCATATCTTAGGCTTTAGATCCTATGGTTAATGGTTTAGGATTTCTAGGGTTCACAAGATGCTTAGAATAACAAAGCTATATGGGTTAAGGTTTTATTTTTCATCTCCTAGGCTTTAGGTCCTATGATTTAGGGTTTAGGGTTTATAGGGTTCACTAGATGCTTAGAAGCATATAATAACAAATCTAATATGTGTTAAGGGTTTAAGTCCTATGGTTTAGGATTTAGGATTTTTAGGGTTTACAAGATGCTTGGAATAACAAATCTATATGGGTTAATGCTTAATGGTTCATATCCTTGGCTTTAGGTCCTATGGTTTAGGGTTTAGGGTTTATAGGGTTCATGAGATGCTTAGAAGCTTAGAATAACAAATCTAATATGGGGTAAGGGTTTAGGGTTTAGGATTTCTAGGGTTGACAAGATGCTTAGAATAAAAAATCTATATGGGTTAATGGTTTAGGATTCATGTCCTAGGGTTTAGGTCCTAGGGTTAAGGGTTTAGAATTTCTAGGGTTCACGAGATGCTTAGAATAACAAATCTATAGAGGTTTAGGCTTAGGGTTCATATCTTAGGATTTAGGTCCTAGGGTTAAGGGTTTAGTATATCTAGGGTTCACGAGATTATTAGAATAACAAATCTATATGGTTTTAGGGTTTAGGGTCATATCCAAGGCTTTAGGTCCTAGGGTTAAGGATTTAGGATTTCTAGGGTCAATATACGCTAACAATAACAAATTTATATGGGTTTAGGGTTTAGGATTCATATCCTAGGATTTAGGTCCTAGGGTTAAGGGTTTATAGGGTCCACAAGATGCTTAGAATACCAAATCTATTATGGGTTAAGGGTTTAGGGTTTATCTCTTAACTTCCCGTAAGCCATCCTCTTAGAATAACAGATCTATATAAGATTTATAGGATTTGTAAGGTTCACGAGATGCCTAGAATAAAAAATATATATGGGTTAAGGTTTTAAGATTCATATCCTAGGCTTTAGGTCCTAGGGTTAAGGGTCTCGGATTTCTAGGGTTGACAAGATGCTTAAATAACAAATTTATTATGGGTTAAGGGTTAAGCGATCATATCCTAGGAATTAGTTCCTAGGGTTAAGGGTTAATGGTTTATATGGTTCACAAGATGGTTAGAACAAAAAATCTATTATGGGTTAATGGTTTAGGTTTCATCTCTTAACTCCCCTTAATCCATCCTCTTAGGACCCCTTAAGTCATATCCTCTTATATCCCCTTAATCCACCCTCTTGCATCCCTTTAAGTCATTCTCTTAGGACCCCTTAAGCGATATTAGGTCCCCTTAATCCATCCTCTTGCATCCCCTTATATCATTCTCTTAACTACAATTAATCCATCCTGCTAGGACCCATTCCATTCACTGAGCATCCTCGTAAGTAATTTCCTAATTATATTTAATCATTTTTTATTTTAGGTCTCCTACATTGGTGACTAGTACTTGTGCATTGAACAACTCATTATTATTAATATAGTAAATAATTTTTCCTATGGAAAACATCACTTGAATTTGTAAGGAATTTCTAAGATCTAATTTTCTAACTTTTAGTATGTATTGTTCTTTTCTCACATGAATTATCTAGTTAAATGACTCATAAAAAATATAGTTACTTTACTTACATTAATTATTTTTGTAGGTTCTCATCAAGTCGATCTACCATGATTGTCACTCTAAAAAAATTCATCATATAAATTATGTAAATATCAATTTTTGGGCTTGAGCTAAAAGTGGATAAGCTTTAATTTTATTTATATGTACATATGTTTCATCATGTTATATAGTTGTATTAAACATCAATATACAATATATGTTTGTTCGATGTATGAAATTTAATGAACTTATAAATCACTTTTTATATCTTGTTCCAATTTTATCTTATACAAATTATGTCTTATAAATCACATTTTATATAATTGTTCAATTGTATCTTATACATTTTATACATGTCAAGTATAGATTTTTATTTAGTGATGAATATTTGCTAGAATTAGAAAATAGTTAAAATTACTTGCCCTTACTTTATTATGAATATGATATAAACTATAAATTGTCACCTAACCATGTGATTTTATTGAAATTTGAAAGCTAATAATTTAAGACATATAAACTTCATTCAACAATGACATGTAAATATGTATGCAATTTGATTCTAGATAAGAATTTATAGTGCACATTACTTGAAAATGCAAATAAAATATATAAATGTGAGTGCATATAATCATCATAATGAACATAACATGTACATAAGCACATTTACTTGATCAAAGTATATTAAACTCCACATGAAATGCTAGATATATCTAAAGCTAGTCTAGAATTTAAAACATGTGCGAATATGTAAAGTTAGAAAAATATATTAAAGTTAGCTCATATAAATAAACAAAAAAATGATCATAATGTATATAATTTATGTGAAATGATCCATGAAATAACATGTTCAAAATGTATATGTCAAGTGGCACATATATAAGTAAAACTATCTATAGTCCATAAAATAAAACTAACTATCAAGACGATCAGTCAAATCAAGTCGCATCTTTGTTCCATGTGGATTTGAAGTGGATGCCTAAGTATACCCATAGCCTCCTCCATGCTCTCTATCGCCCACTTCAACTGCCACATGAGTAGTATGATGAATGATATATCCTAAGAGAGAAATTGATGCTCCTAATGTTGGCAATATCGTTTGATGTTGATATGGAGCGAAAATACTAAGAGATAAAGGAGTAAAAATTTGTGGAATCAGAGCATGTCATTAAGGATCAACACACGCTCCTAATCTATTTTGGGGCATGCCATGCCCAACTCCCTAAAATGACCTCATATCAAAATAGTTGGGTTTTTTACCCAACTCAAACTCAACCTATAACTTTCTCAAAACATAAAGGGGCACCTCACATTTTCCATGTGGTGGAGTATCAAATACCATCCACCATATGTCCCAAAAATGTGCAACTATTTGTGGGTGCCTACACTATTTAATTGAACTTCATTTTTTATTGGGTGAAATTGGTTTATTTGTATGGGGGTTAATGAAATATTAGCAAATGGTTTGTTTGCTAATATGAAGGTGCAGGATTTCTTTATAAGATAACCCATCAAGATAAAATTGTCTTCTCTTTTCTCTCCATCAATGGAAACTATCTAACTCTGCAATGATGGATCGAAAAAAGTCGACAACAATTTGCATTGAAGATGAAAATCATGCTAGATGGGGGGGAGGTTAGGCTCATCTTTTACCAAATTCATATTTTCTTAAATGACATTTAGGTTTGAATTTATGTTCTATCGTAACTGATTTTGATCAATTGTAGGACATGGGGGGTTAGGAGGTGGAGAGAGTGGGGAGGGTGGAGATGTGGGGTTTTTTGGTAGTAGGATATGATGTGGAGATGGTGGATGTAAGGGGTTTTTTGGCAGGTCGGTATGTATGTGTAGACATCTAAATTTGACCACTTCCATATGGTCAAAGTCATCTCCTTAATCATCCCTTTGCTCGTTTACTTCATTCATTTTGCTGGTATTAATTAAATCACTAATTTAATTAATATTTCATGTCTTCCATAAGGTTTCTAAAGTATTTAATTTAATAAATACTTTTCCCTTCTTTCCTCTCTAAATTAAATAAATGTATCACTTTATTTAATTTAGTCATATTATCTTTTGAATTTTAAATTCCTCACTTTCTCTCTCATTGTCGCATCCTCCAACTTTTGCAAGTTGGTCTCTAATCCCTCTTAACAATCTAACCCTATTTCTTAGTCATAATTAATTTATGATTAAGATGTGCACACCCCTAATCATCATTACGGTCCCATCCTCCATAATTTCCCACTTGCCTGTAAACTTCATTAATTAGTCTAATCAAGTACTTGCACAACATTAATCACTTAGTTAGGTCAGCCTAATACCCATATCATTTATGGAATGTGTCCTAAGTCAACTTCATTAAAGGTTTCCTCCTTTTGGAGAAGGCACTCCATTCCCCATGTGAACTTTTAATTCACATTTAATCCCCCAATGCATTCCTTTGAATTTAAAATTCCTTCTCATTCCCAGGTGGATATTTGAGGAATTTTTAATTCCCCACATGTCCTCTCACCCACATGGGACAAGGACCTTCTTTATGAGATATTTTCCTAATCCCAAGGTACTATGTACTACCTCCAAGTCATGTACTCTTCTTCCACCTCATGTACACATCATCCTTTTCAAGCCACTTCACATGCCACATGTCAAGATGTGAGGGCTTGTGAGTTCTCAACTCACCTTAGCCCTACATCTTGATATTGGTGGCTTAATCTTGACCATCTATTTCTCTAGATAATTCCAAATTCTCTATAAATACCCCCTCTTTTCTCTCATTTTAGGAGAGATCATTCATGCTAGCCAAACTCTTGCAAAAAATTTCCTTGAACCATACTTAGCCATTTTTTATACTTGTATCTGTTTTCACCCATTTTTCCATCCATCCTAAAATCCACATTTGCATCTTTTTTCATCCAAGGAGCATACAACACCAAAGATTGAAGGGCCAACCAAAGGATCGATTTGAGACAAGCTAAAAGGTTCCATTTTGTTGTCTTTATTTTGTATTGAATCCAACTAGGCTAATCTTGAGGTGTAGGGTGTTTTTAGTGTTATTTTCTCTCTTTTATTTGCTACTTGTATTCTAGTTAGTAAATTCGCCCTATCACATTTTTGGCACGCTCGATGGGACCCACAAACGGGCCTCTTGCTTTCACGTTTGCTAATTTTTGACTTTTTGCAAGTCCAGGTTATAGAGGGGCGGACCTAACCTACAAAGGGGAAAATACGACCTACAGAGGGGTGGACTTGACCTTCTTGGGATAGACCTGACCTACAGGGGAAGACCTAACCTGACAAACAAGCGGACCTACTCTCCGCAAGTGGACCCAACCTTGCTCAAGCGTGGACTTGCCCTCCATAGACTATAGAAAGTGTTTTTGGAAAATTCTTCATAGAGGGGCAGACCTGACCTATAGACAAGTGGAATTGACCTACAGACAAGCGGACTTGACCTGTAGACAGGTGGAATTGACTTGCAAACAGATGGACCTTCCCTCTAGATAGGTGGACCTGACCTCTAGACAGGCAGATTTTCCCTAAACAATTTTTTCCAAAAGGTAAAATTTCACTTTTTAGCAATCTTTTTGGTTGTTTTAAGGGTTTTTAACCCCTAACTTAGGTACATATTTTAACTAGGGGTGTTAATTAACCTTGTTTTATGTGTTTGTTGGTAAGCTATTTGATATATCCAATCCCCTTGCACTATTCGGCGATCCTCAGTGACGAGAAATCGTAGCTTACCAAGTCCTTTGAGTTATCCTTTTTAATTTTTCTTAACAGGACTTGCTTGGGGATTTCATCACCCCAAGGGATGATTCCAACCACGTGTACTAGGAGAGTATATAAATGGGGGAGAGAAAAAATTGTACCTCAATCCAATCACATTGTAATTGGCAAAGCATTGGGATGACATGAAGAGTTGGTTCGAGCCTTTAAGGTTCTTGACTCACGCTTGTAATGGGTTGGTGTTCACGGTTTGGGCCTCACAAATTGGGTGTGTATCGAGGACTCCCTAGTAACTATGTTCATCCTATAATAGAAGACTTTGTCAACCATAGCCTCTCTACTAGACTTAGGTTTGTGTTTTCTAAATTGTCTTCTTTGTGCGAAACCAATGATTGTCTGGTTCATTTCACTCAGCCATATCCTTTTCATTGATGATTATTGTGTTTTGAGTCCTTTTCTTTAGTATTTTTGTCAAAATTCAAGTTTAAACCTATCCAGGAGTGAACCTGACCTATAAATAGGTGAACCTAACCTTTGAACAGGTGAACTTGACCTTGAACCAGCCTTTTCCAACCTTTTTTAGCCAATTTTGATCAATTTTTTCTCCATAGGCAGACCTTCCCTCCCGATAGGTAGACCTACCCTCCAGGGGAGAACTTGACCCATCAAGGGGTGAACCTGACCTACAAACCAGTCCTTTGGAGCCTGTTGTAGCCATTTTTGACCAACTTTTTCTCCATAGGTGGACTTGACCCATCTAGGGGTGGACCTGACCTTTGACCCACCCCGTTCAGGTTTGTTTTGGAAAAAATTTACCATCTTTTGTTCCTTGGGTGAACCTTCCCTTCACAGGGGCATACCTAACCCTTGATCGATCAACCTTATCATCTGTTTCATCATTCGGGGCACCCGTTTCACCGTTTCAATCTCTCATTTCCCTATTTCAAACATTCGTACACTTGTTTAAAGAGTCCACTCGCCATCCTAAATGTTCATTCCCTTAGTTTGAGCATCCATTCACCCATTTGGAGTCCTCTTTTACCCATTTCAAAAACACATATTGGTTATTGTTTCCCTATTTCAGATCATCGGTATTCCATTGAAACCTCATTAAAGCAATTATCCAAGTTGACTAGGTGTTCATCTTTAATCATCATCCATCACAACCAACTTAGGATTATCATCTGTCCTAAGTCGGTCATCCTCGTCGGCCCAATCAATCCAATTCAATCTAAAGTTGGATTCGATGTTGTTATCATACATCCCCCCTTTAGTCGTTTAATCAACACCTAGCATTACTAAGGATCACTCTTGAACTCAGTTTCAGATTTTGATCATTATCATTCATCCTAATCAATCATCAATCCAAATCAAATCATCATATCAACCAATCCACCCAGTCCGATCTCATCAAACAAAATCCACTTCAGTCAAATCAGATCAATCCTATCAAGCCACATCCTCGTCAGCTAATCAATCATCAAATCGAATCAATCTTATCGGGCCACATCCTTGTCGGTTAATCAATCATCAAATCAAATCAATACTTTCATCACCAAGGTCATCCTAGCATCCTAGTCCATCATATCATCTTGCATGCCTGTTCAGACCCAATCACAAACAAGGAAAATGGCCAAAAAACAATCCCAACCAAACATCCCTCAAGATCTGAACAACATAGCTAATGTCTCACGAGACCCCCATAATGGTGCAAACATCCCTCGGGATCTGCACAATGGTACATCATCACAATCCAATATTGACAGTCAAAACACATCACCCCTCGAGGATGAAAACATGGTCATTTAGCCTGAAATTACATTTGAGGAACACTTTAGTAACCTGGTCAATGTGCAAATGATAGATCGCCTTCTTAAAAAACATGGAGAAGAAATTTTGGCCCACTTAATTGAGAAAGGTTTCAAGCTGCATGTTATCAAATAGATTTGTACCCTACTGAATACAAGATTCAGCAATCTAATGACACATGGAAACCTTCTTCAAATGTGGGTGATCTGAACAAAGAAGGAATATCTAGAGTGAGTTGGTTCTCTGAATGATGGATCATATTCTAAATATTTTCTGAGAAAAAGGATAGAAGGATGAACTTAAATTAAAACTTAAATCTAGTTGGTATTTCACTCGAAATTATGAGATTCAAACACTGACACCCACAACAGCTTTCCTATCACAATAAATCTCACAATCTCACTGGCACATACTTCCATCAGTATTTTACATGAAGATTCCCAAACGAAATAAAACGAACAACCTGAAACTATGCAATTTTGAAACGCAACTTACTACAGCAAGACATAAAAGGATTCTGATTTGAACCACAAGGACATCAAACTACTATTATAAAAATGAGACAAAAATGAGAAGGAGAATTCTACTACTTTATTAAAACTGAAAGAGTGTATGTCTGAACTAAGTACAACTGAGTTTACAAGCTCCATAATGCTAAGAGCGAGAAACTATCCTCTAAACTAAGAAGGAGAAAAAACTAAGTTTTCCTTAAGATATAATCCTCTAAAAACCCTAATACGAGCTCACAAGAAAAGCTCAAGGAAAAGGTCTCAAACTATCTCAAAAATATTCATAAAAGTAGAAAAAACTCACTGTTTCCATGAACATACTGAAAAGCCTCTAAAAATAGGCTAAATCTGCTTTAAATTTGTTGGTGTAATTAAATATCTTGTACCTTGTCCTAGGTCATGATTACACCTTAGTTAAGTTTACTTAGGGACCACATAGGGTTGTTGGAGATTTTCCACTTTTGGTGGACTTGACATGTCATTACCTCATCACTTCCACCTTTTTTGGACACATCATGTGATTATCTCTCCACCTTTTGTGGGTGATCCACCTTTTGTGGTGATTATCACATTATCAGTTTTCCACTTAAGGTGGAGTGATAACTTTTCATAGTTGTCTCATGTCATAAGATTATGACACTTGTCATAATCTTATACCCTTCTATGTTCTCACCATGGCTATATAACCAAGGGGTCCTCTATGTACATTTTCTCATTACATTCTATTCTATTGATAGAATACAGTTTATTCTTGTCATCTTGCTTCTATCTCTCTTATGTGTGTGCTTTCTATTAGGCCTCTAGATCTTGGGTGGCTACCTCCATAGCCAATTCTTTCAAAATCAAATAAAGCACCTTATCTCTCCAACAGGAAACTCACATCCGACTCAAGTTAGAAAATAAAACAATCTACTAAAAATAGCAAGAGATAAAAATGCTTTGCTTTACATGATTGCAGATTTTGCAATTTGGCCTATTTTTGCTATTAAAGATTGCTAAATATTTTGCAAAAAGAATACAACTTATATCTCCATTACAACAATTGATTTTTCTCAAAAAAATCACAAAAAATACTAGGCAATATTGTTCTCTCAATACTTTAATTGATTTCTTCAAAATCAATTAAAAACAAAAGCCAAGGCATATATGATATTATTTTGCAATTTCTTTATTGATTTTCTCACAAAATCAATTAAAATCTAGGATAATATCCACTTCAACTCTCACTAAGGCATAAGCATGAACAAATACCCCAAGGCATGCTTAAGAATCTTCACCTTTGTCTTCAAATGGTCAAATCCTTCACTAGGTAAGCTTAATTTCTAATATATTATGGCTTCTCCACTTCATTTGAAAAACAAGAATGGCCATTAATGTTGTGGCCTATACATACTTGGTCTCTGATTTCTCTTTACATTCTTATGACTTATTCTTCTTGGTCACCTTGTAATACAGTTTTTGATGCTTTTATAATCTATTGTGCTTGTTATTTTGTTATCTCCATGTTTTCTTGAGGGAGCTCAAGCTTTGAACTTGGGGTTCTTTGTGTTTTCTATGGCCACCATGATGAGAGCTTATCTCCTTTGTCTCTTGTTTTGTAAGCTCAGTCACGACTATATGTGTTCTCCTTCAAGCATGCAATGGTAAGTTTCGCTCCAGCCATATATTTCTTTCTGCAGAAAGCTTAAGAAAGCTTTTCTTTTTACTTATAATTTCATGACCATACTTAGGTCGCACCATGCATATTTCTGAAAGAGCATATTGAAGCTTTTGGGCTCGACCCAAAACAAGAACTTCTTTCTTCTTTCACATTTTGAGAAAACCCCTACATGGATATCATGAGAATTGAAAGAAATTTGTATTCTCTTTTATGAAGCTTGACCCATGTATTTTCATTATCTTCTTTTGCATTTTCTTTATAAAACCCTGACATGGGTGATAATAGAAAGCATCTATTTTTTATTATTTGTAGAAATCTCCATATGGGTAAACCTAGAATGGAAAAAAATATATGTTTTGATATTCATGTAAAATTGGCTCGATCCATGTTGATTTTTTACTTACTTTGCACTTTTAGTTGTAAAACTAGACATGGGCATTCGTTACTTTGTAGAAATATCACCTCCTTTAGAGCTCGCTCGACCCACTATGAATGTTGCTTTCCTTTTGAAATCTTTGTGGTTTCCTTATAAAAGCCTTCATGGTTGACTAAAAATTGTAAAAGCTATGCTTTTTGTTCAAAATCCCAATGTGCGTGTATGAGAAATAAACAAAACCTGCATATTTTGATAACTCTATAAAATCTAGGCTCCATTTAGCATTTGAATTCTTCAATTTTTAGTATATGGGTATTTTTTTATTTATGAAGAAAATATATTTATGAATGTATTAATGTTGAAACCTTCACACAGGTTCATGAGATTCTAAAAAATGCATCTCTTGTTTATATCTTCAAATTCCATTTCCATGTTGTTTCTTCCTTACATGCAAAATTCTTTTGAGTGAGTCTATAGATGAATGGTTTACCTTGGTCTCCCATGCACTCATAGCTACGCTCTTGGCGGATGCATTCCAAATCTTCATTCAAACTTGTCCTTTATCACTTTGTTCACTCTAGAAATGACTTTGTGTTTAAATCCTTGTCAAAAATGTGCAATTTCTTGTCTAATACTTGATATTCTTTGAAGAGATAGTTTGGAATCATGACAAAACAATTCCCTCAGGCAGTGTATCTTGATTGTTTACTTTCATTACTTTCAAATAACAGTAATACAACAACTCTATTTAAAGCAATCATTTGCACTTTTCAGCCATAATGAAATTGATTGTTCTATTGATCATTGCACTTTCTTTAATCAATTACACCAGTTACTATACTGATGGTTGCCATCCACTATTCAGATAGAAACCTAAAGCTCTCTTCACTTTTCTTTATGCACAAATACCCTCCTTGAATGAAAATCTGAAACAACACACTTCGTTAAGGCATTATGTATGCATATTCACTATCCTTGATTGAAAGAAAGAACACTGTTGAACCAAACCTTGCAAGACATTATGCACATGATGAATAAATAATACTTGTGGCAAAAGAACATAAACCATACAAAAATGTTTGAGATGAATGTACTCGGTTAAATTGATTGAGCGGATTAAACCCACTGTTCACCTGTAGCTTTCAAAAAGCATTGACATGATTGTTACGAATGCATAGTTGGTTTAATGGTTTGATGGATTACTCTTCTTTACTCTTTTAGTTGTATATCATTTCTTTCCTTGATGAATATGATGATGCAATCTCTTTCTCAACCCACTTGTAATGAATAGGGGAAACATGTTGAGCTCTACCTTTGTGGGAGCCTGTTTTCCTCCACATGCTTGGTCTTTCGAATGATAATTAGCTTCATGATTTTCCCTATACTTGCACAAAGAAACAAACGATGTTAGCATAAAAAACAATATATCATGATCATGTTGATATTTCTCCTTCAGCTCATGTTCTTCACTTTTCTCCTTAATGGTTCTATTGTATGATTAGTAGCAGATTGCATTATTGTTGATGGTTCATATATTTATCTTCATAGTCAGAGCCTCTGACATCCCTCTCTCCCTTCCTACAGGTCAACAGAACTTGGAGAAACAAAAGGTGCACCACTTCAACATCGACCATCAGCCAATTAGGTAATGATGATTATGTTGTTACTTATGTGATTTCTTCTTTTAATGCATCTTCCATAATGTAGTGTGATTCTAGTGATGCACTATGACAGTCACATCCATGGCTAGTGTGGATATTTGATTTCAATCCTATGCTTTTCATTTCAAAAAGAAAATGCATCTCGATGCAATGTTGTATTATCATTTGAATTCTCACAATCAGATGAAGCTCTATAAATATGAATTATTCATGAAATAAATAAAAGCAATCTGAAATGCTTTATTATTGTATGCTCAATTTTGTACTCCATTTGATTCTAAAATATCAAATAGCAACTTCTAAAATTTTGTTTCCTCATTTTAATGCACAACTGTCACTTGACGAATAATGAACAAAGTGCAAAAAACACTTAAGCATAATGCAGAAATAACTGTAACCTCACTTAAGATATAACAATGTTTAATCCAACTCCACCAATTGAGCTGTAGCGAAAAAATTGGTAACATTTTGGCAATTTCTGCTAAATACTTTCCTGCTAAGCATAGATTAGTTTCCTTAACATGCTCCATTGGGCATGGAGTCAAAGTTTCCCCTTCATGAAACTCAAAAATATGAACAACAACACTCTAAACAACAACAAAATAAAACAAAAGAACAAGAAGCAAACTAATAGGACCTAATGGCCAACAGAACATGCACAACATCACTTAGGGTAAGCAACACTACTAAAAGTAAATGTGTGGAACACACTTATTTGCAATACTACTCTACTTATCTACGAGATAGAATTATCTCAGAGGCAATGCTTGAGGTGGATCCCATTAACTGGGATAGACAACACCTCTCCAGTCAACTTGGAAAGTTGGAACGCGTTGTGTTCCTTGCACTCTGTGATCACATAAGGCCCGTCCCAAATTGCATCGAACTTGGAATATCGTCCAGGTCTACTTTTAAATTCATTCCACTTGAAAACTAGATCTCCAATAGTGAACTCATGTGGTCTTGCCCTCTTATCAAAAGAGTTCTTCATCTGAGCTTGATGTATCTCCAGCTGCCTTAGAGCCTCCTTTCTGGTTTCTTCAAGCTCTACCAATTGTGCAAATCTCACTTCAAGAGGTTGTTCCTTCAGCAATTCCAGCTCTTTAACATAACTTAAAGTTGGTAACTCAATAGAAACAGGTAACTTAGCTTCTTTTCCATAAGTTAGAACAAAATTTGAACAACCAATGGCCCTTTTAGGAGTTATTCTATCAACCCAAAGGGCTAACTTAAGCTTTTCATGCCATGTCTTTTGGTTATCCTCAATAGTCTTCTTTATTATCTGAATCAGATTCTTATTTGTAGATTCTTCCTGACCATTTCCCTACAGATAATAATTAGAAGACGTGTTCAAATAAATATTATTTCTAACTTACCAGTCAAAAACCCTTAAGCCACTAAAATCCAAACCATTATCAGAAATGATTGAATCTAGAACACCAAATCTTGACACGAGATCCTAATAGAAGTTAAGCACTGAAGTCTCATTTGCTTCCTTTAAAGCAATTGCCTTAGTCCATTTGGTAAAATAATTTGTGGCAGTAAGTATCCACTTATGACCCACGCTTGAAGGCGGATTGATAGGACCAATAAAATCTAAGCCCCACTTAGCAAAGGGTTGTTCTACTTGGATCGGATGCAGGGGCAATAGTGCAATCCTCTATTTTCTAGAAAATAAAGCACATTTCTCACATTTTCTAACCCAAGCAATAGCATCTTTAAACATATTTGGCCAATAATAACTAGCTTGCATAATTTTTAGGGTTATTGTCCTTGCAGCAAAGTGACCTCCTAAAGGTCCATCATGAAACTCTGCTAAAAGCTTGTCAACTTGATTAGGTTGAATATATCTCAGTAAAACACTTTGGAAATCTCTCCTATAAAGAATGTCATCAATTATTGCATAAGGAATGGCTTGTAATCTGTAATACCTTCTTTTCGCTCTATCTAAGCCTTCGGGGCACTCACTAGTTTGCAAATAATGCATCATTTGTTGTAACCAAGTAGTAGGGGATGATGGAACAACATCTGCAACATCATTATTTAGCACTCTATCCATATTTTCAACTTCTTTTAAATTGTTGTCTTCATTACCAAAAATCTTCTCACACAAACCTTTTCCTCGAATGGGCTTGGTCACCTTTATGTCAACGTCAAATTCCATTACCTTGGTAATCCAACCAGCACGCTTATCATTTATATCCTTGTTAAGTAAGAAATACTTAATAGTCGAATGAGCAACCAACAAATGGATCTTGCTATTGGAAAACATATGCCTAAATTTCTTTAAACTTCTCACAACAGAAAACACATGCTTCTTGACAAAATATTTTACCTCATAATCATGTAACACCTGGCTAAAAATGCAATAGGCTGCTCTAAACCTTCCTCGTTTTGTTGTCATAACATAGCTAAAACTATATCTACTCCTCCAATGGAATACACGATGAAGTCCTTGTCAAAGTTTGGATTGATGATAATAGGAGCAGCTGCAAGGGCCTCCTTAATTTGCATGAAGATCCTCTTACCTTCCTTGGTCCAATTGAATGGCATATTCTTTTTAAGCATAGAAGTGAGGTTGCAACAAAGCTGCAATATTTGGTATGAACCTCCTCACGAAATTTATTTTTCCAAGAAAACTTTACAAGCCTTTCTTGTTAGTTGGTAACATTTGGCAATTCAAGAATCATTGAGACTTTTTCAAGGTCTATAGAAATACCTTGCTTTGAAACAATGTGTCCAAGTAGTTTTCCTTCATGCACTAAAAATATACACTTCTTCGGATTGAGAAACACCCCGAACTCTCTGCATCTCTGAAAAATCTGCTCCAAATGATCAAGATGTTCATTAGCATTTCTAGAAAAAACAATAATTTCATCTAAATATACCAGAACGATTTTGTTCATAAGGCCATGAAAGGCCATATCCATCACTCGTTGAAACGTTGCTCCAACATTGGACAAGCCAAAAGGCATCTTCTTGTAGGCCATTGTGCCCCACTTGGTGGTAAATGTTGTCTTGAACTGATCCTCTTGCTTCACTAGAATCTGGTTGTAACTTGAATAACCATCTAGCAAAGAAAATTTGTCAGAACTAGAAACTACCTAAAAAATTTGCTCCATGGAAGGGAGTGGGTAGTGATCCTTCAATGATGCTTTATTTAAATCTCAAAAATTGACACATAATCTGATTTCCCCACTTTTCTTCTTGACTGGTACTAAATTTGACACCCAAGAGGTGTGTTTGATAGGAAAAATAATATCACTCTCAACTAGTTTATTTAGTTCGGCCCCCATAAGATGTTCTAATTTTGGGTTAAGTGGTCTTTGTTTCTGCCTCACTAGTTTTGTATCTGGTTCTAGTTCAATAGTATGTTGGGCTAGTTCTAGGTTAAAACCTTTCAAATCCTTATACTCCTAGGAAAAAACTTCATTAAATTTCTAGCACAACAGAATAAATGCTTGGCATTCCTCTTCATTACATACCTTTCCCAGCTTGAGAAGCTTTCCTTTGAAGATTCCAATGGCTGCATAAAGTTCTTCTTTAACAGTTAGGTTGCACTTGTCCTTACGCACTTGGTCATCTGAATTGAACACAGATTCCAAGGTCACCAATCCTTTTGGCAGCTTGTTGGTCTTCAATTGCACAATTTGGTCATCATATTGTTTTTGCCATTTTTGTTGGTTTCCATCTACAAACTCAACATCAGCAATCAAGAAATTTATAATTTGCTCATCGCTATCAAAAACCTGCCAGCTCACATTATTGTCAGGCACAAAAGGTTTGACCACTATTTTTACATATTGACATGCCTCTACTTTATGAATTTCATTGGGAATATCAAACTGGGCTCCTATGGTAGTGAACCTATCAACATGTTTATTTTGATTACAAGGAATTGAAATAATATTAAAAGCATCAAAATATTCCATTAAATCCCATACACAATGCTTATATTTCTTAAGCAAATCACTCTTAGCAGCATCTAAATTTTTTATCTGATTTACAATTAGTTTTGAATCACCATAAAATTGCAAGCATTTAATACCTATTTTGTGGGCCCATTTGAGGCCATGTACCAATGCTTCATACTTAGTTGTATTATTCAAGCAGCTGAAAATGAATATGAAAGTTGAATAGTATTTACCTCCTTCAAGTGATATCAACATAGCCCCACCTCTGGCACCAATACTACTTCTTGAACCATCGAAGTAAAGCTTCCAAAGCTTGTTTCCTATTTATGTAGACTGTTTCTAGTCTTTACAAAGATTAGGCATATCAAAATTAGGTTCTTGAATCATATAGACTCCTAATCCTATCTCATCTATGTGCTGAAATAGATCAAGCTCATGATCTTCGGCTGCCCAATCATCTAGATTGATATTGTCTATATGGGTGCTACAGTATGAGGTCATGGTGTGCTCCTCCAGTGCAGAGGTGGCATAGAGGTTAGCATTTATAGGATTTGGTGAATATGGTTCGATATGGTCTTTGGCGAGAGGCTTAAAATTTATGGTCACTTTTGTACCATACCTTGTTCTAAAAAACAAATGGGAACAATCAGAAGATAGAAACCCGCCCAACTTGGTTGTAAAATCCCTTGAGAGACAAATAGAAAAGTGCAGTGGTAAGTCAATGACATGTATATCCTGATGAATAGAAAAACTCAAGGAAGTGTGCAAGGTAAGAGCTAATTTTTTGATAATACTAGCAGTTTTAACAACAGATCCATCTAGTTGCACTACACCTTTCTGAGGATTAGGCTCATAAACAAGACCTAACTTATCGGCTAAACTCTTAGGAATAATTGAACTACTGGCACCAGAATCAACCATCTACAATTATGAACGATTTTATCGCCAATAATCAGACTTAATTAGAATGGGGGAGGCTTTACCTCTTTAGTTTTCTACGAATTTTTATCCTCCAAATCATTAGCAAGCACAACCTTTGCAACTCCTTGATTGGCATTGTCAAAAATAGACAACTCAGCTAAAGCTTCCTGCAATAAACCTTTTTGTCCTGGAAGGTGCAAAGCATCTAATACTGACATACTAACAGTAGTTTTCTTAAGATGCTCAACAATATTAAATGATGAAGAATGTACTTTCTGCTGGTTTTTTGTGACATGAGCATCATTTTTCCTCTACAAAGGCTATGAATGTGTCTTTGAATGCTCCCTGCTAGATATCTCTTGGCCTCTTTGCAGAATCTACACTTTAGGCTGTGCTGCAACGTTAACATTTGATGGAATGGGCTACTTACTATTTGTAGGCTACTCCTGTGAACTTCTAGGTTGTCTCAGATCCATAGCTCTCTTTTTCGACCTGGTGTTAGCCGAAATAGGAGAATTTTGCTGATCTAGACAATTCACGCCACAGAATTCAAAGCTCTGCCAGTTTGGCAAGGCGACTTCCACGTTAGCTTACTATTCTTGATTTTGATCTGCAACATTTTCCAAACTAGCATAACTATTTTGGACCATTAAAGCCTGATTTCTCATGCCATTAGCGCATGCTAATTGGTTATGGGGCTAATTGCATGGATAACACCAATCGCAATCCTGGGCAATATTATTTGGGGGCACCAGTTCCTTTGACGAACTAGCTGCATTCAGATTGTATGGCTAGAATGGCTTAGGGTTAAAATTCCTTCTTTGGGCTTGGTAATCATTCTGAAAAGTAGGCCTATTTGGTTGGTTTTGCTGATAAGGAGCTTGATAAGGCTCATGTTCATGACCTACCTACTTCTTAATTCTCACAAGATCATTCCCGAAGGTCTTGAGGAAGCTTTTAATCTCTTGAATCTCTTGGTTTGGGGCTGAGGCAATGATTTCTTGGGCTACGTTATGGTAACTCATCACTAGAACAAGCGATACAACATCTAAGGGAGGTACAACAATAGGAGTAGGTGGCTATATTTTTGGAAACAAAGGCATAGGAGGTATTGGAGTTATGTCTCCAGTTTGGATGAGACATTTTTCAGCCCTAATGGCTGTCATAGGCATTAGGGAGTATATGCCCACCCATAGACTAAGTCATGACTGCAATTTTACTATTCAATGTGTTTAAGTAAAACAAAAAAGTGTGTGCTGGTAGAGGTTTTACCGTTGCAGGAATCCTATCCTAGGTTATATGAAATTGGTAGTTCAAAGCCAAGTGCTTGTGTGGCGCCCTTTAAATGGTGCTCAACTGCTCCAACAAAGACAGATTATCAGATTTATCAGCAAAATGTTGATATAAACCATTACCTAATGCATCCCATGTCACGATTGAGTTGGTTGCGAGACCTTTGAACCATTGTAACACCTTCCCTTTGAGCAATGTAGCCAACATCCTTAAGCAATGTCCTCCTATGTGATGTTGTGAACTGAGCATAATGTGGCTACGTCATAGATGTGCTCAACTAGTGTAGTGAGGTCCTCCTCAGTGAAGTATGGAAAAATTCTAAGGGCTACAACTGGGATGTCATCATGTTGAGCGATATCTAACATACTACCTCCATTAAAAGGTGCGAATGGGTGTTGCCTTGGCATTGCCATTAGCGGTGCTTGTGAAATTGGAACCGGTACTCCTGGTGACAAAACCAAGGGACTGAAAAATAGGAGGTGTTGACTTCGATCTTGCAAGTGTCTCAAAGAGCCTCCTTGTTGTTCTGCCTCTTCTTCAAGGTGGAGACAACTCTCGATATTCGAAAGGTGCACTACTTGATCTTGTTTGTATCTTTCTCATTTGTAGGCTGCACTAGCATGCAAAATCAAGACCGAAGTCACCAGGTATATTGAAATGAGCCTCCAAAAGGCTAAAAAAATATGTTGCATACACCAAACAGTAAATTAAAAACTCTAAAATTTGTATGATATGACTTTGCAGGTCCCACCGGGCATGCCAAAAATTGTTATCAAATAGATTTACACCCTATTGAATACAGGATTCAACAATCTAATGACACATGAAAACCTTCTTCAGATGTGGGTGATCTAAAGAAAGAAGGAATCTCTAGAGTGAGTTGGTTCTCTGAATGATGGATCCTATTCTACGTATTTTCTAAGAAAAAGGATAGAAGGATGAACTGAAATTAAAACTTAAATCTAGCTGGTATTTCACTCAAAGTTATGAGATTCAAACACTGACACCCACAATAGCTTTCCTATCACAATAAATCTAACAATCTCACTGGCACATACTTCCATCAGTATTTTGCATGAAGATTCCCAAACAAAATACAACAAACAACCTGAAACTATGCAATTCTGAAACACAACTTACAACAACAAGACATAAAAGGATTCTAATTTGAACCACAAAGACATCAAACTACTATTATAAAAATGAGACAGAAATGACAAGGAGAATTCTACTGGTTTATTAAAACTGAAAGAGTGTATATGTCTAAACTGAGTACAACTGAGTTTACAAGCTCTAGAATGCTAAGAGCAAGAAATTGTCCTATGAATTGAGAAGGAGAAAAAACTAAGTTTTTTTCAAGATATAATCCTCTAAAAACCCTAATTCGAGCTCACAAAAAAATCTCAAGGAAAAGGTCTCAAACTGTCTCAAAAATTTGCATAAAAGCATAAAACAGTCACTATTTCCATCAACATACTAAAAAGCCTCTAAAAATAGGCTAAATCTACTTTTAAAACAAATAAAGAACCTTATCTCTCCAAGAGGAAACTCAAATCCGACCCAAGGTAGAAAATAAAATAATCTGCTAAAAATAGCAAGAGATAAAAACACTTTACTTTATCTTTGCTTTACATGATTGCAGATTTTGCAATTTGGCCTATTTTTGCTACTAAAGATTGCTAAATATTTTGCAAAAAGAATACAACTTATATCTCCATTACAACAATTGATTTTTCTCAAAAAAATCACAAAAAATACTAGGCAATATTGTTCTCTCAATACTTTAATTGATTTCTTCAAAATCAATTAAAAACAAAAGCCAAGGCATATATGGTATTATTTTGCAATTTCTTTATTGATTTTCTCACAAAATCAATTAAAATATAGGATAAAATCCACTTCAACTCTCACTAAGGCATAAGCATGAACAAATACCCCAAGGCAAAAAATAAAAGATACCTTACCTAAGCCTAGACTCATAAAATATTTGATGAATCATGTCTAAAGACTTAGATAAATATCACCACATGAAGATTAAAAGGAAAACCGACCTAGGGCATTGATTTAAGTTTGATTAAAACACAAAACTCCTAAATTTTAATCTATCCACTAATGTATTGTCAAATGGGAATATTTAGGACAATCATAATGTTCGACCTAAATTTGAATTAGGGAAAGAAGCAAAACAAGTCAAACCCTAAAATCATTTCATTTGCAATCATCACTTTTGAAGACTTGGGCTCTACCTAAAAGGATGGTGCTGCCATGAGCAAGCTCAATTTGTAGCTCGCATGCTTAAGAATCTTCACCTTTGTCTTCAAATTGTCGAATCCTTCACTGGGTAAGCTTAATTTCTGATATATTGTGGCTTCTCCACTTCATTTGAAAAACAAGAATGGCCATTAAGGTCACGGCATGTACATACTTGGTCTCTGATTTCTTTTTACATTCTCATGACTTATTCTTCTTGGTCACCTTGTAAGATAGTTTTTTATGTTTTTATAATCTTTTGTGCTTGTTATTTTGTTATCTCCATGTTTTCTTGAGGGAGCTCGAGCTTTAAGCTTGGGGTTATTTGTGTTTTCTATGGCCACCATGATGAGAGCTTATCTCCTCTGTCTCTTGTTTTGTGAGCTCATTCGAGGCTATATGTTTTCTCCTTCAAGCATGCAATGGTAAGTTTCGCTCCAGCTATATATTTCTTTCTGTGAAAAGCTTAAGAAAGCTTTTCTTTTTACTTATAAATTCATGGCCATACTCAGGCCGCACCATACGTATTTCAGAAAGAGCTTATTGAAGCTTTTGGGCTCGACCCAAAATAGGAACTTCTTTCTTCTTTCACATTTTGAGCAAACCCCTACATGGATATCATGAGAATTGAAAAAAAAAATTGTATTTTGTATTCTGAAGCTTGACCCATGTCTTTTCATTATCTTCTTTTGCATTTTCTTTATAAAACCCTAATATGGGTGATAATAGAAAGCATCTATTTTTTATTATTTGTAGAAATATCCATATGGGTAACCTGGAATGGAAAAAATCTGTGTGTTTTGATATTCATGTAAAACTGGCTCGACCCATGTTGATTTTTTACTTACTTTGTACTTTCAGTTGCAAAACTAGACATGGGCATTCGTTACTTTGCAGAAATATCACTTCCTATGGAGCTCACTCAACCCGCTATGACTATTGCTTTCCTTTTGGAATCTCTGTGGTTTCCTTATAAAAGCCTTCATGGATGACTGAAAATTGTAAAATCCATGTTGTTTGTTCAAAACCCCAATGTGGGTGTATGAGAAATAAACAAAACCTGCATATTTTGATAACTCTATAAAATTTGGGCTCCATTTATCATTCAAATTCTTCAATTTTTAGTATATGGGTATTTGTTATTTATGAAGCAAATCTATTTTTGAATGTATTACTATAGAAACCTTCACACAGGTTCATGAGATTCTGAAAAATGCATCTCTTGTTTATATCTTCAATTTCCATTTCCATGTTGTTTCTTCCTTACATGCAAAATTATTTCGACTGAGTCTGTAGATGAATTGTTTACCTTGGTCTCCCATGCACTCACAACTACACTTTTTGTAGATGCATTCCAAATCTTCATTTAGACTTGTCCTTTATCACCTCTATTCACTCTATACATTACTTTATGTGTTTTAATCCTTGTCAAAACTATGCGCATTTCTTGTCTGATACTTGAAATTATTTGAAGAGATAGTTTGGAATCATGATAGAAAAATTCCCTCAAGCAATGTATCTTCCATAATGTAGTGTGATACTAGTGATGCACTGTGATAGTCACATCCACAACTTGTGTGGATATTTGATTTCAATCCTATGCTTTTCATTTCGAAAATAAAATGCATCTCAATGCAATGTTGTATTATCATTTGAATACTCATAATCAAATGAAGCTCTGTAAATATGAATTATTCATGAAATAAATAAAATCAATTTGAAATGATTTATTATTGTATGCTCAATTTTGTACTCCATTTGATTCTAAAATATCTAATAGCAACTTCTTAAATTCTATTTCCTCATTTTAATGCACAACTATCACTTGATGAATAATGAACAAAGTGCAAACAACACTTAAGCATAATGCAGAAATAATTGTAACCTCACTTAAGATATAGCAATGTTTAATCCAGTTCCACCAATTGAGCTGTAGTGAAAAAATTGGTAACACTTCCATCAGGTATCAACCTATCCAATTATAGCGGTTCCACACCTAACATACCCCAAGGTTCACACAACGTACCAGGTGGTTCATACATCCCCAATGTTGCTCTCATAGAAGGTTGGCATCAACCTGAATTCAGCAATGTCATTTTGTATCCCGTTAGCAATCCCTTGCATCCCATAATCTCAGTCATAAGGGATCCTCAAACAACTGATCCCAATGATCCATTTGCCTTTGGCATGCCACAAATTTTTCCACAACTTTCGCCACTAATGCTAACAATACCACCCCTTTCAAATCCACCTCCTGTCAATACTGGGGGCAACACGTTTACTACATTGCCATAGCCTCCCCAATCTAACCTACTACCTCCATTATTGCCACAAGGTACACCCCAACCAAGCACCCCCTTTGGTACCCAACAACCTCCATTGCAAAATACCTCTACATTATCTCAACCACCCCAACAGCAACAGCCGCTATATAACCAACCGGTGTCTTCACAACAACCACCATACCAGTTGCAAAGCAATCCATCTTGACCTCCCACTCAAACCATGTCCTCGTTCCTTGCATCCATATTACGTCCACAAACTCAAACACAATACATCCTGTCTTGGCCCACGCAACATCTCATATCACATCAGCAACCCCCACAATGTCATTATTACCATAACCAACAATAGTCCTAGTAGCAACCACCTTATGCGGCCTCCCAACAGTCGCAGCAATACCCTCAGTATCAACAAGTCAATCTACAACATCACATCCAAGCTCCTCAATAGCCTACCTCACACTTTTATCAAATGAATCCGTGTTATACCTCACAACAACAACCCCCGTATCAACAAAATCCCTTGGCATACCAACAAGGGATGTCATCATCCCACTATCAAAATTCATACCTCAACAATTTTACGCTCTCTCAACAGGATCCTTTATCATCCTACCATCCATATCTATCCAACCCGCCACTAGTCAACTCAGATCTACTAGAAATCAAAGCCGCTTTGAAAGATCTTCAAGCTGGGACTAGAAAATAATCATTCAAATTCGAGGACATATGTCCATATCCATTTGATCCCTCCATCTCGTTGATCCCCTTTCCTAAACATTTTGAAATACACAAATTCAACAGATACAGGGGGAACAAAGATCCTAAGGCCCACTTACAGGAGTTTTACTCCCAATGTCAAGAGGTTATGCACAACAACAACTATCTCTTATGCATGTTCCCATGAAGCCTGACAGGCAATTCCCTAGAGTGGTTCATGACCCTTGAAAGAGGGTCCATAAAATCTTTCATAGACTTGTCAAAAAAAATTGTCTCCTACTTCTCCTTCAATTTGGAGAAAGACACTGACACCTTAGATCTCCTCAAAGAGAAATGACATGAGGGGGAAACTTTTTCTAGCTACCTTTAAAGGTGGTGTGCACTGGCAAGTCGAATGAAGACCCCTCTAAAATAGAAGGACCACATCACCCTCTTCATGGAGAACTCTCATCCTGACATGGCTCATAATTTTAGGTGACATTGTGTCACCACTTTCACAGAGATAGTGGAAAAGGGACCTATCCTTGAACATTCCCTTGTTGCCAAAGGGCACATCAAAATACATAACCATGATAAAGAAAGGTCATTCGGTGACAAGCCACATTTTTGGAACAAGAACAAGAATGTAGTGAATGACGGCATCACAGATACTAAACACATCCAAGTGGATAATACATCCCAAAGAAAACAATCATATGTACCTAATTCCATATCCATACCATAGGGGTCACCTCATCTTCCTCAACCGTCAAACCTGAACAGTCAGTGTAATGTTGAACACCAGTATACTCAATTATCAGAACCCTTGAGTTTCATCTTCAATAAGTTGTTACAAATCAACTATCTGATCACCTACCCTATCACCAAACCACTTGATGGATCCAAACCTAAACCTACATGGTTTAGGGAAAACGAATATTATGAGTTCCATAAAATCAAAGGACACACTCTAAATAAGTGTCAAGGTCTCAAAAACTATGTCCAAGAACTTATTGATTGAGGAGATATCAAAGTCGACACTAGTCAAGCCTCATCATCTAATGCTCAATTACAGATATAACAAAATTCCTTTCCAAACCATAATCAAGGTGCAAGCACCTTCAACAGCAATCCCCAAGATAGTAGCACAAATAACGTAAGCTATAAGAATGTACCCCTCAACTGCAATGGTATTATCCATTACATTGAACAAGTAGAACCCTGTGTATCTATGATACATGTCAAAGCCAAGGACCCTTAGTGTGTTGTTACTACACAATGAGCTCGCATCATTGTCCCTGCAACCTCCACATCCACCTAGCAAAGTCCTATAAACTCTAAGTACAACATTTTGGATCACTTAGGAAAGACCCCTACTTAGATCTCAATCTTGGATCTGCTTAAGTCTTCTCCAATACATCAAGAAATCCTCAACAAAGCTTTACAAGAAACCCATGTACCTAATGACATCGATCCTACGCGATTCCAAGCTTTGGCGGGACACCTAAATTTATCTTATCCACAACACTTTAGCCAGAAAGACATGCCAAATATTGATGCCAATCATAATCACCCCTTGCATATCAAATTCGTGGTTGCCTGTCATAAAATAAAAAGGGTCTTGGTAGATAATGGCTCTTCCCTCAATCTATGTACTCTAAAATTCATAAAATAGGTGGGGTATACTCAAGCAAATTTAAGCAATCAAATCATCATGATCAAGGCCTATGATAATGCAGAAAGAAATTTAGATGGAATTATCAGTCTTCCTATCCAGGTGGGACATGTAGTTCAGTACACTACCTATCATGTCCTTGATCTAGACTTACCATATAATCTCCTCCTTGGCTGCCCATGGCACTACGCTATGCAAGCCATCCCCTCCACGTACCATCAATGCCTAAAATTCCCAATTAATGGAGAAGAGGTTACTATTTATGCTGACTCCCAACCATTTGAGTACTGTCGCACTTTAGAAGTGTCATTTCCCCATTTACATTATTGTCCTAGGGTTGAAATGGGGGCATCTCAGTCATCATCTGCTAATCCACCCTCCACCATGACAACTACTCCATCTTCCACCACCAATCCTACAGTCACAAAAGTACAGATCATTGACAAGGGGTGTGGTGAATACAAAATGCATACTGCTCTTAATGTAGCAACCATGCCACTGTCACCACATGATTATGGTCAACCTTCACATGCTACTCCAAAGGAAGACAAGACTATCACTTTTAGTGTTAAAAACATCCATACTACCACTTTCAAGTCCCCAAGTATCAAGATTGATGCACCAGAAGAGGATATAAGTCAATGGGTATACCGAGAAGAACCCCAACCAGATCCTCCTCTAAAGGAATATTTTCAAGAAGCATATCCTTGGTCATCTAAGTTTACAGAAAAGTATAACTACCAAGGTAGGGGCCTAGGTAAAGAAGAGCATGGGTGGTTGCAACCTATTGATACATCAAAGCTGCCAAAGAACATAGGCATCAGATACGATAAAAAGCATAAAGGACCTGAAACATCATCTAATACCTCCAATAGTGTTGTCATGTATGATGGCTCATTGGAAGACATACCCGAGGAGGAATCCATCATACGTGCATATGATGACGTCGATCACACTGACTTATCATCCATGTTTGAATACCTATTTGTTTATACCATTAGCCTATCCCTTCATCACCCTGAACTTATTGTTTGGGACATATGTGATAGCACACTTGCCAATATGTCTATGGATACATATGTCAACCTCATGGGATTGGGGGAGGATGAACACTCCAGTCACAAAAATAAGAATAAGAGAAATAAAAAGCAGTCATCTAGTGAAAACCTCCCCGAGGCACTTCCTAACCTTGAAAAGTAAAAATAAAGGACACATCTAATGGAAAAAATATTGAAGAGCTATTGAGGGATGGAGATTCCCCTTGTGGGAACTCAATTATCTACATGCTTGTCCATCCCAATTGAAGAGACTCAAGAAGTTAATCTGGGTACTGTCGAAACTCCTAAGATCACATATGTGGCCAAATCACTCTCAGATGCAGAATATGCAATCATTGTTTAGTTACTCCAAGAGGGTATTGTTAACTTTGCTTGGTCATATTCATACATGCCAAGCTTAGACCCTTCTTTAGTGGTTCATTACCTAGACATTCACCCTCATGCAAAGTCGGTCAAATAGAAGCTCTACAAGATGCATCCATAGGAAACACTATTAGTCAAGAAGGAACTGGAGAAATTACTAGATGCAAGTTTTATAGGACCAATTGACTACTCTAAGTGGATCTCCAATATAGTACTAGTTTTCAAACCAAATGGAGACATTCAGATCTGCATGAACGTTAGAGATCTTAACAAGGCCTGCCCAAAAGATGACTTCCCTCTGTCTAACATTGACATGTTGGTCGACCTCACGGTAGGACATGAGATGTTATCCCTTATGGATGGTTTCTCTGGTTATAATCAGATCTGAATTACACCTAAGGACCAACACAAGACCACTTTCACAACACCTTGGGGGACTTTCTGTTACAATGTTATGCCCTTTGGTCTCAAAAATGTAGGGGTGACATATTAGAGAGCAATGATGGTCATCTTCCATGACCTCATCCATATTATCATGGAGGATTATGTCGATGACTAGTTAGGGAAATCCCGAACCTAAGCGAAACATCCTATTATCCTAAAAAAGATCTTTGAACGGTTGGAGCATTACAAGTTATAGTTAAACCTAAAAAAGTGTGTCTTTGGTGTCACATCAGGAAAATTGTTGGGTTTCATAGTCTCCTAAAGGGGTATTGAAGTTGATCCTATTAAGGTGAAAGCTATTCTAGACATGCCACCCCCGCACAATTTGAAGAAATTAAGAAGCCTTCAAGGGAAGATGCAATCCATCTGTCGGTTCATAGCCCAACTCATAGATAAGTGTCATCCATTCACCCATCTTCTAAAGAAAGACTCCACCTTTTGATGGAACCAACAGATTCAGGCAGGTTTTGATAAGATCAAGGAATACCTAGCTCATCCATCAATCTTGATGCCACCTATTCCAAGGAAACCCCTCCTAGTTTATATCTCTGCCACTTCAGTCGCACTGGGGGCATTCTTGGCACAACATGACTAGTCATCAAAAGAAAGAGCAATCTATTACATCATTCAAACATTGGTTGACTATGAATTAAACTACTCTCCCATGGAAAAGGCCCCCCTCGCACTTTTCTTCAAAACACAAAAATTCTAACATTACATGCTTAGCCATCCATTCAAATTAATAGCAAAAATTGATCCACTAAAGTATTTGTTATCCATAACCACTCTAACTAGTCGCATGGGCAAATGGGTCATGCTCCTAAGTGAATTTGACATAGAGTATGGGGAGAAAAAATCCATAAAAGGACAGTTCATAGTTGATCAGTTGGCTGAAGTGCCATTAATAGATGTTTACCCTCTGGACATTGAATTTCCAGATGAAGACGTTTACACAGTCACAGACACACCTGCTTGGACACTGTATTTTGATGGTTCATATACTCATAATGGATCACGCGCAAGAATTCTATTAGTTACCCCTCAAGTTGACTACATCCAAAATCATTCAGGATAGCATTCCCGTGTACCAACAACATGGCAGAGTATGAAGCCCTCCTCACCGACCTTTGAATTGCAAAGCAATGGCACATAACTCACTTGAAAGTCTTTGGTGATTCATTTTTAGTCATCAAGCAAGTTAATGATGAGTTCTTAACAAAAGATGATAAGTTTTTTCCCTATAAACATATGGTGGATGATTTCAAGAAATATTTCACCTTCATACAATTTGATCAAATTCCTAGGGTACAGAACAAAGCAGCTATTGCAATGGCCACTATTGGCTCCCTGATTGACATGCTTAAAGATCAGATGGAATGTGAGTTCTTGTCGAACAACTTTTAATCCCAACATATGATATTCCTGAGACTGATATGGTGTGCAATATCGTGGGTCCTGCTTCCCCCTAGTACCAAGACATTTATACCTATCTCCATAATATTTTACCACCAAACCTCACAAGAAACCAACAAAAATTCTTTACTCAGCGTTCAGCCTGATGCATTATCATCGGTGATACACTTTATCGTCATGTGTATGATGGGATCCTCCTTAGGTGTTTGAATGAGACCGAAGCCCACACGACAATAACAGAGCTACATAGTGGTGTTTGTGGAGCTCATTCAAATGGTATGGCTCTAGCCAAAAGGATTCTCTGAGCTGGATATTATTGGCCTACATTAGAGCATGATGCTTGTGAATTTTTGAAGAAGTTCCTTCCCTTCCAACAACATGCAGATTTGATTCATGCTCCAACACAGGATCTTCAGCCCCTCTTAGCCCTATGGCCATTCTCTCAATGGGGTTTCGACTTGATTGGAAAGATTTCCCACCATCATCTGACAACCATACATTCATAATTACTACCACTAAATACTTCACTAAGTGGGTGGAAGCAATGCCACTCTCACAGATCACCGATACTTAGATCTAAAAATTCATCCTTTACCATATTCTTTGTAGATATGGTATCCCATCCACCATCCTCTCTGATAATGGAAAACCTTTCAAAAACCAATCCATGAAACACCTTTGCAACACCTTTCATATCCAGTATCATTGGTCAACACCTTATTACCCCTAGGGTAATGGTCAGGAAAAACCAACCAACAAGACCCTCATCTGCATCCTCAAAAAGGTTGTCAATAACACTAGTCAAGATTGGTACCTCCATATTCATCCCGCCCTTTGGGCATATCGCACCTCCATTTGCACCCCTACAAGTGTCACTCCATATTCTTTAGTCTATGGCACCAAAGCCATCTTTCCAATTGAAGTTGAGATCCCATCATTGAGAATTTCTCTAAAAAATCTTATCAGCTAGGAGGATGCTCGTGTTGCACGACTCGTACAGCTGGAGTTACTTGATGAAAGAAGAATAAAAGTCTACGATCATCTGCAAGCATATTAGAACTACCTCAAGCGTAACTACAATAAGAAAGTTCATCCTTGATAGTTCCAAGTTGGTGATATCATTCTAAAGAGAACCAGCATACCCAACAGGACTGAGACAAGAAAGGAAAATTTGAGGCAAATTGGTTGGGGCCTTATATCATAGCCACCAAATATGGATCTAGGGCATATAGGTTGACTACTCTTGCAAGAGAGCCCCTCGAAGAACCCATCAATATCATGCATTTGAAGAAGTTCTACACCTGAGTCTACTTGGTAACCCCACCTATCAAAAAAATCCAAAAATCCAAAAATAGTAAAGAGAAATAAGTTCATCCTATGGTGAAAACCACTTTTTGATGGTGCCTTGGATAAGTACATATGGTGAAAACCTGGTAACAGGTGTCATCCTTAGAGGGCTTAATCATTATCTACTTGGCATTCTAGTTATTTTATGCTTTCATCCATACTATCATCCTCACCCATCCCATCTTTGGTTGCTTGGTATATATTGATTAAGCATTGGATGACCCATCTAGGCTATCCCCCATCCTGAGCTTTCAAATATCCCACTTTGAGCGTATGTTGTTCGTCTCATCGTTGGTCAATTTGTGTCTTCATATAGCCCCCCCCATCATGTCGGTCTCTATCTAGATCTCATCCTGTCGTGTCCTTTGTCAAACTATGTTGCCCTTGTGCTATCATGTAGGCAAGGTTGATCATTTGATCTGCCCCCGGGGTATTCTGACCATCACGTGTTGGTCATCCATGACCTACCTTCATTGTCCTCTTTCTACTTTATCCATGTTTTTTTCATGAATTACGATGGCTCTACACTTTCACATAGGTAAGGTTAATCTTTGATCGGCCCCCGAGCCCCTAGGTCTGTAGGCGTGTCAATCTATGTCCTTTTCTAGCTTGTTTTTCACAAACAAAATTTCCTAGTGTCAAGATATCTAGCTAATGGAAAACATTTGGCATCAAACTGGGTCATTTTGGTTTAGTATCAATCATCGGTCTCAACAGGATGTGTCCTTCCTAACAAACCACATCAATCCCATCCATCCCCTTGATCCTATGGAAAAGGACGTTTTGAAATTGATTGTGATCTTTTGATATATTTGGATTTTGTTTTTCATTTGAGCTCACTATCAACACTTGTTGTGGTCACCTTCATCCATCATATCATGGATTGCTTTGACTCATCTACATAGGGGCATATCTTGATCTTTTCTTTGTTATTGTCTTCTCGATTGTCCCGCGTAGTACCCACCAAGATCCTTGAGGTCTTGTGTTATGCTGGGGCATCCTTGTGTGTTTGTGGTTATCCCAATACCTAGCTCGACCAAGCTCATTGTGACCTTGGGGTTTTGGGATATCCTTTTTGTTTGTTTATTTCATGCATTGGATGCCAACCCGCCTTGGTCTTACATATCATGGTATTTGGTATCTTATGCTATAGAAAAAATCAATGCTCCAAAGATGGAAAATTACGTTCTTAATTGCACTGCATTTCATTTCACTACATACACCCTTCATTCAACCTTGTTCATGACCCATGACTTGTGATTTAGGCTGTGCAAGTCTTGACTCTTTTTCCCTCTTGATCTTCCTCTCAGAATACTAATGGTTTTTTGACATATGTGGTATCACACCCATAGTACACCTATCACCTACCTGCATTCCCATGCAGGTCCTTACTGACACTTAGGTTTACATTATAGGGACTCATGTTTCATTATAGGTTCAATACATTTCATAGCTCATAGGTTGATTAGATTAAGCATCATAGTTTCATTTAACCCATACACATCCATATTAACATTTACATCCTAATTACATTGCATACCAAATATTCATATCATCCTGCATCATCAACATTAATATATGTATAATCATCCATCCTCATAAACATGTGCATAAATAAACCAAAGTATCCATCTACATAAGCATGAAGTTTCATAAACATGTGCATACATAAATCAAATCATACATCCACATAAGCATGTAGTATCATAAACATGTGCATAAATAAATTAAATCATACATCAACATAAGCATGAAGTGTAATAAACATGTGCATAAATAAATCAAACCATACATCCACATAAGCATGTAGTATCATAAATATGTGCATAAATAAATCAAATCAAACATCCACATAAGCATGTAGTATCATAAACATGTGCATAAATAAACCAAAATATCCATCTACATAAGCAAGAAATATCAGATACATGTGCATACATGTGCATACATAAACTAAATCACCCATCACAAAAAACATAATACATATCAATAAGGACTGTCCCATATCATAATAAAAATAATACAATGTACATTATATATCCATCATACATCATCAAATAAGGTACAAAATCCATCATATATCCACCACATATCCATCATACATCATAAAATAAGGCACAAAATCCAAAGATGTAGAGCATCTCTAATTTCTTCCGATAAGTACTAAACGCTCCATCATGTGTTTGTCAAAAAAAAAAGAAAAAAAAAACTGGTATCATGTCATTTGATCTCTAGCTATCCTACTGTGAGCTACCCACATTTGACCTCTAAGGAGAATCCAACACTAGCCCTCTATGCATGGGAGTCCCCTAATAATCATGAGTGGGAGTCCCCTGGTAACCACTGAGAGGAGGTGTCTGTCGATAGTCACTATACCCTTTGGTACGTGTCCCTAATGACTATGACGGTGCCGACATCTGGGGTGCTTGTCTGATATAGCATGTCATGTGTTGTGCTAGATCTGGAACAACATGCTCATATGCACACTTCTAGTAACTCACCTCCTACATATAGTCATCCCGCTGAGCAGCTTGATGCCTAACGACATTCCGCTCAAGTCTATACCTATCCTGATCTCCGCTAATAGCTCTCTGCTCTTGTACCCAGGCCTCATGTTCCTTTGTCAACTGTTGTACCTACTCTATAGACCTATCTCTCTCAACCTCTACAGCTTGTAGCTGTGTGCGTAACCCCTATACCTCTTCCCCTGGCTCACCGCCCACACCATGTGCTGCCCATGGCTAAGCCTGTGTTGTGTCTCACTCACTCTGCAGTGTCTACATCCATAACTCTATAGAATCTCTCTCCCTGTGCGTGACCTGTGCTCGGGCCTCTGCTGCATCCCTATCCCTCTGAAGTACCTAAAGTCTCAGCTCAATAGAATCTCACTCCTGTCGAAGACCTGACACCTGTGACACCGCTGCATCCCTCTCCCTTTGAAGAGACTAAACCTCTATCTCTGCCACCTTCCTCTCACTCTCAACCACCTGAGCACATGCCTATAGCACATCCCTATCTACCTCTAAGACCTACACCTGTGCCTGTGCCAAATCTCTCTCTGACCGTAGCATCCGTACCTCTCTTTGTTGCATCAATCCCATATCCCCAACTGTTTGCTCTAAATAGTCAACCCTATCTCTGAGCTCATCTCGCTCCTGGTGCAGATCTGCTCTCCCTCTATAGCTGCTCTATCTATCCCTGCAAAATTTTTGTGTCTTTGGAAGTAGGTGCCCCAGTCTCTGATAGCTCCTACCTTGTCCCTCCTCCAAGAACTTGTCGTATCACCACCTCTGCCACCAAGCAGTCTCGCTCCCATCTCACTGCATCTCCCTCCTCATGCTCCCTAGCCACCTCTGCTCACAATTTCTCTATCTCTGTCGGCAGGTCAACTGCCTCATCACGTGCCTCATTTCTCTCTCTCATCAAACTCCTCTCCACATCAGACACCAACGTGACCAAGACTGAGTAATCTTTCTCACCCTGGGTGAATCATGCCTATAGCTCACTCAATGTTGCCTCTAATCTAACCCACTTTTCCTTTGTCTACCATAATCACTGCTCGCTGAGGCGTAGTCTCTCTAGAGTCTCTCTCAACACCACTGCAAGATCCTCTCCTCTGGGTGGTTTGATCGTTTGTCTCTCTCTTCTTTTGTTTCTTTTGTTGTTTGGTTTCTCCTTTGTTTTGTTCTTTGGGGTTTTTATCTATTTCTTTCCATCCTGAAGTGGTCAGTTGTTATCTGAAGCATACTTTTGCCACTAGGAGAGAAGTGGTTTAAATATTTTTAGGTTTTCTAATTAGATGATTTTGTCCTGAATTCTTTGTTTATGCTTATTGTCAACAAGAATTGTGGAAAGTCTTGAAAACAGGATGCAAAGCAACCTTCATTATCTCCTTTGAATCTTTCACAAGTCATTAAGACCATCTCCTCTTGTAAGGGTATATCTGTCCTAGGACTATGGTGTTTCAAGATTTAAGTGAAAAATTCAATTCCCAAGTGTTGCCTTGAAGCCCATAGTAGTTTTCAACCCAGATCAGATGTTGAACATCTGACATATTGAAAAGAAAAAGAGAATTAAAAGAGATATCTGAAACTCTATGAGAAAGTACAAAAAAAAAGAGAGAAAAGAAAAAAAATCATCTAAAGAGAAAAGAGGACTCAATATGAATGGGTGATTCCAGTATCTATGTCGGGGCTATAGACGCCTGGCTAGCAATAGAGCAATGTTGTGAGAAAACTAGAGGTATCTCCGTCGAGGCTATGGGCACCTGACTGGCAGCGGAGCAATGCCCAGGATATCATTGCACGATAGCTAAAAGGAATCAACTCATGTAGCTCAAATCTTGCACATTATTGTTTGAAAGATAGGGAAAACTTTATGAAAGGATGATGCACTATCAAGCACACACATAGATTCAAGGCTAGTTACTATTGGCTTACATTTGAGATTTCAGCTCAACCTTGCTTGTTAAAACTGACCCAACTGGAGTTGTGATGTTCATGAACTAGGAGTTCTAGGTAGCTGAAACCTTCAGCTTCTTGAAAATGGTTAAGCCATTTTCCCAGCCGAGTTGCCATTTGTTATGCCTTGCATAACCACCCCCATTTTGATTTGGAAAAAAATGGGTCCCCCTTTCTCTTTCTGGTTTCTTTTGCATTTGGTTACTTGCTTTCCTCTATGGAACTCTTTTGTTTTCCTCCTAATTTTGGATTTTGATCTATCTAATTTAATCTTGGTTCTGTCTCAACCTAAGTTGGTTTTCTTTTTGTTGAAAATTGAATAAAAATCCTAAGCAGTAGAATAATTTATTTTTAATATGTTTCATATGCTTTGAGACTAATGCATACCTTTTCTTTTGCAGGATTGAGTCATACACATGATGATATTTGCTAAGGGGGCTCAGTTGGAAGGCATTCCTTAATCCAGTTGGTCATAAAAATTAGCTAAGGCAAAGTCTGCAGGACCCCGGAGATGTCACAGTGAGTGAAATTCATGTGCAAACAACTATCGGCAAGACATCAATCGAAGTCACAGCGACTAGGAATTTCCCTTCAACATGAAATTCTCACTCGGAGAAAGGTCTCAGCGAGATCTAAATGTTTCACCGATCAACAACAGAGAGTGCATTCTGACAGGAGATTCTAACTTCGGGGTGAAGTCTCGGCGACTTCATGAGGTCTCACCGACCAGCAGGGCTCAGGGTAATACTTCGGCAAGAGTTGTCTCTTCGGTGCAAGGTCTCCCCGAGTGCTTCATGTCTCACCGACCATCGATGGGACATACCTTTTTGGGAGAGGCTTATCTTTGGGGTGGAGTCTTGGCAAGATTCTTGTGTCTCACTGACTGATGGCAAGGGCATACACCATCGGCCAAAGGTTTTCTCTTCACCAAGATGTCCCGAAAAATTCATTATGTCTTACCGACTAGCAAGAGGGGTCTAACACTTCAGTGGGAGTTTGTCTTCGGTGAAGGGTCTCCCTAAAATCTTGGTGTCTTTCAGACCACTAGTCCTTGCATATGTGTCTCGGTGAGAGACTTTTCAAATCGGAGATATGTCTTGGCGAGTACCTCTAGTCTCGCCGACCGAGCACAAGAGTAGTTCATATCGCCGAGACTTCGATGATGTCACAGTGACTAAAAGGTGAACAGGTGGAGGCATCTCGGCGGAACATAGGGTATCTGCAGGATATCTCCTCGACAAGAGGATGTTACAGCGATGCCTATGAAACGTAAGGATACATGTCAGTGTGACTATAGTGAGGTCTTGTCAATGAAAAGGAGAGCTCAGCAAGAAGAAAGGAGTTTGGGGTAAGGTCTCCCCGAAACATTATGGTCTCCCCGACATCAGGAATGAGCTCGCCCAAGGAGTCTGGCATAGTCGTGACTCTTGCCGACAGTTGAAGGTTTTGCCAAAGGGTTCCCCTTTTGGTATAAGGTCTCCCCGACCTGGCTAGGTATCCCCTAAAGGAAGAAATTCTCGCCAAGATGTCCCGGCGAGAAGGGCTCGTCTCCCTGAAATCAAAGGATCATTGAAAGACCTAGGGTTCAGTGTAATCTCTCACCGACTTGAAATGGTCACACCAAAAGAAAAGGAATGCTCGACGAGAGAGAAGACTTCAGGGAAAGGTCTTGGCGAGGCAAGGAGGTCTCCTTGAAGTAAAAGAAGCTTGAGTTTGAGAAGGAAAGGATGACATCAAGAGATGCCTTGCCGACCCGATGATGTCTCATCGACGGGAGAATGCTATTAGGGGACCCCACCGAAGATGCAGAATGAGTTCGGTAAGAAAAGAGATCAGCAAAGGGTCTCGATGAACGAAGCAGTCTTGCCGATAGGTTTTTGCAAGCTCAATATTACTTCTACAGCTCACCAAAATGTCTTGCCGACTATCTAATGTCATGCTGATAGTTGTCAAAAGTGATATACTCGCATCGGGGAGACACCAAAGGTGTCTCATCAACATGCGATGCATTCACATGACCTTTGACCTTCTGGAAGTATTGTGTGGCTTCTATTCCACCAATCATAGGGAAATCAAGAATGAATCCATTGGCTCTTTGACCGATTGACTGCCCCTGTGTGAGAAGTATGTCGGGTGCAAACGAAATGGATTCCTTCTGCGATCCAAAGGCAATGAGTCAGCTTGGGTGAAATATTCAGATCTACAAGGAGGCTCGATGATGCTTCCAGAGGAAGGTTAGCATGCCGAGGGGTCCAGAACATGAAGAAGGCCAGAAGAAGGGCGAAGAAACTATGAGTCATAGGGACAACTGTAATGACTACTGGAAAGGAGGTTGATCAATATTAATGGTGATATTCTAAGCATTCACAGTGACCCTTAGATGGAATTTAAAGATAGACATGGAGACAAAATAATTAATGTTGCAGATGCAAAATATCTAAGATCATCCTCGAAATGACCTTCTAGAAGATGGACAACAGGGCTTCACATTGAATGCAACATTAACTCGTTTCAGAAAGGTCTAAAGCCTAACTCTTCTAGATGCGGATATTTTTGTAAACTCTAATGCAGGGGGACAACGCATCCTTTTTGTACATTTTGTATATAAGGCATTCTTGCCTCTTTGTAAGAAGTTAGAAGAAAAAAAAAGAAACTATTAGAGACAGTAAGAATTAGAACTTCTGGGATTAGACATTTAAAACTTCTAAGTTATAAACAAAGTAGAACCAATAGAGTTAGTGAGAGGGGATAGAAGTTGATCTTGATTCTCAGTAATGAGAGTTGCTTGTGCCTTTCTCAATTAGGAGTTAGAATCAGAATAGACCAATGTATCTTACAATTTTCTTAGTATAAATGGAAATGATTTGGAGCCACAGATTCTCTATACACTAGTGATTGTGTCATAATTGTAAATGTTGCTTATATGTTTAACTAATAGTAGAAGAAATCAGAGTTTAATCTACTTCATGTTGTGTTCCAAAATGATGTTTGTCTTAAATTGGTCATTTGATTTGTGAATTCTTCAAGGAATGAAATGTTATCTTATGTTTTATTTAAAATGGCAACTAGTACTATGTTGTAGGAACCAGCAATGAGAATGAATGCAACTATGTGTTAGTCACAAGTTAGCCTTGTTCTTCAGTTTTAGTTTACAATTTCTTGAAGCTAACAAGTTTGGTTAAAGTTGGATGAATTATTGTTCTTTTCTTTTCTAAAGCTCTGATCTATCTTTTGTCATTTCTTTAGAACCCCCAGTTAGATTAGGTTTTAATTCATGTTTGATCTTAGAACAATCCAGAAGCTCAACACCTACAGGCCCCTTGAACATTATTATTGCATTGATCATTGAGTAACATCAGCACAGTTGAGAACCAACTACCAAGACCTTGGGAGCTAATACATCCATTTGTTGTCTTTCTCTTTCAGGAGAAACAGAGTAGCAATATTCTGTTTGCATGTTGTTGTGCCAAAATCATAGTCAACAAGTGCAATTACAAACAAAAAAATGCAAGATATAAAGCCAAAAAACCATGAAATTTAACCAACATGGAGGTCAATGAGATAACTTGTGTTGACAAGAGGAGGTGGCAGCTAAAAATTAGGTGGTATGGGTCCTTGGTAATACATACACATTGGAATTTATCACTCTCACTTGCAACCAAATTCATAGGAAGAAAATAAAAATAACAATCATTTATTTAAAAATTTAAATATGTACTAAGAAACATGTACATGTTATATAACACATACCTGTTATAACATGTACACATTTCTTAGTGTCTACCCAAATCATAATGTGTATGTGGTTTTTACCTAGGCTCACGTACTTGTTGCTAAGTGAGTACACATTTTTTAATAATGCATGTGTTTCCTATGGTTTTTTTTTGGCTAAAACTTCCCCTCTTCGTGGACCTAACTTCTTGCTTTTACCTTATTGAACAGGAGGATGAAACCATTGATACATTTATGGATTACATTGATGAATATTCTAAGGTGACATTAGATTACCATTTGATAGAAGATCATCAACAAGAAATCAAATTCATTGAGGTTATGAACACACAATTGGCTCTTATATCTCGTTTTATTATTGGACCTCCTAAAACTCCTTTTGTACCTTCTAAAAGTCCTCTAATTATTGGACCTCCTAATTCACCTCTCATTATAGGACCTCCTAAACCTCATGGCCATATCCTAGGCTTTACAAAAAAAATTACTAGTATTTATGTGTCGCAACAAACAAATTATCATATTGTAGTTCACACATATAACAAAATAAATAATAAGCAACCAAAACAAACTCCAACATCCATTCCATTTCCTCAACCATACCTCCCACCTGCACCTAACATTCCTGATAAAGAATTTGATCTTGTTGAGCAACTTCGTAACACTCCTGCTAAGATCTCCTTGTGGGATTTGAGTCAAATATCACCTATATATCATGATATGCTTCAAAATGCTTTGCAAAAATTTGTTGCCCCTCCTAGTGCACAACCAAATGACGTGGTAGCCTTAATTGAGGGTATGAATTTGGTTAATTTGGACATGGTCTTTCATCAAAGTGAGTTACCCCCTCTAGAAATGCAAAAATAAAATGATGCCTTGATGATAATGGCTAGTATTAATATGATTGGGATTAGGCATACCCTTATTCAAAATGGTTCAAAGACTAATGTTTGTAGTGTAAATATTTTGGATGGAATTGGAGTGGACAAAAATTTAAAATTTATTCCACTAATTTTTCAATCAAAGGTTTTGATAACGTGCAAATACTTGTTATAATGTTACTTGTTAAAGCTAGTAAGGTTGTGTTACAAACTCACATCCATGTTATGCCCCATGATCTTTCATGTAATCTTCTCTTGGGTAGACCATGGATTTATGAAATGAGAGGATTACCTTCAACACTTCATCATCTAATGAAATACACTTACAACAATAAGGTTTACACGATAAAAGCTGATCAAAAATCTAAAGACTGTTCATAAACTAAAACAAGAATGAAGAATTCTCTTAGAACATTGATACCAACTAAAAAGGTGGAACCTTTACAACTTGAAGATAAATATGAGTGCCTTTCATCCATGAAAAATATATTAGATGATGTTTGGGGATCGTTAGATTTCACGCCTACATTCATGGGGGAATACAAGATAAACCATTTAAATTAGGAAAAGAGAAAGAAGAAATAATGATATCAACACAATCTAGTGTTGAATCATCCATAATCACTAGCAAAGAGGAAAAAAAAATTAAACATTCACTTATGATGAAAATTATCATGAAAACCCACCTTTTTGAAAGCAATGGAAGCCATTTGTGGAAGAGTTTATCAACTTTTGAAACATTTTGACTATAATGGAAAAGGATGTGGTGTAAAAGAACAAGGTATTCATGTCCCCATAGAATTGAATACAAAAGACACAACAAAAGGTCTTGGTTATTGTCCTTCAAAAATAACAAAAACATATTTTGTTAATCATACAAGAGACAAATAACATTAGTTGTTTCTCCTTTCCATGTGGTAGTTTTAGTATCACAACATGCTCACTACTATGCATGGGGGTGAAAAATAGACTTTATGCAATCATATATCATTTTTCAAGGAGCAACATATCATCATCCATCTTGGCTCATAGTTGTCCCTACACTTGGGGGAGAAGGGGTTAGATAGCCTTATGTTAGGTGCATTCCTTATAGCAAGGGATCACTTTGTTTCTCCTTAAAACATTAGTGTAGAAAGTACACTAATATTTTAAGGGAAGTCCCCCACTCATTGTTTGCATAAGGAATGGTTCCTTTTTAGTGATAGCATATATCTCCTAGAAAGTGTGACCTTCTCAATGAAAGTGTGGCCTCCATGATCCATGTTAGTGTCTCCTATGTGGTGATATTAAGCTTGATGTCCTATAAGAGTGTGACCTTTCTTGGCATATGATGTTCTCCTTGGTGGTAATGTTATGGTTAGTATTCCCTACGGCGTGAATTTCTATTCCATGGGTAGTAATCTCTTGGTGGTGATGTCATGCATGATGTTCCCTAAGGTGTGACCTTTCATATATTGGGAAAATCCCCTTAGTTGTTTTTGTAAATCACCTTTTGTGGTGGTGTTGTTATAACATTCTTTAAGGTTTTGGCCTTTGTTTTTTGTCATTTATGTTCCTCCTTAGGTGATTTTGGCACTTTTTCTTCACTTTTTTCATGTGCTTTGAACTTAGTGTTGCATTGTCATAGTATCTTGATCATTTTACGACACCTTATCAAGGTTATCAAGGAGTATAACTCTTGGTATGGTTGTTCAAGGGTGTATGCACCAGCACTAGCACCTAATGAATATAGAACTTCACTAGACCTAGCGTATTTCTCATTTTTGCTACTTTGGCATGGGTACACGCCTAGTGAATAGAGGACTTCGCTAGACCTAGTGTGTTTCTCATTCAACTACCTTGTCTTGGGGGATCACCTAGACAATAGAGAATATCACTAGCTTGTGTTTCCTTCTAGTTTGTGATTCACCTAGAAAATATCATACATTTCTATGGTGTGATCCATAAATTCCTTTGGTATGTATCCTAGCATAACACAACTTGCTAGCCCATGATCATCCATACCCTCCTTTTTATATTTTATAGTGACATCATGAATGTTTCACTATGCTGTCTTGTTGTATTTCATACATGTGTGTTCCTTTGTGCTTATGTTGGTTTACCATGGGAACTTGGATCCTAGGGGCTTGTTCACTCCCCTTGCATCCTTATTCATCCTACCTCTTCAACATTTGGACAATCAAACCCCTCTTGACATATATTTTCTACTTTAGTGTGAGTCTGAGCATAAGTTCATACTTAGTAAAGTGGGGGCTAAATGTAGCATTGTAATTCTCACCCTTGATAATTTCACACTATGTTTTTCTCCCCCTAAATTATTGAGCCTAATTGAGTCCCTAATTTCCTAAATTATGCATTCTATAGTTTATTTTTAACATTTTTTCAAGAAATTGCAAGCATTGAACAAATGCATTTATTTAATGCTTTGCACCTAAAACCCTAAGTCTTGAAAAATAGGGCTAGGACTAGGACGCCCAAGCCCCCTATTTTGTTGAGATCCAAATTTGAAAATGTCAGTGTCAACATTTTAACATTTGAAATTCAAGTTGTAAAGGTTGACTATTGTGGATCTATTTTTTGGTAAATGCCTATAAATACCTAGTATTTTCACCATTTAAAACTAGAAGGATAATTTATGAGCAAGAGCTATTGTCTAGAGCAAGTCAATAGCAACATTTTAGAGCTTTATTGTAGAAATTCAAGATCCAAGCATCATGTCAAATCCTATGTGAGTTTATGTTATCATTGTTTGCGAATTCTAACATTTGTTGTAGGTCTCCAAGCAATTCAAGCAATCAAGAAAGAAAGATCCAAGAGCTTCACGTGATGTGCATGACTTTAGTCCTTCAAAGAATCCATTGAAGGGTGGTGAGTTACAATATTTTTTTGATTTAACATTCCTTCCTATCATTTATCCTTTTATCACTGGCATTGCCATTATAGAGTTACAAACAATAACACAGGGTTTGACTAAGGCGATCCCCTAAATGTCACAATATTTATTCTCATTTTAAATGTGAAAATGTCAGGTTTGAAGATGATTGAAGGAATTTTAAATATCATTCATTCATTGTTGCATTCAAAGCCCTACACCTTGTCAAATCACATAAAATTACCTATAGAATTTATCCGATAGTGATCTGACAACTCTACAAGTGAAAACAAAGATATTAGATCTAACATCAAAGGAATGCAAAAATAAATTAGAAGAGGAATACAAGGACCCAAATTCCCTTGGTGACTCTATCCTCCAATTTAGACCATCACCAAACTTTTAGGATAGGTACACAACACTCTTCCCTTCCCATATTTTCCTGCAAATCTCTATTGTTGTCTATTAATTGTCAGATGCTTGCAATTCACATATTAGGTCATATAGTCTAATTACGTTAATCAAGGAAAATAAATTCCGATTCATTCTAAGACTCATAAAGATGTAGGTCCAAGTATGATTGTCTCACCTTCATGATTTAAAGTCAATCTAATCACCTTGTTGATTTACATCCTAATGAAACCTTGGAAGAAATCCACAATTGATCCTAGGTTCTTTGCATTATACTTAGGATCACCTTTTTTATTTACTTTGCATATTACCTTAATCCAATATCCTATTCTTTCTATTTCAACCAACTTCCCAATCCCTCATACCTTAATTCCCTATCTAATTCAAATCCATCTCCTATTGATCATTCTCCACCTTCCTTTGACAAGGGAAACTAAACCACCATCCAAATTTCCTCACAAATCCCCCCAAATTCTTACAATCCACATCACCCAAATCCTACGAAATCACTCCATCTCATGGCTTTCACGATTCCCTCCCTTCCAGCCCATCCAAGGACCCCTTTCCATCTCAATATCAAAGCACCCCTTCCATTTCAAGAACAACATATTACACCTTTCATACCATCCAATGATCCCATCCCCTCTTAATATCAAGGCATCCCTTCCACACCATGTCATGATCCCCTTCCATCTCAAGATCAACATACCACACCTTTGATCCCATCCAATGTTCATCCGCCTTCTCATGATAAAATCATCCCTTCCACTCCATGTAATGATACCCTTCCCTCTCAATATCAGCTTACCTCCTTATTCCAACCATCCACATTAAATGACCTATTTCAATCCATTAAAGCAAAGCATGATAACATAGATTATCATACATATCAAGATCAAACACCACCATTCACTACATTCAACCAAGATGATCCCCTTCCATCTCAAGATTATATTACCTCCACTCCATCCCATTATCCCTTTCTAAATCAAGATCAAATTATCCATTGTAATCCCCCTCATGATCCCTCACCATCCCATAACCCAAATGAAGATCCTACCATCCCATCTAATTCATCTCATGATCCTTTATCACCTTCTACACAAACTATCCCAACACATTCATATCTTCTTGGTCCTCTTACATTCACCCATGGAAATTCTCTTGTAGAAATAAAAAAATCAAATCCACCACCAATCCTCCTCCATCTAATCCTACTCATCCCCTTATCCACCAATCCCCTATCCATATCACCCAACATAAACATCCTACTCCCATCATTTATTATTAGTATCAACAAAGACACACCTTTATGAATTTCATCAAATATCTCCCCTTCATTTACCCTCTCCCAAATCATACCTCCATTAATCCATTCATATTTACACCACATCACTCATCTTATCCCATACTATTGCTATCGAAAGCAACTCGGATGCCAAAGTAAAAAGTGTATATGGCCAAATATCTACATACAACTAAATATCACCATTTACCCTCAAAATGAGATGGTGAAACAAAAAAAGTTCAATCCAAAATACAAATCAATCCCAAAGGCCATCAAGGCTCACCAAAGTTAAAGAAAAATTAAAAACCATGTGGGTCCCAAAGGAAATATACAATACATTCAAATGAAAAATTCATAATGGCATCAAAAGTTGCTAATCCACAAGCTAAGAATCCCCATCCTCTCCTAAATCCATTTTGTGTCTCTATGTCCCAAAATTCACTATCCTAACACCTCCACCATCTCTACATCCTCAATCCATTTCTCCTCCCATCATTCACCATCCATCACAATATCTGCTAATGTTGGTCATGACAACATCCCCCCATCACACTCACCTCCCATCCTTCCATCCATACACTTTCCAAAATTGTTATGATCTTAGTATGATATATTCCTAAGTATATATTATATATTCCTAATGGTAAGCACTTGTGGCATGCTTAACCCTAACATAAATTTTAGTTAGTACATTAATACTTCCTAATTAGGATGAAGGGGTATGTCCCTACATAGTTTAGCTTATAAATAAGGAAGATAAATCTCTCCCATGTCATCATATCATCAATTATTCAATTCATATCATTTTTTTTATCATTAGAAGTAACCCCCTTGAAGTGGTTTGCTATAATTCTAATTCTTTACAAATAATTCTAAAAAATACCATAACAAGTGGTATCAAAGCTATGATTTAGTGTAGCATTTGTATTTCCACAATAACTTCCAAACCAATGTGAATTTTGATATGATTTTTTTGGGTTTTCAGGTACAACATAGTTAAGTTCTCAAAAAAAAAAAAGGCTTTGAAGATAAGTTTTCTAAAAGTTATTGTGATTTAATGGTTTTCATTAATTTTCTCTAGAGGTTTGCGGTTTTTAGAATTTCTACATTTATGAAAATTTTATCAAAAATATGGTAGGGTTAGTTGTTTGTAGTTTACTATTGAAATAATATAAAGCCTTTAATTTAGTGGTCAAAGTTTGGTCAATTTTTTCATTAATTTTCTCTATAGGATACATTTTTTGGATTTTTTTTTCAAATTATATTTTTGGAAATCTTATGAAAAATTGGGTAGGGTTAGTTTTTAAAATTTTATTTTTAGACATAAAATATATTCCTTAATTTAGCGGTCTAATTTTTGTCCAAATTTAAACATAAAATTATCTCTCCAAATACTTTCCTACCTTCATAAATCTTAAAATAAAAATAAAAATAAATCCATGTCATCTTCACAATTAGAGGACCTTTCTACACATACAAAATCTAAGGACCCATTTTATTTTACACCACCTAAAATTGAGGAAAGAGTTCCCCAAGGATATGAAACAACAATACATTTCATTAAAGATAAATTGCTTGACCCATTTGCAAAATCCTTAAATGAGGGTTGAGATAGGTTTTTGAACTAACCAAATTGGGCACAACCCTAATAAAACAAATCAAGGGATAAGTCGGCCTTTTCAAGATCAAAAATTATACCTACCGACAATAAACATTCATAAATTTGATGGTAGAAATGTAATTTCATGGATGCACCTTATAGAACAAAAATTTGAACTTCACAATATACCAAATAATGCCAAAGTCAACATAGCTTTAGTATATTTAGAATTAGGACCTTACCAATGGTACAAATGGAAGATGAGTGATAAACAAGACAAATGTTCAGTTGGAAAGAATTTAGTAAAGAACTAGCAACCTTTTTATGAGAAACCATGCATTGAAAGCTATTCTACCCAACTAAAAAATCTAAAACAATTAAGGTCTTTAGTTGAATATAATGTTGAGCATTTGAGATTGGCACTTAGAGTTCCCGAGGTGACACCTTACCAAAGGCTATAATTGTACATCAATGGACTTAAGGAAAAAATCCAACATGATGTTCGTTTATTGGAACCTCGTATAGTTAGGAAAGTTATGCAACAAGCATTGCATATTGATAATCAAAACATCACCCAAGATGAAACCATGAGAGTGACTGATAAAAATATGACTAATCCTGCTATAAAAACATGGAAAAATTCTTTAACCTAAGAGAAATTAATAAGCTCTATCTCGAACAGGAGATAGAGAAAGGAGAAAAAGGCCCATATTGGAATTGTGATAGCAAATGGTCAACAAATCAGAAGTGTTCTAGTAGTGAAAAATAATAAGGTTGAAGAAGAGGGAGAAGTACCTAAAAAATAATCAAACATAAAACTTAAGAATATAAATTCCAAGGAAAAATAAACACTACTATCTCCCTACAAGCATTAAATGGAACAAATGCACCACAAACACTCAAAGTAATTGGTAATATAAAAAAGAAAAAAATAAAAGTGTTAGTTGATACTATAGTACACATAACTTTATTGATAAAAGATTAGCTAATGAGCTCAATTATTTTATTTATCCAATCTCTAATTTTCAAGTCATGATAATTGATGGTAAAAAATTTCCTTGTGGTGGTAAATGTCATCATATAAAACTCTCAATGGGAAATTATCAACTAGATTCAGAAAATTTTTCATCCATATTACAGGAGTGGATGTAATTTTGGGTGTGTAATGGATTAAGCAATTAGGAAAAATATCTTTTAATTTTCAAGACTTATCCATGGCTTTTAGGATACATGAGAAAAAGAATAAACTTCTAGGAATAAAATCACAACCAAGTGAAATCATTATCTCCCATAAGATGGAGAAATTACTCAAAAAGGGTTCTTATAATATAGGGGCATAATTACATTTTATAGAAGCACAAGATATGATAACTCAATATCAACCACAAATTCAAGAGATTATTTAGCATCAACAACAATTTTTTTAAGAATCCAAGGTTGTACATCTAATCGGAGACCATAATAATGACACTAAATTAATACCACAAAGCATTGTTCATCCCAACAATATTTATCCCCTATGCTTATTCTTAAAAAAAGGATGACCCTTGGAGAATGTGCTCAAGTTACAAGAAGCTAAACAAAATCACTCATAAAGATAAGTTTCATATTCTTATTATTAATGAATTGGGAGAGGGTGATCCCACAATACTGGTTTACAATTTTTGGCCAGACTAGACAATGAAATAACATTTTCTAACTAAATCTTCACTTTCGGGCACCTATAGTGACTAAATCATGAGGAATTTGAACATAATGTAAACTAGTGATTGGTGACATTTTTATGTAGATTCTAAATATGTTTTTTTCAAAAATGTTGGAATTCTATTGCACTTATTTTTCCATCTCCTTCAAAAACTAGTTTTTTTCATTAAACAACATTTTTCAGGAGTGACGCTCACTGTATAAAGCATATATTTTTTCCATGAAGGATAAATTTTTTTTTTTTCAAATTTAGATTTTTAGCTATGATATATAGTGCTTCCAATTGGTTTCCTAGTGTTTTATTGAATATGTTTTCCTTAATCAAGTTTTGAAGTCAAACCAATTGGAATTTAGACATAGGCGGACCGTATAGTGCATAAATTTTTTGTATGTATCAAAATTCAAAGTTTTTTTCTTGTTGGATCAAGGACTTCAATATATGGTGCACTCGTATTTTTTCAAAAAAAAAATTGACAATATGTTATTTTTCCACATGTATAGAACAGAGAGGTTGATTTTCAGTGAAAAACCTACATTCACAAGAAATAAAATAATAAATATAATAATTAAATTAAATTTATTTAAAGATATATTCTTGCGGAAGCCTATAATAAGGACTACATACTTAAAAAAAAAAAATTGAATTCATTTGATCCCCCAAAAGGTAAATCAAAAGTGGTTTTTTATCAACATTTTGATAGGTGTAAAGGAGATTTCGTTATAGGTATGGCTTAAAACTAGCGGGATTCTATCCAAGGGTGTTTGATCTAAGGTGGTTTGATCAAACCCTCTTCAATTGGAATCCTTTAAATGGAATTTTTCAAGGCTTAAATCATTATATTTTCTAAAAATATGTGATTTAAGCAAAAATCAGGATCTCTCAAAAATTGTAAACCAGCTTTGTGGGACCACCTGAGAAAATAAAATCTATGCAAACAATCCAAATGTTTCTTTAGAATAAAAAGGTAGAATACTCAATACATTTGGTGTCACTTAAATATATTAAGGTGAACCCTAATAAGAGAGGATTTTTTAAGTCTAACAAGATATTATAGAAGATTTTTTCATACCCATCATCCTATAAAGAAAATTTTCTTTTGGGAAGGTATTAAAGTGAATATCCAAAAAATTGTGGCAAGAAGTTTGATATGCCAAAAAAATAAAAGGAAAATAAAAAATATTAAAGGTTTCTTACAAATATTAGGCATTCCAATACAACACTAGAAAAAAATATTAATGGAGTTCATTATGGGGTTTTCAAAGACAAATAATATTAAGGTAATCTGGCTTGTGCATAAACTAATTAACAATACATATTTTTGTGGACTCTCTTATCTATTTTCCACTGATATTATAAAACAAATGTTCATACAAAATATACAAAAACTTCATGGAATTTCAAAAAATTAGATTGGAAAATAGAGCCACATCAAAATTCCTAATCAAGTGGAAGAATTTTCCAATTGAAGATGCAACATGGAATGATGAACGATACATATGAAATATTTTAGAGTTGCTAAGTATTGAGGGAAATACTCTTTCTGAAGGGGAAGGGAATGTTATGATCCTAATATGAGATATCCCTAAGTATATATTATATATTCCTAAGGGTTTGCACTTGTGGCATGTTTAACCCTAACATAAATCTTAGTTAATACATTAATAATTCTTAAATAAGATGAAGGGGTATGTCCCTACATAGTTTATCTTATAAATAAGGAAGATAACTCTCTCCCATATCATCAATTATTCAATTTATATCATATTTTTTTATTATTTGAGGCAACCCCCTTGAAGTGACTTGCTACAATTTTGATTTCTTACAAATATTTCTAAGAAATATCATAAAAAAAACCCATCCCTTATCCCGCAGATATCCCCCATCAAATACCTTTAATTCATTCCCTTGCATAATCCATCTATCCTAATAAGGTTGTAGTAACATCCAATAGCCACCTCTCCAAATGGGATCTTATTACCTCAATATGGAAGTAAATGCTTGATTCCTTCCTCCATTTCCATCCACACACTTATCCAACAATCTAAAAATCCAGAACACCAAAAAAATCAAACTAAAAAAAAAATCCAAAAAAATAGTAAAAAGAAAAATGTATCCAATGTTGAAAACTTGGCAAACTGGCGTCTTTGGAAAGAACTATGATGAAAACCTAGCAAACAAGCATCATGTGTAAACTCCCATATCTATTTTATATTCACACTTGGGGGAATTTTCTCCTAGCTACTTATGTCTCATATCCTTCAAACCGCTTATCTACCTAACCCATCCATCATAACCATTCTAATCCTTCCATCATCCATAAGATCTTGATAACAATAGGGGCAATTGTACATACATGATTTGAACATCTCTTAAAGTACATTCCCATATTACAAAATTTTCCTTCCTCTATCAGTATATCCTTCAATCCATCCTTCCTTCCCTCTAGTCCATCCATCTTACCCATCCAACATATCTTATATCCTTCCATCTAACCTTCATCTTTCTTATCCTATCATCCATAATCTCAAAAACATCCTCATGCCTCATCATATATGGCATATCTACCATGGGTAATCTTAGTATTTTGCAACATATTCCTTGGAGATCCCTTCCACATCCCCCATCCATTAATAACCTAACCAAACCCTTTATCCCTTCATCACATCATTCAATAATCCTTCCATCTCCCAAGCCCTATCTTCCTATCCCCTCATCCCATTTCAATCTATCCATCCTTATCTTTGTATATGCTAATCCATTAGTTCCTCATACCCCCTCATACTCCCATCTAATAATCCCTTGTCATTGGTATCTTGCTATAGGCTACCTCCATGCAACCCAATGCCATCTCTCCCATCATTTCATCACCACAACCTAATAAGAAACCATATTCCCAACCAACCACTTCCCATCCACCCTATCATATTATCATTTGGATAACATTCCATTTATGAGCTTCATGAATGACTTTATCAATATATCCTGAAAATCCTTAAATACATAGTCATGATCTTTATACAATATACTAGGATTCTATCCCATCTCAAGATCAAGGTACCCCTTCTACTCCATGTCATGATCCCCTTCCATCTCAAAATAAATGTACCACACCTTTCATTCCATCCAATGATCATATCCCCTCTCAATATAAAAGAACCCCTTCCACTCCATGTAATGATATCCTTCCATCTCAATATCAACATACCTCCTCCTTCCAACCATCCAAACCAAATGACCTATACCAATCAATTGAATCAAAGCATGCTAACATAGATTCGCATACATATCAAGATCAAACACCACCATTCACCGCATAATATCATTATACAATAAACCAAGATCTTTATACAATAAACCAGGATCCAATAACTCGTGTACATCCCACATGAGGTTTTCTAATTAGAAGGGGGAGATGAACATGCATCCCTAATCATTTATTCTCAATAATGTGCCCTAACTTCACCTCATCTAAGCCCAAGAGCACAGAGTATTCATACTCAACCCCTTGGCCCCTAAGGGGTAGGAACTCTTGTCCATCTCATATGAGGTGGGCTACTTAGAAGGGGAAGACACATTTGCTGACCTTATTGAGGTTCCTCCCTAACCGTTTCATGATTTCTTATAAGAGATTCAAATAAATAAATCATTATAGAGATTAATTACTATCATCACAGAGAGTTTGTAGACTATATATTCCATTATAAGATATATATACTCAATCTTCTTATTATCTTGCATACCACAATTGAGTAGAATTGTTGTAGTTTATTGATATTTCTAATATGATTGATATATCAAAGTTGTAGATTGCTTGATCTTCTAATAGATGTCAATAGAACTCTATTTTCCTATTCAATCTATTTTTTCTTATATTCAAAATATATTGGTTAAAGAGAGACAAATAGATTAGTTCAAATGAATAATTACTAATAAGGATTAATAATTGCTACAAGCATCATTATTGCATGATTATATATAATATATATATATATACATATATTTGAAATTGATATGAATGTATATCTATTTATATATTGTATAGGAGAAAATTTACAACTCTTGCGCAAATTCCCCTTTTACACATCCTCACCTTAGAAAACCAAATCCAAAGTCAAAATTCCACATTAGTTGGTTGACTTCCTTCCACTTGGCATCTGTCCTTTGTGTTGGTAGAAGAATATTTTTCAAGGACGTGTGCATGGTACATAGACATCCAGGTGGCATGCTTATGTCTCTAACAAATTCCTGTGTCTAAAGTTGGCAGAGGCGTTACACTTTCGATCGGAGTCAATTTATAATGTCCCTCTTTGACCAACCAACCCTGAAAATGACAAATTCTTCCCTCTTCTCCTTAAAATTCATCCATTCTTCATTCAACCCATCTCTTTTTGGAAACCTCTAAGCATTCTCTCCATTCTCAAGTAGCACTTCAACACTCGATTGTAGCAACTACACTCTGTCAACTCCGCAAAGCAAGTGTGAAGCAAGTCATTGCAATGTGAGCTTGAGGTTTTGTGAGACCTCCCTTCATCATAGTTGAGGCTATGGTGATTTTTCAAGCCTTCTTTCTCCTCCATTGGCTAGTGAGCTCTTGGTGGAGGTGGTAATGTTTCACTCCTCTCCTTTGTGATTTGATTGAGTAGCTCTTTCCTATTTTGTAGTGTTATTTGCATTCCTTCCTTCTTTACTTATTTATTGAATAGTTCTATCTCATTGCTATTTGTCTATCCGTGGAGGTGGAAACACCAAAATAGGGGTCTAACTGAGGAAAACCCCTATAGATCCCTAACAATTTTCCCCTATTTCTTGTGTACAGCTGGAAGAGCAGGTGGAGATAGTTGGTGAACATGCATTTTGGTGAGATTATCTTTATTACTTTAGCTTTTATCTTCCTACTTTATCATCTTCGTTTATATCTATCCTACCTTATTATTATTTTTTTCCTATTGAAATCAACCAGCTAGGCCGATTAGTTATTTTTTGAGTAGTTCGTATTGCATTCACTATTTTTTGACTATACAGACACTAGTGCACCGCACTAATGTCCCAGAACTACACTACCATCCTTGGACAAAGAGTTGTCTAAGGCATAGTACCAACTCCAAAAACCAACTCGCCTAGCCCAAACTAAAGCTTGAGTTTGAAGGGTGATTGAAGTACTATATAGTCCTCATCATTCTCATCCCTTTAGAGTGAGGTAAGTTACAACAAACCTTCACTCTTGGCTCTTTGTGACTTGGGGCCTTGACGTGGCCGGTCCCCCTCTCTTACATTTTTGGTGAACTTGACATGAACCATTTTGGTTTCATCTTGAAATACTAAAATCTACTTTCCTCGTGTTCTAGGAGCATTGTGGGTATGTTCACCTCGTAACCCATGTTGTAACCCCTAGTAGGTATAGTTGGAAGGTTTCAAAAGTGTTGCGCAATGAAAACTTAATTGGGTCACAGTCCTATCTTGCAACCTTTGGGGGGCTTTATGAGAGTGTCATTTAGTGAATGTGATGGCCTCTTTCCTGCATCAACCTATCCCCTCTACATAGCCTATGAGCAGTGGTACTGGTATAACCTTCACCTCATAGGATCTACCAATGGGCTTTAATAGAGAACCCTCTCCTCTCTACATCCCCGCACGAATCAACAAAAACACCGTAGTAGGTGTTCTCATTAATATAACATCTCAAGTAAAAATCATAACTAAGGATATCATGCTAATCAACTTTCTACATAAAAATGGATACGATGCACCTGTGAGCACCATCCACACGAATGACAAACTTTCCATACCTCCTCTAGGTAGTATCATCTTGTTGGTTTTGGTTGGACCTAAATTCATGAATATTTTGTTCAACATAGTCCCAAGGTTTGAACTCTTCAGAGTGAAGTTTGGTATCCCTTGGTTAGTAGCTATGAATTCAATTCCCTTGATTGTGCATAAATGTCTAAAATTTATCCATGAGGGTTTTGTGCATGTGATTCATGACACCAGTTATAAACTGCCAATTGGTCATGGTAGTTACTCCTTGGATTACTCTTAGCCTACACTCGTTGGTCCTCTTCCACCTAGGAAGGACCTCTTGTATTGAACTTATCAAAATTACAAGAAAGTGGACTTAACGCCATGAGTGAGATACCCTCCATTGCCTTATGTTGTTTCACATAGGGCTTGCTTAAAAGCTGATAGTGATGTTGCCAAGGCACGTAGAAGGGAAGAGAAGCGTTCATTAGATCCTCTTTCTTCCTCTTTTGTTGTTCATTCTAACACTCCTTCTCACCCTATTGTGGCACCATAAGATTTTGTTCCACATCTGTGAGAGAATCCTATAGTTCCCGCTTGGAAAAAGCCCAAACATCCCGCGTTTGAGCTTCATGTTCTTCCCATAGAGCCTAGGTCCATTTAGTATAGTAGGAAGAAAGGTCCCCATGGGGAATCTTCTATGTCTTGGCCGCTGCGACTTCCTACCATTGCTACTTCCAAGGAAGTAAATGAGAAGAAGCCTGCTACAAAGGAATTAGAGCCGACTCCCCCCATTGTTTCTCAAACTATTCCTTCTACTCCCATTCAGGATCCTATCCCTCTGCTGAAAATAGTTGTGGTGGTTGTTCCCATGACTGAGCAGGAACCTTCTATTCCTTTGCAACGTCCAGCCTCTGACTTGAAGAGTTGAAGAAACTGCCTTGTGTGCAAGCACAAGCGCCAACAAAAGGCTCTCACGACTGAGTAAGCTACCTTGCAAAGGAAGGAAGAGGATATGACCACCCCTACTTCAGGGCCTCCTGATGTGTCCTCCTCCCTCCCCCCCTCTGCTTCCATTTAACCTAGTTCAGTCTCAATTTTGGCTCTCATTGTGAGTATACCTAACCCCAAGAAGGTGCAAGTGTTCAACACTCCTTTAATGAAGTCACCCTTGTTGATGTCCCTTTTAGATGGCCCTCCTTTCCCTAAGCTCGTGGATATGTTGAATAATTTGGTGGTATTTGTTGCAGTTTTCTCTGCCTTCTTGTCCTCTGCACCTCTTACCTCATTTGTGGGAACTTCACATCCCCCATTGAAATAAAAGATAAAGGATGGCCCTTCCAACAATGGAGGGTATAAGAGGATCCCACCTTCTTCGAAAGGTGGTTCCACACTTGCTTGTTTTTTCCTAGTAGTGGAACCAACCTTGGCTTCCCCTGAGTTCATCATCGCTCCCGAGTCACTTGATGAGCCTAGTGGTGAATCTAGGGTACAACCTTCTCCATCCATTGAGGTACAACATGGAACTTTGGTGAAGTGCATCTTTAACTCTTTGGATGAATTTTTGGCCTTATCGACAATCTTCATGAAATTGTTGACCATAGCTCCATAAGAGCCTAGCAGAGAAGACCTTGTGGGGCCTTCTTCCTTAGCCCTTGTTGCGAGAGGGTCTAAAGCTTCTCCTCTTAACATCCTACCACTACATGCTCATCCTCCTTCCCCTTATGAAGATCTAGATTGGGAAGCGAACAACCTTTTGGCAATCCGTGTTAGGGGAAGGCCTCTTCTTTATTTTTAGATTAGATGTGTGTGTGTTGTGATGTGTTCCCCCATACTTGTGTTATATGTTCTCGGATGACCCTTGTCACCCTTGTTGGTGCTTGGATACATATGTGGTTTTTGCATCATAAACCTTCTTCTATTTGTATCATCATTCTTCCATGTTTTTGATTGATTTTTGAAAATTTGGGGATGATGCAAAGCATTTGGGGCATTTAGACTTCCCCTCCATTTTGACCCAATTTTTTATTTTTACTTTTTTTCTCGTGAATTCTTCACATGATTTGATATAGTAGGGGGATGATGAAAAATCATTTTATATACTATTATTATACTTATATATTTATGAGAAACTCTAACCCTGAAATATCATATCACCCCTGTGTCCTTTGTTTTTGATGTCTTTCTCTCTCTTTTATTTTCTTTTATCACTCTCTCTTCTTTGCTTGAGTTATCCCTTTAATGTGTGATTTCATTTCTATGATAATCTAATTTCCAAGAAACACATTTGTTTCCAACAAATCTTTCCTTGAGAATCTTTGCATTTACCCTTTTCGAAAATCACATTCCCGACTTGGACCCCTAATAGGACGTGTTTCCTTCATTATGTGTTCATAAAGAAAGAACTTGAGAACTTCCCTTCAGGTGGGAGAAGCTTTGACCTTCCCCTCACAAGGAGGAACTTTCTTCCTTTTGAATTCCTTGATGAAGTGAACATATTTCAAAAGGATTCCTTGATGATGAATTGATTTGAGAAAAAGCATCTCTTTCATACTTTCAAACAGCATGTCCCTTGGGTGGACCCCTTCTTTGTGTCAGGTTCCTAAGGGACCCCCTTGAAAGTTTTACAATTTGTTGATGGTCTATGTGACTGTATGCTTTCTTTCCTATGCGACCACTTTTGAACATGTTCTATTTGCAGGTAAACATGGCGCTTTGTAGGTGCACCCGTGAAGCCACTTTCTAACTCTATGGAGTCTCCTTTCTCTAGGTTTCCTCCATGTGAGAGATCTTGGGGGATGCCTCTTTGTAGGTTTGTGGGTCTGTAAGGCACTTTTCTGGGTTTCCTTCATGTGAGAGATCTTGGAGGACACCTTCCTTGTAGGTCTATAACCTGTGAGACACTTGCTTCTTGGGGCTTCCTTCATGTGAGAGATCTTGGGGGTTGCCTCCTTGCAGGTCTGTGGGCCTGTAAGACACTTTCATTATGTAGCTTCATAGTTTTGTGAGGCTATGAATTCCTTTTCCTACACTGCACTTTTGAGCTCGCCAGATCATGGTATGCTTCCTCAATGCTTCAAGTATAAATCTCTAACCCTACTAACTCTTCAATCTATTTTACCAAAGCACTCATCATTATTTGTGCTAGCTAAATTTTCACCCCTTACACAAATTCCCCTTTTACACATCCTCATCTTAGAAAACCAAATCCGAAGTCAAAATTTCACATTAGTTGGTTGACTTCCTTCCACTTGACATCTCTCCTTTGTGTCACTGGAAGAATATTTGCAATCATGCATGCATGATGCGCAAACATCCACTTGGTGCACTTAGAGGCATTACACTTTTGATTGGAGTTGATTTGTAATGTCCCTCTTCAACCAATTAACCTTGAAAATAGTAGATTCTTCCCTCTTCTCCTTCAAATTCACCCATTCTTCATTCAACCCATCTCTTTTTGGAAACCTCTAAGTATTCTCTCCATTTTCAAGCAACACTTCAACACTCCATTAAAACAACACTTTGTCAACTCCACAAAGAAAGTGTGAAGCAAGCCATTACAACATGGGCTTGAGGTCTTGTGAGACCTCCCTTCATCATAGTTGAGGTTGTGGTGATTGTTCAAGCCTTCCTTCTCCTTCATTGGCTACTAAGCTCTTGGTGGAGGTGGTAATGTTTCGCTCCTCTCCTTTGTGATTTGGTTGAGTAGCTCTTTACTATTTTCTAGTGTTATTTGCATTCCTTCCTTCTTTACTTCTTTATCGCATATTTCTATCTCGTTGCTATATGGTTGTCCGTGGAGGTGAAAACACCAAAATGGGGGTCTAACTGAGGTAGACCCCTATACAGCCCCAAAAATTTTCCCCTCTTTCTTGTGTGCAAGTGAAAGAGTGTGTGGAGCTAGCTAGTGAATGTGCATTTTGGTGAGATTATCTTTATTACTTTAGCTTTTATCTACCTGCTTTATCATCTTCATTTATATTTTTCCTACCTTATTATTCTATTTTTCCTGTCAAAATCAACCAGCTAGGCAAATTAGTTAGTTTTTGAGTAGTTCGTATTGTGTTCACTATTTTCTGATAGTACGAACGCCAGTGTGCCTAAGAGACATCCCAGAACTGCATTGTTGTCCTTGGATAGAGAACTATCTGAGGCACAGTATCGACTCCAAAAACCAACTCACCTAGCCCAAACTAAAGCTCGGGTCTAAAGGGTGATTGAAGTACCTTATAATCCTTATCATTCTCGTCCTTTATTTTGAAAACATCCCTTTAGAGTGAGGTAAATTAGGGTAGCCCTCCACTCTCAGCTCTTTGTGACCTAGGGCCTTGACGTGGTTGGTCCCCCTCTCTTATATATATATATATCTATGTATATGTGTGTGTGTGTATGCAATTATATTAAACTTACTTCCCTTATTATGCATCTATCATTTGTCTTTGTATATCTCATTGAACCATCTTCTTACTCCCACATCTTTCTTCTTGATATATGCTCCAATTCTCCATTGATATTCCATTCCTTATCCCAATCTTCTTATACACTCTTCATGAATAAATATGATGATCTCCATCCCTATATTTTTATATATGATTCCATTTATACCATCATGGCTGAGTGAAGAGAGGCATCCTTTTGGAAATTAATGAACTCTCAAGTAGCCATATCCAAGTTCCTTATTCCATCACTCCCTTTGATAACTCTAATTGTTACCTTAATTATTATTTTTTAATTATTTCTTACTAATTGTTTCCTTCTTTGTGAATCGGTGATACTTTGTAATGTAGTGCTCCTTAATGGATCACTACCTTTATTAATACTAAATCAGCCTTCATTTAAAATGAATCACTACTTGTTAGTTATAATTAATTGTTTCCTTGTTAGTTATTATCAACCACTGCCCTTGCAATCTTTTAATTGATGCACTTCACTCCCTTTAATATATATATATTTTTTTTTTTTGTTAAAGTAAGCATCATTTACAGGGTGTTGTACCCTATACACAGAGATTCCTCGAGACCAAAGCTAGTTCAAAACAATACATGAACTAGAACGAGAAACTAGAAAAAAGGGAGGTGATCCCTTACAAACAAGAGCCACTGGGGCTTAGAAAAATAAGCCAAACAGGCCACACACAAAATAGTACCAAAGCATGAATAGCCAACAGACAACATGTCGACAAAAGTACTAGGACTAGACAACCCCAAAATCTAAGGGGACAAATCTAACTCCCAAAACCCGAGGTTGTAGTTTGAGGATTCTCTTCTTTTTTCTTTGCACAACAAACTAAGAAGGCTTAGAAATGAAGTCCACCAAACTCGGTGAGATGAGTAGATCCTCAACAACCACCATGGACAAAGAGCCACCACGCAGTGAAGTTGGTAGTGTAGAAGAAGAGTCAAGAGAATTCAGAGGATTAGTAGAAGTTTTATCAAGGGATGAGTAGGCTTTTCCAGCACTATGACAGCAGTTTAGGGCAACAATCATTCCACGGAAGGGATAGCCAAAGGAGGATCCTGGGGAGACACAACCTCCAAGGATGAATCAATCAATGAAAGGACGTCCCCCCCGGAGAGACCATCTAAAGAGGGAGAGCCCACTATGAGATGGTATGAGAGAGCATCCTTCCACCAAGTAGCAGTGCCCTTGCAGTGAGCAAGATGGTAGCCAAAGGCCAAATGACCAACAAAGAAACATCTCCTGCATCGAAAATGGAGCTCCTCATAGTCAAAAAGTTGCTTCCAAGGTCTGTCCTCCACCATCAAGACCACATCTCCATGGAGAGGTTTAGAGATGTCCAAATCAATTAAAATACAAGCCACTGTAGTATGCCCAAGATCTCAAGATGTAGAATCCACCTTTAGAAGCTACCAATGGCATTGCCAATAGCTTCAAAACAAGAATCCTCCCAAAACTGGAGAGGGAGGTTCAACAATCGAACCCAAACTAGTATGATATTCAATGACTCCGTAAGAGGATTGAAGAGCAATACCAAGGTTGAATGAACACCCCATATCCACCCTCGGTCCAACACTCTATCATGATCCTCAGAGGAAGAAAAGGTTGCAAAGAAAAAACCTCTAGCATTGGGATAGAGGTCAATCTTCCCAAAAACAATAGGCTTCTAAGAAACGGAAACCCACTCGTGGAGATCAGGAAGGGAGGGCCACAAGTTGTTACACCTATAGACCACACCCTGATGCACATAAAAATTCACATTTTCAACAATCTCTGGTCCACAGACCACAACAAGGGAAGCACAGGCGCAAGGCAAAGGCCGAACCCTAGCCGGAGTAGGAGGAATCTAGGCATGAGCAACATCGAAAAAGGATTTCAGATTGCATCTAGGAGCATTAGGAGGAGAGGGGACATGAACCCAGTCCACACAATCTCACATTGCATTGTCCACAACAACTCGAAGACCAGCGTTTAGAGGTATCTCACTCGTCGGGTAGAGGTTAGCTCGTTTTGCATCATCCAGAATATATATATATATTGTTTCTTAATATATTTCTAATTTTCATATTGGTTTTATGTATATTTTTAATATATATATATAGCATTATATTACAATGACTATAATTATAATAATATTTATATTTATATTTGTAATATTTATGTGGTTATTTATTGCAATTCAATGCTTGGTTTCTTTTATACTTTAATGTTGCAATTGATCATAGCGAGGGCATGACAAACCCTAAATGATAAAGAGATTAGATCATGACAAGTGTCAACATTTTATGTGATAAAATAGAATGGTCTAATAAAAACTCACTCTAGTTAATAAAAAAAAAACAATCCTAAGTTTAGCTTAAGTGCATGAGAATAAATTATCCTAATAATCTATTAAATATTAATTAATTATTAATTAATGCATGATTACTCTAACACCTCTCCTTAAGATGAACTTACGAAGTAGCTAAAAACCTTAAAAAATGAATGCATAAAAAGCAAAAAATGCATGATGGGTCTTGGAAAACAAGACCTAATGAGGTACCCATGTATAAACAATCTAATCTCTCACAACTAGAGAAAAAGAGAAAACCTCACGGGAAAAACTCCTCTCCAAAAAAATAGATGGGAATGAAGGACTAAGAAGCCTCCAAAACAATGTCTCGAAAAGCATATGAACATGAAGAGCAACGTTGAAGAATGAAGAAGTTGTAGACAACTATCAAATGATGACTGCTATAGTGTTGAAATGAAGAACCTCCCCTAAAATAGATGATGATCAAGACCAAGAAGACAATAATTTGCATGAGTTCCCCCAATGACACTACTTGAATTATAAGGTAAACAAAGGCAAACATCTAGAAGTCAAAGATACAAATGGCACATGAATATACAACCCCAACGACACTACTTAGTATGGAAGATGCAATTCTGATGCAGAGCAAGAGGATTCACAATTCAACAAAAAGGGAACATATTTCACAATAATGGGCATCAACTCATATACCCATCCCTCAAGGCAAATTGCATTCCCAAATGCTTGATTTCAAGACACAAAAACAAAGATAAGGCATAAAACTTCTTGTAGAATCATCAAAACACATTAAAAAATAGCAAATGACTGATTTAAAAAATTGGTGCTCCTACAAAATATAAGGTCATGCAAGTTTTTGTGATTGCAAGTGGTGAAGTTTCATTTCTTTTTGCAAGTGCACCAGTTTGTTTTCAAGACTCCATGAGGCCTAATTTTAAACAAATGAGCAATGATTATTAGGGGGTCATGGAATAATATCTCTCAAGACAATTTTGATGTTTTTATGTCATTTGATAGGTGTTTGCATAGGTAGAGTGGTCAATGTTGTCAATTGGTCAATTTTTGTCATATTTTCAAAAAGGTGCAAGTTGTGTTAAATGTTGCAAAATTTCTTGTAAAACAATATGAAAGGCCACATTCATGTAAAAGGAATGTATAAGTTCATACAATATTATATTGTATGTATTTGAGATCTTATAGGGGTTAGTGTGTCAAAATGTGAAAATCTTGTAAAATTGCAAAAATGCAAAGTTGGCAAAAAAAGGAAAATTGAGAAGTTTAAGGGTCATGGTAGGTATAAGGTTGGTTTTGGTTGATTGGTTGGAGTTGGTTATGATTTTTAAGACATAAATAAGCCTCCTTAGCTTCTAGGAAATGGAGGAGGAATGATATTTGAAGTTTTGTTATTGAAAAATCAATGAAAACCTCCATTTTTTTTAATTCTTCTGAGAAATTTGAAGTTGTAGAGATTTGTACGACTTCATACATCAATATTTTTAAGAGGAAGTAATTGGAATAGTTTCTCCTATGTTTCTAATTTTATTTTCAATAAATTTCATCCAATTCCATGGAGATTTGAGTGATTTATTGCTTGTTTACTAAAAACAAGTAGAAATCTGATCTAGGGTTGGCAGTGAGCAATAAAAATTGTGTTTCTCTTGATTTATCCAATGGAATCTCCTAAAATTTTGTTTGTAGATATTTTTGAATATATTTTTTAATATTCCAAAATTATAGATCATGAAAAGGTGGTCTTGGGCATATTTCATGAAGCCCTAGGTCTACAATTTATCAAAAATTTGGAAAAACATAGTAAACAAAGGGTTTTGAAGAAGTTTGTCCATGGCTATAAAGTCCTTGTATGTTATTGGTTTGGCATGGTGTAGGGATGTATTTATAACCCTCCCTTGTCATGTTTTTGTGTTTAATCAAGTTTTTTTCCTTTGTAAGCTAATTGCTATGTTGACACAGCCATGTTTGGAAGTCTAAATTGAGGGTTCAATGTGTGAGTTTGATGTAAAACCTTGAGTACTAGTTGGGAAATGGTCTAATCATGTTGTGAAAAACTATTTATACAATTTTGAAGCCATAATAAAGAGAAATGACTTGGAAAATGTAATTTTTCTTGTTGGAGGGGTCTCAATAGGCTTAAATGCTGATTTGAATAGTCTACTTTTAGAAGTTCACATTTTTGACTTGTCAAAGTTGGGAAATGGTTTTGAATCAGTCATTTGCTATTCTTTAATTTTTTTTGATGATTCTACAAGAAGTTTTATACTTTATCTATGTTTTGGTGTCTTGTAATCAAGTATTTGTGAATGCAATTTTCCTTGAGGGATGGGTATATGAGTTGACGCCTATTATTGTGAAATATCTTCCCTTTATATTGAATTGTGAATCCTCTTGCTTTGCATCAAAGTCAAAAATATAGATACCAATAGTCTGAAGAACATTGATCAAGTTAAAATAGAAGGTTTCCTCTAGAAAAAAGATTGCAAGAGTGTCCATATGGTATATGCTCCATCTCATCAAAATGTATGGGCAACCAGTTGCTACATCTGCCTATTATATAGGAAAAAAAACTAGGTGCATAAATCACTCCAAAAAATGAAACCAAGGAAGCATTAGCACCAATGGTAGAAACCCCCCCATAATGTGGGAAAGGAAGAGCCAAAGCAGGTCCATTGGAATTGTGTGTCACCAAGAAGTGCATGAAAGAGAACCAAGAATATTTGAACGTGCATTAAAGAGTACCTACAACTAAAAAAGGGTGGGCAAAAAAGGCACACATGCATGAGCCAAGAATCATTGGGATTTGATGGTATCATGGAAGGAACACTCACTTCACAAAGGTGTAATGACAAAACAAAGGTACTCACAACCTACCCATGACACTTTGACATAGTGTGAGTACAATAGGCACAATAGGATGTGTGAAAATCTCCAAAAAATACATCAAAATGACACTTTAGCTCGACATGTCTACTAAAAAGAAACTGCATGCAAAAGATGCTCAGAATGCCCAAATAGGACAAAATATTATAAATACACATAAAAAAACCTAAAACAAGTCATCCACGTAAACAAAAAGTTTATGGGAGCTAAAATGTCCAAGTAATTCACCAAAATATGAAAACACAAAAAATGTACATGAAAAAAATTAGAAAAAATTCATTAATGGTTGTGAAGATCTCTAAAATACCCTTCCAATGTCGTTGAAATCACAAAAAATGAAGAAACTAATCAAAAGTTGTGAGCTCAAGAGTGAAAATAACACATCTAACTTTGAAATGTGATAAAAATGTATCATAGAAAAATCTAAGAAAAAACTAGCACCACTAGATAGTGCTCAAAACCAGCTTTCTAACGATATCTAGTTTGCCCAATTTCAATAGTCGATCAAAAAGTTATGCGCCTAAAAAAAGATGCCTAATTAAAGCATTAGATGCAAAAAAAGAATCCCCCTAGGGGTTAGGCGCTAGTCGCCCATGTAACTTGGAGCTGCATTGGAGTTAAAAATTTAACCCATCGGCCCATCATCGATGAAGTGGTAGATGGATGGCGAGGGCCAATAGTGCCACTTGCAAACTCTACAGTCGCTAGCGATTAGCGACAAAGCCATCATCGTAGCAATTTATGAGAACAATGGTTAGAAACTTGTGATCATGCCCCTAAGTATATTTATTGTGCAAAAAGCACACTTAATAATCATTAATTTTAAGTCCATACAATCGGTCATATAGGTTCTAAAAAAAAAAAACTCCTAAACTCCTATGATCAAAAGTAGGCAATTTATATCAAAATTTGTCTATTCAGCCTCCTGAACATAATGGTGAAGTTCTTTTCACGCCAAAATGCACCAAAAATTCATCCAACTCTAAAAATTGCAAAAAAAAATGAAGGTTACATATTTGCTCCTATAACACTAGTTGAGAAAAAAACTCAAATATGGAGAAAGGGCTCATTGAATCTATGCTCTAATATACTATCTTAGAATTGTCAATAATACAAGATGCAAGATCAAATAGCAAACAAACACCTTCCATGCAAGAGAGTTACAAACAATAATGTTTATATCCTCAACAAGAAAAACTTATAGAATGAACCTCAAGAGTCTTCAAAAGGCTTCAAAGATAATACAATAAGGGAGAGTGCCTTACAAGAGCAACCCTAATTAATAAATAGATTAGATCATGATAAGTGTCAATGTAATATGTGATGGGAGAATTACCTAATAAAAGCTCACTCTAGTTAACAAAAAATGCTCAGTGTAATTAAAGTGCATGAGAATAAATTAACCTATTAATCAATTAAAAATTAGTTAATTATAAGCTAATGTATAATTACTCTTAACAATTATTAGCTCCCTCAATAGAATTGATCCCCCTCTTTTCGAATTTATCTTCCTTGCACCAACACGTTGTGGAATATGAGGTATTAGTAATGAGTAATGTGCAACCATCTCTTTAAAAGTCGAATATATGATATCCATGAAAATTTACAACTTTAGCTACATAATTAATTGGACACAATATGAGAAAAGATGTGAATTGACATAGTAGCATAAATTGGCATTACAATTTCTTGATTTATTTGACTCATTCACCATCAATGTGGTCCCACAAAATGACAATCAACATGATAGTTTTGATTGCCCATTTAATTTTGCAAACGATGAAAGTCTTTTTCTTAAGTCACCATTGCTTTTGGCCATAAAATGACCCAAACTATGTTTTCTAAGCTACAACAAGACAAAACTAGACATCAAATTAATAGATTTTGATATTATTCTCACTACTTTTATATTTCTATACACATCTAGAAACAACTATCACTTATCCACTTGTGTTTGTAATATGTTTGTGAATATAAGTATGGATTCACAAGTATGGTTGGCAGAAAAAACATACTTTTACTGCTAAATGGTTTTTTGGTTGCTAAAATAATGTGGCATCTAGTGGCAAATACCTACCTTTTATTTTTGTATTTTCAAAATAATTGGATAGTTATTGATGACCAAGTGATTCTTCAATAGAGTATCTTTGTAGATTGATTATTTGTTTACTATTATAAAGGAGAATTGTAATGGTGACTAAACTATTAGTTATTGACAACCAAGTGAGTCCTCAATGGAGTGCCTTTATAAAATAAGTGGATGGTTTTGGAATGGCTGAAAGTATAGTTGTTGATAAACTATTAAAGAATTAGCAATTATTAATTATTGTAATCACCTTACCATGATTATGACTTGAAAGAATCATCTTAATACTTCTTCATGGGAATTGGAAAAAATTTGTCTTTATCATTTACATACATGCCATTCACTTGTTGGATCTACTCTTTTGTAATCTACAATTAACTTTTCTGAAAAATGAAACATTCATCTACCATAAGTTAATGAGGGCTACACAAAGATCAATGCAACTCTTAAATATAACTACTTTCAAGAATGGAATAATACCAACTTGTACAAGAGTGAATTGAACTAGGAGACATCTTGATGTCATGTTGTATATGCTACATTTATCTCATAGAGAATCAAATCTTTCCCTATTACTTATTACCCATTTTTCTATTACACTTATATTGTAATTTATTGTAAAAGTACCAATGTATCTCATATCATGACAATCATGCGCCTAGATTACCCACAAGTAAAGGGGAATAATATATAAAACAAAAATTGCATGCACAAAAGTGGAAAATACAATCTCAAGAACATCTCTAATGACCACATTGTATATTGAGTATAACAAAGTTATAATTAAAGTTATATTTGGAAAACTTTTATGGTTGGCTTAAACCTTGCCTATTCAAGCATATTTGCTGACAAATAAGAGAAGGATGGTAAAATAACAATCATATGGCTTTTCTTTATCCATTTTGTCATGTCAATCGATCATAAGGTCGATAGTTCTAGCTATAGATCCTTGCAGTTGGAGGTGTGTCTACTGAGAATTCTTCATTCATTATAAAAAAAACCATTGCTCTCAAATCTTTTTGGGCAATAAATTTCTTTTATTCTTGAATAGATAAATATCAATACAATTGATCTATTGAGCTGCATGACAATCAACCATGAAGACTAATAGTCTCGTATGTATTATCTTGGTAATTTTGTGTTTTAAGTTGTATCAATGGTCAACTCTATTTAATGTTTAATGATAAGGCATGTCCCAAGGCACCATAGATTGTCAAAAGCTACATTGGAACAAATAATCACCAATGAAAAAGACAAGAGTACATCATTGCTTTGCCTTGTTTATATCTAATGTCAAAATCTCCTTTTACGACAACATTCAACTCTATCCCCGTTAGATCCCATCAATTTTTTATGAATTCTAGATTGAAGGCATGAAAGAATAGGCACATCAATAATATTGTATGATATGATGTATATTTAATACAAGCTCCATGAAATGAAATCCAACACTTACACATTTGGAAAATTGTGTTGAACAAATTCCCAAGGATTTTGAATGGAACCATGCCTCTGTGCGGCACCAAAACTCTTTTCTTCACTTGTCTATGAGAATCAAGTGCGCCCAAGAGGTCCAGACTATTCCTCCAACCAACCAAGCTCAAAACCTACACACACCAATTTCCAAAATATCCAATGCACAATGGAACTATCTAGTAATGAAAATTATATACGCAATGCAATGCAATCCAATATTTGCACAAGAGACAATGCAACACCAGTGTGGGGTAAATGGATAGCTTTATTGATTGAAAAATGGCCCCTGGCCTAGTCTACATTCAATATCAACAATGTGTTGATCACTACCCTGAGTTCTACCCAAGAACCCAATGCAATTTCCCACCCCTAGGTTTGCACCAACTCTTCAAGCTGCGATCTAATTCCGATGTCACCCCTGGCTGTAGCTCTTCACGTTGCTTCCAAACCCTGTGACCCCTGATCACTTAAAAAATGCCTGTGGTACAGTAAAACTAGACCTCTCGTGGTTGGCCTCACACTCAAGACTGAGGTCCCCCTTCTAGGGAAACTCCAAGTCCACCTCCAAGACCCAAGAACCCAACTTGAGATCTCCAAGTCCACCTTTGCAATGCTCGTAGTCTCTGCTTCACACCTTGAACATAGCACCACTCCTCATTGCACCCATCCTCGTTCTCACACCCTAATCACCTTGCATCTGCTCGCTTTTCTAATCTTTGTATGTGCCTCATTAGGTTTCCCCACCATGACACTTCATTGGAGAACAAGAATATAACCGTGTAGAATGCAATCCTATTGTAGTTGGGGTACTCTCATTCCCCCATAAGATTTATTTGTCACAATCCCTAACCACCATAGAATGCGCTCCAATTTTTGCCTACTTCCCCAATTTTTAGCTTTCACATTTTGGCCTAGGAACCCATTGTCACATATGGATCCCCCTTACTTAGCCTTGAGATGCCATCACAATGCTTGTGCACAAAGGAATCCAACATCATCTTAGCATCATGATAACTCTCCTTTGGTTCCCCCAAGGACTTGGTTATGACTTCTACTTGCCTCAGTGCTCACTTGGAACCAAATTCTAAACCCAACCCGAAACCCCAATGCGACCCCAAGTCCATCTTGTCTTGATCTAGGGCGAGCTCCCTGACTCAACCCTGGAATTGCACTGGTGCACCCCTAGGATGCCTCCTTGGAGCTGGCTTTCCCCCTTCACTAACTGTACCCCCTTATATCCTCCCCCATTCTAAATCAGGTGACATCCTAGACATCGGCAACACTATCTCAAACACTACCATAGAGGTATCCACTTCTTCTCTGAGTGATTAAAAGGGAGTGGTGAAGTCTTTCTCGAAGAACTCCAACACCTTGTCTTCATACTTCCACAAACCCTCAGCTCTTTCCCATGATGCCTCATCTCTAGGTTGGCCCTGCCAATGAACCAAGAATTCCTTCCATTTTTTGTTTCCAAATCCTCTTTCCCTAACAACAATTGCCTCTTGCACCTCCAAGCCTGGCATGTCTATGACATTCATTGGCCCCCTTGGTTGCACATTCATGATGTTGTCCTGCTTATCCTCATGATATGGACAGAGATAACTGACATGGAAAACATCATGAACCCTCATATGATCTGGAAACTTTAGTTTATATGCAACCTTACCGACCCCCAGTGTCACTGTGTAAGGCCCATCATACCTTTGAGCCAACGCTAGACTCAACCCCCTGGTTGGTCTAAACTGAACTGGATCCATCTTCAAGAACACCCTGTCGCCAACCTTAAATTCCAAATGCATCCTCCCTGAGTCTGCATACTTCTTCATCCTTTCTATAGCTTTGACCAAGTTGTGCCTTGCCAAATCAAGTTAGTCTTTCTAATCTTTCAATCTATCCATTGCACCTAGACACTCACTCATGTATCCACTCAACATTGTGTGAGTCAATGGTTGTTGCCCTATAGCTAACTCAAATGGTGAATACTGACTCAATGCAATCTTTTGCATGTTGTAACAAAATTGTGTTGAATCCGATAAGCTCAGCCAATTGGACTGGTCCGACCAAACAAAGTGCCTAAGATAATCCTTCAAAATCCCATTTATCCTTTCAGTCTGTCCATCTATCTTTGGATGATGACTAGTAGATATGAGCAACTTTTTTCCAATTAGTTTGAACAACTCCTTCCAAAAGGTACTGGTAAACCTAGCATCCATATCACTGATGATACTAAGTGGAACACCCCAGTACTTCACAACATTCCTGAAAAAGTAGTCTACAACATCCTTCGCCTTGCATGGTGCCTTGCACGAAACAAATATGGCATACTTGGAGAATTTGTCGATCACCACCATTATACTGCTATACCCATCCACCTCAGGCAATCTTGTAATGAAGTCTATACTCACACTTTCCCATGGTCTCACTAGAATAGGTAGGGGCTGGAGCAAACCTCTTAGAGGCTTGGGCACAACCTTATCTTGTTGACATATGAGGCAACTCCTGACATACTCGTCCACATCTTGCCTCATCTTTGGCCAATATAAGCCCCTTTCTAGTAGTGTGAGGGTCCTCTTCTGCCCTAGGTTCCCAGCGCATTGACTATCATGACACCCATGCAAAAGTTCCCTCCTCAAATTCTTCCACTTGGGGACATAGACTCGATCTTGGGTGAATACCAACAATCCATCTTTTATGTTGAATTTATGAGTCCTCCCCTCTTCTGCTTGTTTGTAGAGCTCTACTGCCTAAAGATCCATCTCATATCCCTCTTTGATGGATTCCAATACCTCATCGGATAGTACCACTCTTCTTTCCCCTGGACTTGCTTCTGGCACTTCCTCCACTACAGCTAACTGAGCCTTTCTGCTTAGAGCATCCGCTACAACGTTTTTCTTCCCAGGATTGTAGAGCATCTCAAAATCAAACTCTGCCAAGAACTCCTGACATTTGGCTTGTATCTTAAAATATGTTAAGGATACATTGTTAATCTTTACCACAAATTGAGTTCCCAAGAGATAATGCCTCCAAGTTTTGAAACAATAGATGATCCCAGTCTTTTCCTTCTCATGGGAAAGGTAATTCTTCTCCCTATCCTTCAACTTTCTAGACTCATAGGCCGTTGGATGTCCATTCTACATCAACACACCTCCAACAACGAATTTTGAAGCATAGCTCTACACCTCAAAAGGTTGTGTGAAATCAAGCAATGCCAACATAGGTGACGTAAGCCTTTCCTTCAATGTCTCAAATGTTGACTGGCACTTGTTTGTCCACTTCCATTTCTTATCCTTTTTTAGAAGATCAGTGAGAGGCACAACACACTTAGAATACCCCTCAACAAACTTTTTGTAGTAGTTTGCCAAACCCAAAAACTATCTCACCTTGTGGACATTCTGCAAAGGTTCCCAGTCCCTTATCGCCCGCAGTTTCTCTGGGTCAAGTCTAATCTTCCCCTTCCCAATGATATGACCCAAGAAGTGTACCTCTTCCTAAGCGAAAACATACTTTTCTTTCTTGACAAATAGCTTGTGCTCTCGAAGCAACTCAAAAACCTCTGCCAAGTGTTGCTTGTGTTCTTCCATATTTTTGTTGTAGAACAAAATGTCATCCAAATACACTACAACAAAGTTGTCCAAAAATGGCCTAAACATATTGTTCATGAGTGTGCAAAATGTTGTTGGTGCATTGCATAGCCCAAATGGCATCACCATGAACTCATAGGACCCATACCTGGTCACACATGCAACTTTTTCCTCATCCCCAAGTGCTATCCTCACCTAATAATACCCCTTCTTCAAATCAAGTTTATTGAACACTCTTGCTCCTGACAAGCGATCGAAGCATTTTGCAATGAGAGGTAGGGGATATTTGTTCTTGATGGTTAACTTGTTGAGGGCCCTGAAGTCCACACATAACCTTAATGTCCCATCCTTCCTCTGGAATAGAACATGCCCCATACGAAGAAAGGGATGGCCTGATGTACCCTACTTCCAACAACTACTCCAATTGTTTCTTAAGTTCAACCATCTCTAGTCTAGACAACCAGTATGGTACCTAGGTTGGAATCCTTGCCCCCGGATCTAGCTCGATCTTATGGTCAACAACCCTTGTCGGCGGAAGTTGTGCAAGTAATTTCACGGGCATCACATCCTCATACTCTATGATGATATCTTCTATTTCTGGCGGGACTGGTGTCTCCTGCACCTCATCCAACCCATCCCAACCCCCAAGTAGTGCAGCTAGAAAAATGGGATCCTCATTCTTCCTCTTTGCTGCTTTCTTCATGCTCAATGCCGAAACCACCTGAGTATTCTTGGACTGTCTCTTCTCTATAGTTTTGACCACATGTGTCTAATTAGGATCCAAAAACAACATAGACTCCAAGTGAGGAATCACTACCACTCTACACAACCTCAGAAATTCCTACCCTAGTATTAACTCAAAATCATCCATTTAATGGTTGTAAAACCCATGTGGCCCTGCCATGCACCCTCTCTTACCAGCATGTCTTTGACAATGCCTGTAGCCTTCCTGGCTAGTGAGTTGATTGTCTTAAAGCATCTCGTTCCTTCTTACACCTTTAGACCCAATTCGACTACTCTCCTTGATGAGATGTAGTTATGTGTGGCTCCCGAGTCTACCATTCCAATGGTACTCTTCCCATTCATCTGAACATCCACATAGCACAACTTATTCTTATTTTCTAGCTTGGCTACAGTGGCCTTCGGCTGACCTTGTGCACCTAATGCACTCAACCCTTGGATCACCCCATGGCTGATGCTGGCCCATCTTATTCTGCATTTTGAATCTTGGCTATGGAATTCAACCTTTCCCTCTCTAGAAAATCTCTAGCCCAATGATCTGGGTTCCCACATATGAAACACTCTTGCACCTTCTTGGGAGTCCTAGGCTCCTGATCCTTCGGTCTAGCCAATCCCTTCTCACTACTTTGGGGTCTTTTGAGACCCACTTCCAGCTGATTTGTTGTTGTTGGAAGACATCCCTGTCAATTTCTCCTTTTCCTTGGACTTCCCCTTGTCCTCTTTATGGGGTGCCTTCTTATCCCTTTTGTGAGAACTTGACCGGGCACTACCCTTCCGCAAATCATTCTTATAGTCTAGCAACTGGTCTGGTATTGCAATAGCCTCCGCTACGTCTGGACATTTTTGCACTGGGGATCCTGCTAAGCCCACAGTGCAAGACCCCTCATGAACTAAAATAACGTCTTTGTCTCAAAAATGTCCTTAATTTGCAACATCAAGGTTGAGAAGGCTTTGATGTAATCCCTAATCTGCCCACTCTGTTTCAAATTCATAAGCTACAACCTGGCCTGCCAAGTTGAATTCCCTGGTCTGAATTGGTCCTTTAGAGCCGCCTGTAGCTCATCCCAATTGTCCACCTTGACCAGCGTCTTACCTACCCTCAAATCCTCTGCTCTATTCCTCCACCAAATCTTGGCAACTCCTGACAAGAACATGATAGCAATCCTCACTTTTGCCTCATCTAAGCATCCCACTAGTGTATGTAGATATTGCCCCATATCCCAGAACAAGTTCTCTAGAACTTTGTCATCCCTCTCTCCATTGTAAGCTTTTGGGGGTTTGGCCTTGTGCCTTGACTTCACTACACCCTGTGTATTGGATCTCATCCTCTAGTTTCGTTTGATCCATACTCTTAGAACCCATGGCAATGGGACGAGAGTAGATATTGCTTACACATTTGGAAAATTGTGTTGAAAAAATTCCCAAGGATCTTGAAGGCAATGGGAGGAGAGTGGATATAGCATTCTTCTATCTTTCCACATATTAGATTTAAAAGTGGCATGTTTGAAAACATTAAGAACAAAAGAATTAGTCTTTTGTGGTGGATTGGGAATAAGACAACAAAATATTTTAGGCCCTAACCAATATGAGAGATATTTCTTGAATTTCATCTTCCATTACTTCAATTGAAGACATAATCATTTTAAAATGTAAATGGTCTTTAAAAAACATGTTTGAGATATCTGCACAAAATTGTAAGTATTTAGTTTGAAATGAATTTTATCGTGGGCAAGAGCATTTTTACAAGGCAAAAGTATTTTTGCGATACAAATAACTCTTGAACATATGCTTTGCTATTAATTATTCTCTTAAATTTAATGATTGATGTGAATTAAAATATATAATTACTTTACGAGTAAAAAGACTAATAACCAATTAACAAACTCTTACTTGTGAGCTAATGACCATGTAATGTTATTCTCTTAATTGTAATGTTATGAATTTACATGCAATCTATTCAGACGGGCAAGAATTCAAACTACATTACCATTTACATATGGTTTTGTTTTCATTCGTTTTAAAATCATTAAAGTAACATCTTTCAATTTTGATAACCACATAGCATTAATAACAAGTGAATGAATATGAAAATATGTTTGAATAATGCCCAAGTTCATATCCTAAAAGATAATATCCTCAATATCCTCAACTACAACTAGACACTTTGTGCGAACCTTTCTTACAAGATTTTCTTCTCTAAACTCCCCCAGCAAACCATTCTTACCAGAAAGCAAATAGTTAATAAAATAGAATGGAGAAACAAACCTCAATTTTAACTTCAAAAGATTAAAAAATGACTCCGAGAACAAAAGACCAGTGAAAAACCAAAATACATCATTAACCTAATACGCATCATTGGGTGTCCTCTAGAACTTTCTTCAAAGCCATTAATAAAGTTCATGCTTTAGAATTACCTGCAGTAAATACAGAATTAATACTCATGACATCTTGCAAAAGCATGAAAGAGAAAAAAATACGATGCCATGAGATGCTTATAAAACTACAAGGTTCTTTGAAATTTGTTCTTATTAGAAGAATATCAAGTTTACTAGACTGTAAAACCCGTCAACTCAGATAGAATATCAATCGATCCAGTCCTCTCCTTAGAAAAAGAACCTAGACATACCCCAAACTGGTCGTATAGAAGGTTAAATCTAAACAAGGTAATACCTAGGACAGACCTTGCATTTCCCTTCACATGTTTTAAAGCTGACTTCATAATTATAATAACAGCATTGCTGGAACTAAAGCTGGGGAATGCAGCTGCAAGCATCGTCAAAAGCAGGGCCATTCACTCCAATGGTTCAGCATACACAAGCATCCATACTCTATAATAGAACAACTAATTTGACAACAAACCAAGATGTATGCAATCCAATGCAATAGCTTGTCCAATTTTCTTCAAAAGATAAAGTTGCCTGTAAACAATATTCTTCAGAAGTTGAAGGAATCTCCAAAATACAACGATTAAAGGCTCGACCCACCATGCGAGCAATCCAATACAGAAGTTGGACCAACTTTCTTCATAGGTAAGGTACCCAGGCCAATTCGCTTTATAAGGTAAAGTAACCTGCAAAATATGATGGCATGATGAGGGTGTTAGGCTCACTTTGACAGTGTCCAAACAAAAGCCTCTATTCATAAAACCATTCAAAGCACAATTCATATGAAGTATTCAAATTCTTGAAGAGAAACGAACTTTTCAGTAGGAATAGCACATAGAACCAGACATTCATTTTATATGGATATTTCAACAACTTTTTATCAATGATCAATGAACATGATTCTGAATAGATCACAGTAAGTTAGCAGAGACACACCTACCATAAACATGATGCAGTAGGAAACTACAGAGAACTTCAAATCCCATCCACACAATCTGAACTTCAAAGATCTCGTTTTGAAATCATTCAAGTGAGAATTTGTGCATAATTTTTTCTTTATTGTATTTTGCACATAAGTTTTTGTGATGGTTGTGCTGACTAGTAGTAGCAAACAGAAATGCGTCAAATTCAAGTGCTGCAACTTTAAACTTCAAAGTTGAGCACGTCTCTAAAAACTCACCACCAAACAGAAATGCGTCAAATTCAAAAAAGAAAAAGTTGTACATTAGTTCTCCTACTCATAAGTCATGTATTTGCACCTCACCTTTCTCCTTCTCTTTTTCCCACCACTGTGAGGATGAAGACTTGTGGTCAGGCATTCGTAGCAAAACAGAAAAATATTGAAAAGCAAGCAGAAAGCGAGATCGATTACTTACCCTTTCGGTTATATCCATGGACCAGCCTGAGCGAGAACAGATCTGTTGAAGGGCATCCTTCCATCCATCAATCTCTTCTCTTGAATATCGATCTGGATGACTATAATGTCTGAGAAATGCTTGCTTATAGGGAGTGGCGTCCTTCAGAGGATATCTAACATGAGTTCGGTCCACATGATAAAACAGAGGAATGATCAAACCAGGGGAGCTCAGCATTGCAGCGGCCTCCTTCAGACACCATGCTGACTCTGCATAGCCTCTGGAAAATATAGGAATGCGTATGGCACTGCTCTCGATTGCTCTTTCCAAGCTCAACCCAATCATTTCCCCTTTTTCCAACTTCTCACTGTCTAAGAAGACATTGAGTCCTGCTGCAAAGAGAGCTTGGTAGAGATGATTGACCAGAGTCTTTCTCGCATCTGGTCCCCTGAAACTCAGAAACACATGATACCTCTTATTGCTTTCGAAGGCAAGCTTAGTTGAGGGAAGGCTGTATCGCTCCATGTTAAAGGTGAGTCTGTAGAGGAAGGCTTACTAAAAATAAAAAGAAACAGAGGATTCAACCCAAAACTTGAGATATTGAACTCAATCATACACATGATAACTCTCTTCGCAGGTTGCTAATGGTATCAGGGAAGCTGTTTAAACTTATACACTCTCTAAAGTCTAAATACTTCAGCTGTGATAGGTTTGCCAATGGTATCAGGGAGGTTATTTAAATCTATACACCCTACCATGTTCAAGCATATATTTATATATATACATACATACATACATATACATACATACATGTATGATGTATATATATATATATATATATATATATATATATGCATGTTATATGTAGTAGTAGTAATAATAATAATAATAATGTATGAAAAAAATAAACCATTTTTTTCCCTAATTGACCTTCCACACCTCTTCAACGTACCCATTACACATCAAGGTGCGATTGCTAGTTTATTATTATGTATATATATACATTCCTATGTATGTATGTATGTACATACATACAGACATACATTCATACATACATACATATATATACATATGTACATACATATATATATATATATACATACATACATACATACATACATACATACATATATACATACACATACATACATATATATAGAGGGAAAGAGAGTACATATATACACATACATACATACATAAATATATACATACACATACATACATATATATATAGAGAGAGAGAGAGAGAGAGAAAGAGAGAGAGAATTAAGATTTCCTATCAAACATATTGTACACGACAGTATACATGCACTCAAACTCTTTGAATTGAATCTGCACCATACACCATATCTCACCCGAAAAGTTGTCTCACACCAGACAAAACAACTTCCAGAGAGTTGAAACATTCCTCGCCTCACATCTGAAAACAAATTTCAACTCGCAACCAATATTTTTGTTTAAAAGGCTGCAAAAATCTTGTCCCAAGCTCAAGAATTTAGTAGCTCTAGAACCCGATATTTTTATATATACTTTTTGTTTATTATGAATAGATTGAAGCAGCAGCTGTATGGAGACTCATTTTGGTTTGTCTCGTTTTTGCTTAAATTCTGCTTTGGTAGTGTTTCGTAATATTTTTCCTGCAAACTCTTAACCATTTTTCTCATCGGCATCATTGACAGCACAACACAACTTGTGCAAAATCTTGAGGTAAGTCACTTGCCCTGATTTCAATGAATTTTTTTTGGAAATCTGTACACAGCCAGATCACTTTTTGTTGTGTTTTATTTCATTCTAAAACAGATCTGTTGTTATCTGGTAAATGAAGGCATTGGTTCTGTGGTTTTATCTGTAGCCATTTTCATATATAATATTATTGTAGTACAAAGTGTTAGATCCTTGTTTGTTTCTCCACATGGAGACATTTTGAACTGTGAAATGATCATTTGATGTTTAAATTTTTTGTTTATTTTGTTTTCCTTGCCCTTGAGGTTATTTTTGTGGCAATTTTCCTGACAGAATTATTTAGTAGTGAATGTATAGCAACTACTGCTGAAGCTGTAAATGCAATGGTTGTCAGAGCTATTTTCATATAGAGTGAACAGTAGAGATCGGATCATCTTCATATGTTAACTTTAAAATTTAAATATAAAATTTTATAACACATGTGAGACATCTCTTATTGCCTTCAATCATATTCCCGTAGTACTCTTCAACTGTTTCGTAATTTCCAAACATTGCTAAAATCTTCCATTCCATTTCAAACACAAAAATGCATCATATTTAATGCGATGAGAGATATGCTAAGTGGCTCTTCCATTTATTCTACATGTCACCCTATTTCGGGCAACCTATTTTTAATGGCCAACAGATGGAACACCGTTTACCTGGGTGAACCTTAAAGCAACCAGTACTACATCCTTCATGTCTGTAGCTTCATAATTAACCCCATTAGTGTGCTGGGCTGGGTCACTTACGAAAAAAAAAGGATCATTCATATTGATAAAAACCGTACCAGCTATTGCCTGCGGACTGAATTAATTTTACCTCGACTTTCGGGGTTTTCCCTGCAAGTTGAAGTAGCTCATGTCTTGTTTCTGTGTGTATTCCCTATTTGCCTATTTCCATTGCTTTTTCAAGTGGTCTTCTTGAGAATGAAATGGCAATGGCGGTTACAACAGTAGGAGAGTAAGGAAACACCAGAAGGGTGAAGGTAATTTCTATTTTTATACTTCATGCACTATTGTAATTTAAACCCTTTCATTATTATTCAATGGCTGCTAACCCTTTATTGCTTTCACCAGTGGCATTGGGTTATTTTTTCTAACCAAGAAGGGGCGAACCTTCAACCAATTAGTTCTACCAGTTTCAAGCTGCTTCACCGCGAGATGCCTATTGCAATGCAAACCCTTTCATATTAAGGCAATGGCTGTTAATCGTCCATTCCTTTTACTGCTGGTGTTGGAGAAATTTTGCAGTTGAAGTAAATGTCGCTTTCCAAGGTATTTTTTGTAGGTCCACTATTGTAATTTTATGTTTGAAGTTAAATTATTTTGTCTTACCATTGTTTGTTTTTTTTTTTGAATTTTGTGAATTTTTCTCCTTAAAACGAAAACTAAATTTGGGTATAATTTTTATTTTATTTTATTTTTTAAATTTTAAGAACCCATCATAGTTGAGTTTTCAAAAAAATTGGCAAAATAATAGTGCATTTTCACTTTTCCTAAAATTGCGTCAATAACACACAAAACCTATTAGCCAATCATATTGAAGAGAAATATTTTTTATAAAATTAAATATTTTGCAAGTTCACTTTACAAAATTGAATTTTTTTTTTCAAAAAAAATTTATTGTTTTTGATTGGTTGAATGCTAACTTATTAATAACTAATTAAGAAAATCAAAACTCATTGCAATAGTATTGCCTACGGCAAGCAGGGCTTAAATTTGATGGTCGACTTTGCCTGTCAACAAATTTTTTAATGACTGTTATCTATTCAAGGGTGCCCTTAAAACATTATGATATACCTTAGTGTAAGTAAAATTATATATAAATCAAATATATATATCATTATAATTCTATATAAATTTTGACAGTCTATCAAAAATATCTCCTTTCATCTAATACAATCTTCTTAAAATTTTGATTGTGTTCTACAGCAAAAATCTCGAAATACGGTCATACGGCCATCAAATTTAAGCCCTGACGGCAAGTACTAATAATAATAATAATAATAATTAAACAATATCATTTTTAAAATGACCTACCAATTGATCTCATGTACTACACAAATGCATGCAAAAAATAAAGCAATTTTTTCCCTAATTGACCTTCCACACCTCTTCGGCGTACCCATTGCACACCAAGGTGTGATTGCTAGTTTATTATTATGTATATATATACATACGTATGTATGTATGTATGTACATACATATGTAGATACATACATACATGCATGCATATGTACATAAATACATATATATGTACATATGTACATACATACATACATACATACATACATATATACATACATACATACATACATACATATATATAGAATTAAGATTTCCTTTCAAACATATTGTACAGGACAGTGTACATGCACTCAAGCTCTTTGAAATGAATCTGCACCATACACCATTTTGAGGGAATGTTTTGATTAGCCAATAAAGCTACATTTAGTGGCACCTTTCACTCGGAAAGTCATCTCACACCAGACAAAACAACTTCCAGAGAGTTGAAACATTCCTTGCCTCACATCTGAAAACAAATTTCAACTCGCAACCAATATTTTTGTTTAAAAGGCTGCAAAAATCTTGTCCCAAGCTCAAGAATTTAGTAGCTCTAAACCCCAATAATTTTAGATCTACTTTTCGTTTATTATGAACAGATTGAAGCGGCAGCTGTATGGAGACTCATTTTGGTTCGTCTCATTTTTTCTTAAATTCTGCTTTGGTAGTGTTTCGTAATATTTTTCCTGCAAACTCTAACCATTTTTCTCATCAGCATCATTGACAGCACAACACAACTTGTGCAAAATCTTGAGGTAAGTCACTTGCCATGATTTCAATGAATTTATTTTGGAAATCTGTACACAGCCAGATCACTTTTGTTGTGTTTTATTTCATTCTAAAACAGATCTGTTGTTATCTGGTAAATGAAGGCATTGGTTCTGTGGTTTTATCTGTGGCTGTTTTCATATATAATATTATTGTAATACAAAGTGTTAGACCCTTGTTTGTTTCTCCACATGGAGATATTTTGAACTGTGAAATGGTTGGTTTAAATTTTTTGTTTATCTTGTTTTCCTTGCCTTTGAGGTTATTTTTGTGACAATTTTCCTGACAGAATTATTTAATATCGAATGTATAGCAGCTACTGCTGAAGCTGTAAATGCAATGGTTGTCAGAGCTATTTTCATATAGAGTGAACAGTAGTGATCGGACCATCTTCATTTGTTAAACTTAATACATTCTTCTTTACAAAACTTATACATTGTACAGTACATGTTTCTTCACAGTTTTGTGCCATTATACTGGCTCTTGTACTTCAAAGACCAAATGTTACAAGGCATGGGATTGGCGTGACACAAACGACTAAAGTTTTAAAAGATTGTATTGATAAGTGACAAACAGCTTGGTTTTCCAAATGGATACATCCTCCCACATGTGATGAATGAGAGACAAACAGCTTGGTTTTCCAAATGGATACATCCTCTCACATGGTTGGTTAGGACTGAGTGGTCCAATTTGGTACCAATATAATTTTTGATATTATTATATTCTTTTCTGAAACCACGTGTCTGTTACTTCAAAAAAACAGGGGTGCTACATATGAGAGATCATCTTGCCACAGACGAAGATAGCTAGCATCCCTGCATTACATCAATTTGCAGTAATTCAACATCCTCTAATTGCAATGGGTGCTGAGTGGACCATTTATTATGAGAGCCGGGTTCTTGTGAAACACTACTCATGAAACATGGGTCAATGAGTTTGACTAAAAAAACGACACGGTTGAATACGGTTGAGTCCTGATAGCTATATCACTGTGGAAAATACCTCATGATCAATCAAACTGTAGGCATACAGGCTGTAGGAATACAGGCTACAGTACTGTGAATCCAACGGTATCCCAACTGGAAAAGCATTGCATAAAAAGTAGTAACCCTGCGAGTTGTAAAGGTTAGGGAACTGTGACCAACCCTCACTGCATAATATAAAAGAATAAGAAGTTACATGCTTTAAGGATAGTGGAATTAAAAGTCGATTGCTATTGACGAAGCTGCGAGGAAGTAACCAAGGGGAAGGCTGGGGATGCCTAAATTTACAAGAGTATTTTAATTTAAATTAACTTAATTTTAGAATGCCCGCTAGCTACAAGAAAAATTAATTACTCAGGCATTAATGTGCTTTAACTTATTCTGAAATCAAATGGATACATAGAATGCAATCCTCATTTCAGCGATGAGATGCATTGAGAATATATATAATGATACACGCACAGCATGAATGATGAATGGAATAGTAGATGAATTTGTTTAAACACTGACAAGCTTCATAGCCTAAGCAAGGATCCGTAAAAATCCTTACCTGTAATTTATGCGCGCTGTGCCAGTCACGCTTTATCAGAGTTTCTGCCCTTTACACTATCACCATAGCGTTAACAACACCGAAAAATCTTGCAATTGTGGCCCTTTCTATGATGGGTTCTGTTAAAATTTATAAAATAAAAATTATACACAAATTTACTTTTCGTTTTAAGGAGAAAAATACAAAAAATTGAAAAAAAAAACCAATGGTAAGACAAAATAATTTAACGTTTCTCCGATATACATTTTACTTCAAAAATAAAATTACAAATAATGGCCCTGCAAGAAAATACCTTGGAAAGTGACATTTACTTCAACTGCAGAATTTCTCCAACACCAGCGGTAAAAGGAATGGACGATTAACAGCCATTGCCTTAATATGAAAGGCTTTGCATTGCAATAGGCATCTCGCGGTGAAGCAGCTTGAAACTGGTAGAACTAATTGGTTGAAGGTTCGGCCCTTCTTGGTTAGAAGAAATAACCCAACGCCACTGGTGAAAGCAATAAAAGGTTAGCAGCCATTGAATAATAATGAAAGGGTTTAAATTAAAATAGCGCATGAAGAATAAAAATAGAAATTACCTTCACCCTTCTGGTGTTTCCTTACTCCTACCATTGTATGAAGCTTGAATACACAGAGACACAAGACACAAGCTACTTCAACTTGCGCAGGCAAGAGCTGGTACGGTTTTTATCGATATGAATGATCCTTTTTATTTTAGGCAAGCTACTTCATACTAATGGGGTCAATTATGAAGCTACAGACATGAGGGATGTAGTACGGGTTGCTTTAAGGTTCACCCCGGTAAACGGAGTTCCATCTGTTGGCCATTCAAAATAGGTTGCCCGAAATACGGTGACGCGTCGAGTAAATGGAAGAGCCACTTAGCATATCTTTCATCGCATTAAATATGATGCATTGTTGTGTTTGAAATCTAGCAATGTTCGGAAATTACGAAACAGTTGAAGAGTACTACGCGAATATTATTGAACGCAATAAGAGATGTTTCAAATGTATTATAAAATTTTATATTTAAGTTTTAAAGCTTTTTTCAATAAAAAAAATTGTGTTTTTTTTTAACATAGTCTTTTCAAATAAAAGGTGTGTTGTTTGTCAAATACTAGAGGGACAGTTTTGTACTTGCATTTTAATCAATATAAGATTGTGATTGTGGTGAACTCAATTTTGATGTGTCGTGACGTTCATCAAAATTGAATGATCCTTTCAACTTTGCATCCTTAGATAAGGGTTGAAATAAGAACACCATTGCATCATTTTTTAGCCTTTTTGCATTTGTTAGTACATAAGATCTATGAGAGGCCTATAAAAAATCCTTGGTTTTGGTTTATGTTACCAAAAACCTATCCCTGAAAGAATTATAGCTATTAACACATAAGTTTCCAAAATAATCATTTTTTTGTCTACAATATGCAATTGTTAATTGTCTATGGTATGCGAAATCTGGGAGCTTTGTAGGAGTAATATAATACTTGAGGAAGCTTGTGAAGGATTTCTCTTTCACAGCAACACCTTTTAATGATATCACAAGGGTTGGAAGATGTTTTAAATGGGGTAGAGACAACAAAAGGTTTTTAAAGAAATAAAATACAAATTTAGGTGTATGATATGTTAGCTTTAACCACTTTGCAACAACAATTTGAGGCTGATATGGGAAAATATGGTATTTTCATTTTATATAATAATTAGTATTTATAATATTTGGTAGGGGGTTAGCGGCACTAATAACTTGTTGAGAAAATTGAGGTCAAAATTATTTGACATTAGGGTAGATGTACCATACATAGTACTAAATAGTGACTAGTGGGATTTTGTGTGAACCTTAATGAGTTAACATAGTTGAGAAAACCATTGGTGTTTATGCATAAAGGACTACAATATGACTACACTAACATCCATGTAGATGGACCTTGGACTCATAATACTAAAAATTATTTATGTTCCTCCACAAAGCAACCTAAAGTTATCACTCACCAACTTTTTTTGGCAAATGAGTTCCTTCACTTTATCATTTTTTTTTTCCTTTCAATACATTTAGATTATGCCTTATCAATTGTCAAAATATCTTCATTCATGTTTTGTTCTTGTTAATCATTAGGGTATTTCCTAAAATAGATTTAAAGAATTAGTTTAAGTAGGACATATATATAATCTTCTTGTTACACCCCGAGTGATACTACCTATTTACTATTACCTTGTTTGGTTAAATTGCTTGAATATATGAATGAGTTTATGGATCTTTATATGAATGTGTTTTATGAATCCTTATATTAATGAGTTTATGAATCTTTATCTAAATGTATTTTATGAATCTTGAATGGAAATATGATGAATGATTGATTGATGCAATTTGATATTTTATAATGATTCTAGTTATGAAATGTATGATGCATATGATTATGTTGCGATTGGCTAACTATTGTTATGATGTGCTAAGTCGAGTGCAGGAACAAGTTTGAACCTCTGGAAGAGCAAGGAAGTGTCACTCAAGAGAAGAACTTGGTCTGGTAACCCTTAATGATCCTAACTAAGCATTCACACACTCACACCCTAGTTGATCTATGTCAAGTCAAGTCAATTTTGGGAAAAGCTAAATAATCTTTGGTTTAGATGTGAATGTTGTGATTGAGGAATGTGATTAAGTCTTGATGTCATGTGAAATTTCTTACTTGTAAGTTTATTGTTATATCAATGGGATGTATACATAAAATGTATATATATGTATATATATACGTGTCTACAGTAGACTAATACATGTGAGTGAATACATACATGAGTATAAATAGGTAGACATGCCTATGTATGCTCATGGACTAATTACCCATATGCATGGGAATACTAATTAAACTAAGGTGACATATATGTGTATGTATGTATGTATACACTTCATGTATATATGTCGATGGATGGTTATGAGTATGTGTTTTTATAAAGATATTGCAATGATAATATGTATATGTATATATATGTATGTATGTATGTATAAAGTAATATAGTGACATATATTTGTATATAATCATGTATAAATATACGTAATGTTATTCTTTATATATTTATATATGTTTGATAATCGACAATTAATGTATTTGATAAACTTTATGAAACAAGTATATATAAATATATATTTAGATGTGTGTGTGTTTGTGTATATATATAATATATAAGTTGAAAACAATTGTGATATTCATAGAGCACAACATATAATGCTATAATTAATAATGGTTAAGCGCTTAAATGAAATTTGGGCGCATGAATAAGGTGCAACCTTAGCGTTGCTTATTAACCCACGCATATCAACATTAGGCCAAGTCAACAGATTTAAGAGGCATGTAGGAATGAAAGGCTACTGTGTAAACTTTATAATAGAAAGTAAATACAGTTTATAAGCATTGAGGAAGAAGTCAAACCCGCACTTTCTCATAAGGCACCCATATATGAAATGTAGTGCCAACTTAGAATAGAATGTAATGTATAAGAAGTTTGTGAGTTGCACATAAGCTTGATGAAGCAATATTTTACCCTTGAGACTCAGTTAAGAGTAAACTTGGCAGAAGCATGAGAAGGAATTTGATTAAGGAAACTTGTTTTTGAGCTTGATGTTCATTTGACTCAGTAAAAGAGTCTTGTCGTCCCTTTTAACAAGTCGACTCAACCATTTAAATGGAGAGAATTGTTATGTGTTGCAAACCTATGGGTGATCCCACAATAATGGTTTAAAATTTTTGGCCAAATTGGACACTAAACTAATTTTTTCTAACTAAATCTTCATTTTTGAGCACCTATAGCGGCTAAACCGTGTGAAATTTGAAGATGATGCAAACTAGTGATTTGTGACATTTTTTCTATAGATTATAAATATTTTTTTTTCAAAAAATTTGGAATCAAATTGTACTTCTCTTTCCATCTTCTTTGAAAACTATTTTTTTCAGTAAACACAATTTTTAAGGAGTGATGCTCACCGTATACAACATAACTTTTTTTCCATGAAGGATAAAATTCTAATTTTTTTAAATTTAGATTTGTAACTATGATATCAAGTGTTTTCATTTGGTTTCATATTTTTTTATTGAATATTTTTTCCTTGATCAAGTTTTGAAGTCAAACCAATTACAATTCAAATATAGGCAAACTATATACAACATAACTTTTTTTGTATGTATCGAAATTCAATTTTTTTTTGTTGGATCAAGGACTTCAATATCTAGTGCACTGATATTTTTCAAAAATAAATTTTGATAATCTACTATTTTTTCACATGTGTAGAACAGAGAGCTTGATTTTCGGTGAAAAACTTACATTCGCAAAAAATAAAAAATACATATAATAATAAAATTAAATTTATACTTTTTGGGAAGCTTATAATAAGGAATACATACTTACAAAAATAAATTTTAAATGAATTCATTTGATCCCCTAAAAGGTAAATCAAAAGTGGTTTTTTATCAGCATTTTGATAGGTGTAAAGGAGACTCTGTTATAGGTATGGTTTAAAATTAGGGGGGTTCTATCCAAGGGGGTTTGATCTAAGGTGGTTCAATCAAACCTTCTTCAATTGGAATCCTTTAAATGGAACTTTTCAAGACTTAAATCATTATATTTTCTAAAATTATGTGATTTCAGCAAAAAATAGGATCTCTTGGAAATTGTAAACCAGTATTGTGGGATCACCCATATAAGTTAGTTTGATGAGTTGTTGCATGAGGATAGAAAGGTGACAAAAATATTAAATTGTTTGTAGCCTTTGGTTGCTCACAACTTAGTATAATAGAGGTGTTCATTCTACCAATTACTACACTTTTTCAATTTGATTATCTTGTTGTTATTCTGTTGTGATTTATGAGCTAGTGAGTTGAGAGCTTAAGAGACTTTGTATTGTTATTTTGCATTGAGATTGTTGAGAGAATTAGTGAGAGGTTATAAGAGGGAATTAAGTTGATCTCAAAGGAAGTATCGAGCAAGCTTGAGGAATAGAGCTCAAAAGGGAGTTAAATCACTTAGAGCATTATTCAGGCATGCTAGTTTCTATACCTTTGTCATTTATGTCAGAAAGGTTAAATAGTTTTGTTTACTATGCTAGAAAAGAATGCTTTTGAATATGTTATGATGTTTAATGTACATGATTGCATGTTTCTTGGTTGTTCATTATGTTGTAGAATCTTTTTTATTGGTTATATTTGTATGTACCCTATATATGGGAGTTTGTATGAACGCAATGTATTTATACTATACATAGTTGTCATTGCTATATGTAGGATGTCTATACTAAATTTATGTAACATAAAGTAAGAAGTTGCTAGAATCACATTGGTAGTAAAGTCATTTTGTTATAAGATGTTAAGAGGGTTATTCTTGGGATTTATCCAATCCATGGGAAAGGGGGTAACCTAGATATAGAGTATGGATGGTCATAAAACCAAATCAAGCTAGGAAGGTGGGTGAGCGTGTGACATTCACTTTAAATCTAGGTGATGAATACTTTGGCCAAAGTAGTGTAAGTAGCCACTATTTAGACTGTCAGTTCACTACAATCTAGGTTTGCATACTAGACAAGGATATTCATACAAGTAGGTTGTAGCCACTGTATCTTTGTTCTAGATATCTAGGATACAACACCGTGCTTAAAAAAGGCTAAGGTTATGAGGTTACCAAACCAATCTCTTTGTCAAAGGGTAGGGCCATCTTACCAATTTGGTAAATGTGTGGGGGGATGCAGTAAGTCCATGGTTGGTGGAAAAGCACTTGAGTGGTGCTTCTCCTCACAAAGTTGGCAACCAAGACTTGAGGAAGATATTTTGGACCATTTATACTTTATATATTAAGAATCTTGTTAAGTTATGTATGTAAACTTGTGTCCATCTCTATGGGAATTGTAAATATGAAATATCATATGGAAAATGCTTATCATCAATAATTATATTAATGAAAGGAATTCTTTTGTATGCAATGGGAGAGTTTGAAATATGTTTCAAAAATGCATTTATTATTCAAAGAAAAGAAAATTTGTATTGCTCTTAAAGGTTAGATGCATAAACTATTCACTTGTGGGTAAAACATAGAAAAATTATTGTGTAGAACAATGGGCATGTTACACTTCTTGAAAGGAAAGAAAATGAATCATGTAGATTAGTCTTTCATTTCTAGGTTATTGGTTTATCTTTGCTCTATTTAAATGTCGATTAGTATAATATATTTTTTAATTGTATTTTTATTAGTAGCTAAGGTTATTAAACTAAAAAAGTGTGCTAATATTAAGTTAAGATTTTATTGTCCTGTCTCTCCAACATTTTGTGTATATCCTATTTTCCTTTATTAGCTCGATACAACTCACCTTCTTCAAACTCATACTAGTTCAACAAACCAACTATACATTCAGGGAAAATTATTGGTACACTAGAAATCTATTGTACTCTAGTGCTTAGAATCAATCTATTGTTCTATAAAATTATGTAAATTAAGAAACTTATCATTGAGACATAAATATTAGAATTAAGACTCTCATATTGGAAGTTCATCTTGGTTTTTATCTTCGATGGTGGGTAGTTTAACCCATTCCATAGTTTTTTCTTATAAGCAATGCTTTTTCTCTTGCCACTTTTGTATATCCCTAGTGTAGGAGTTTAGGTGAACTCCTTAAACCCCCCAGAATCACCTGCAAGACAAAACTTCCACAAGAGAGAAATGACAGAAATATCATACTATGATTAAGATGCAAGGATGCCAAATTGATTATGACATGGCATGATTACAAATATACAAGATGCCTAAATATATAGGCAATAAAGAAAACCTAAGATGCATGAGATGTTGCCATGTGTCTTGATCTAACAACATGTGACAACATGTGAACCTTATCTAAATGATTATTAAATGATGAGATAAGTTCTAAAAGAAATCTTATCCCACAAACTAGGAAAGGGAATATTATCCCATTTATTAAATGATTGCAACCTAGGACTAAATGATTAAATGCAAGACTTAAGTTAACTTATGTTGGTGTAATAATTAATTAATTAATTACACCAACACCCCCCCATAAGTGCAACTTAGGGAGAAAAATGCAATGATTATGCAAGATGATGATGATGCTGATGATGATGTCTTTGAACTCTGCTCAAATGTCTTTGTTGATTTGTTTTTTAAGCACTTTTCAACACAGGTAGTGCGTAGGTACACTACCTCTCTTGAAAGACAATCTTCCACAATCAAATTGCAGAACACTATCCCAAGGTCTCTAATGTCAGGTCTTGACAGTGCTTGGAATATCTTAGTTGTTTGATGTGATTTCTTTGGAATCACAAGGCGGTCTTACGATGAGTTACAAAGCATGGAAAGTTGGGTTTGCAAATGTAGTTTAAAGTGCTGGAAGTGAATGAACAGTGGTTGTCCACTCAAAACATCAAGTTGAAACTCATCAAGTTCATCTGATTTAGCTTCATGGTGATGCTTTGGTCCTACTCTAACCAAGGATTAAAAGAAACAGCAAAAGGATAAGGGTTAAGAAAGTTATTCTAATCCTAAGCTATGAATGAACAGTAACAATGGTGGCTGCTAAAGTAGACAGGCTTCTTAAACTAAGTTTTGCTTGACCAAGAGAAACCTACAGCTACACAAAACCAGTGCAATCTTCTAAGGACTGCAGGTTTTCACATCACATACACACATCATGTACATGCAATCGAACTAAGTTGCAGCAATAAAGGAAAGAGGCTCAGACTAGCTTTGCAAAGTGATTCATCATCAATGAACCACAAAAAGCATGAGCTGGAATTTCATCAAATACTGAAACAACAAACACCATCACCACTTCCATTCAAGAAACTAACACTAAAACTAACATGGAAAGTGAACCATGCATACATAAAGAGCAAACTCAAAAGGAACACCCATAAATCATGCAATGTTGCTTTCTATTGTTGCAGAATGTCTTTACATCAATTCTCCAACCCTTACAAATGAGGGGAAAACCCCTATTTATAGTTTTCCAAAGCCCAAATGAATGGCTAGGATTCAATTACATCGAATGGACTAGATTCAATTACATTAGGGTTTCACCTACCCCACAATATTCAACAATTAAAAATACATTCCTTGTCTTTTCCCTGTTTTGTCATCTAGTGCTAGTTACTGTAGCAATTTTGTCATTTAGCTGATTTCTCTTTTCACTGTAGCTAAAACTACCTGAAAGTTGTCTTTTGCTTGATGTGCTTGCAGTGTTCTTCCTTTGATCAAACGAGTCCGTCGACGATTGGCATCAATGGATTGGTGGCCCCTGATTCGGGCAGAAAGCTCCTTAGAAATCATCATCATCTAGAAAAATGTAGGACAACTCCCTCAATGGGCCTCTTCGATAGACCTACGAAAGGCTTCTTGACTCCTGCAAACACGAAGTGTCGTAAGTGCATTTATACATGAGTTAAGAAAAATGTCAGTCAAATCTACAAATTTCATGTTAGATCTATCCATGCATCATCAAAATATCTTGATATTCATATTTGGAGCTCATTTGGACCATAACCATTAATGCATGCTTCAAGGGTGCGAGCGCTAGAGGGCGGAAAAATGACGGAAGAAAGTCAGAAGGCAGACAGCGGACGGAAGCCAAAATAGCCGGGAAGAAGGTGGGCTCCCGGATGTTCAAAATAGCTCGGAAGTAGGTAGGCTCCCGGATGTTCAAAATAGCCAAGGAGGGACAGACTCTCGGAAATGGCCACGGAGGGCCTAGGTTCCAGAGGACGGGAAGGAGATGGCTACCAGAAGTTCCAAAACGGCTACGGAGAGGTGGAGCCCCGGAAACGGCCACGGAGGGGCCGGGCTCCAGAGGCCGGAAGGGAGGTGGCCGCCGGAAGTTCCAAAACAACAAAAGGGGGACGAAGCTCCGAAACCACCGAAACTTAACCAAACTTTGACAAAACCTTGGCAGTTCATTTAAACACATCAAACACATCCAAGATACAAAAAAGGCTCTCCAAAGTCAAAAATGTGGAACAGAGCGATCCACAAATGTTTCCAAACAGCCAAGGAGGAAGGGAATTTCGGAGGGAAAGTTCCAAAACCATCGAAACTTAACGGAACGTTGACGAATCCTTAACAGTTCATTTACGCACTTCAAACACATCCCAGATCCAAAAAAGGTTGCTCCCAAAGTCAAAAATGAGGAAACGGGAGCGACAGGGGTCCACGGATGTTTCCAAATAGCCAAGGAGGAAGGGAATTCCGAAGGCAAAGTTCTAAAACCATCGAAACTTAACGGAACGTTGACGAAACCTTGGCAGTTCATTTACGTATTTCAAACACATCCCCGATCCAAAAAAGGTTGCCCCCAAAGTCAAAACTGAGGAAACGGGAGCGACGGGGGTCTATGGATGTTTCCAAAACAGCCAAGGAGGAAGGGAATTCCAGAGGCAAAGTTCTGAAACCACTGAAACTTAACTGAACGTTGATGAAACCTTGGCAGTTCACTTAGGGACCTCAAACACATCCCAAATCCACAAAAAAGTTAGCCTCAAAATCAATAATGTGGAAATCGGACCGACGGGGGTCCACGGATGTTTCCAAAGAGCAAGAACAAGACAAAAGGCAAAAAAGGGGACATATGACTTTATTTCTCCACATATTTGAATACCCCAAGTAGGTGAATTTGGGTAGGGGATTTGATCGTTTGATGGCACATGACCAATTTGGGCTTGGAAATAGGGCACGCAAAACAAGACAGGAGCAAAGCAGCCTGTCAGGAGCAAAAAAAAGGGGGTCCCTGCCTGCGGCGGGGCGTGTGTGCAAAACATGCACAACAGTCTCCTTGCCTAAAGATGAAGATGCCACAATCAATGGTGACAAACCAGGACGATGCGGAAACTGATGTTGAACAATATCCAAAGACAAAGATATAAATGCCCGATTTTTCTAAAACGAAAAATGGCCTACTTAAAAAAAATTTGCCTCAAAGAAAAACTGACTGGGATGATTTTTTGCTACAAATTGTATGGATAGTACGATTGATTTTGCAAACCCTAAAAATACCTCTGAAGCTCCCAGGTTGATGTATCCGATTTTGATGAATGGGCAGGCGATCCTAGGGTTTTGAGGCGTTCTGAAGACAATGGCGAGCTCGGATATGACTCAATCTGAATCCATAATCAGACCTTATCCAGTAAAACATCAACCCTCGATCAAGAAAGTTGGTGTGTGAGATTCTTGCAGGTTGAAGGTTTCCATTGCAGACTACTTGCATCCTCAGAATGTGAAGATTGTAGGAGTTTAGGTATGATGGAGACTTGATAGCCCCCTTGAATGAAGTGTCCTCAAAACCACTGAAAGAAATATGAAGCAAATCTAATGGTAGATGTTGAAGAAACTTCAAGTCCTGAATGAAATGATAGGGAAGAAGTCTCGGATAAGAAATTTGAATAGAGGAGTGATATCCCCTCAAGAATGTCCTCCAAACTTGTAGAAGTAGCCATGTCAGTGATACCTGAAAAAAAAAGTCATCCTATGATTACAAGTCTGCAAAATTGAATGTGTCTTGATGGATGATGATAGTGGAAGCCTCAATCAATGAATCTGGACAAGGAATCATTGAATGTGAAGGGATACCAACTATCTCTGATGAAGAAAAAGCACCGAAAGGAACCTTGTCAACCTCTTCGAAAAGATCAAAGCAATCAATTCCCTGCACAACAATATCATCATAGGGAACTTGATCTGAAGCATAAATACCTTCACTTGGATGAGGAACTATACCAAACAGATAAGGTAATAAATGGTGGCAGATCCCATCTCGCCATTGTTGATAGTTACCCTTGTGCAACATAACCAAAGGAGTATATGCAAGCCCCATAATAAAATTTCTCCAAAAAATATAAAGACACTGACCTTCAACAACAAATAGAAGCTTCCAAATATGATATGCAAGTGAAGTGATGCTACCCAGATAAAAAAATATTTTCCCAAGCTTCAGGATATCCAAGTTATTGAACAAATGCACCAAACTGGAAAAATCAATGCAAAAGTACCTGGAGCTGAAATTAATCAAGGGATCTAGACTGATGAAAAAAGCTATGAAATATCTCCTGAATGCCGCTAGAATTTTTGGATTTCTACAATCTGATGCGAAGATATTGGCCGTTGAGTCCAATGTGGAGGATTGACTTCAGATGACTGCAAAATTTTCTATGAGAAAAATTTCACAGAATATATGCCACCACTGGAAAGTAGACAAAATTATCTTTCCAACGGTATCTTGATTGTCAATTTTCAATACCATGGCCAAAAGTTATGATTTTTTCAAAAAAAATTGAATTTAGCTTGCAAGAAATAGGTTTTCTAGCCAAAACAAATTCTTTTGATTTGATTTCTGTGAAATCTGTTCACAATGAGTGGACAAAAACAGAAACCCAGAAATATTTTGAAGCTAATAACAAAACCTAGAAATAGATTTTTGATACAACAAATAGAAAATGAAAAAATATTTTTTTGAAAACCTTTAGCTAGGAAAAAAAAAAAATGACGCGCGCCAATTTTTGTTCAGCGATTTTCTCTAGATCCGTACAAGATATCAAAAATATAAAAGATACCCAGTTTAGATTTTGACCCCGTCTACAAAACCCAAAAATTGTTTTTCCTAGAACGGAGTGGAAGTTAGATTTCTGAAACAAAAATGAAAAATGGCTTTAAAAAAGCTGCTTGCATCCAGCAAGATTTTCATGCCAAAGAATAATCTCTGATATTTGAGAAGTCTGCAGCACTGAAACTCTAATACCATGTAGGAGTTTAGGTGAACTCCTCAAACCCCCCAGAATCACCTGCAAGACAAAACTTCCACAAGAAAGAAATGACAGAAATGTCATGTCATAATCAATTTGGCATCCTTGCATCTTAATCATAGCATGATATTTCTATCATTTCTCTCTTGTGGAAGTTTTGTCTTGCAGGTGATTCTGGGGGTTTGAGGAGTTCACCTAAACTCCTTGCCTGATGAAGATGCCACAATCAATGAAGAGAGTGACAAACCAGGTCGATGCAGAAATTGATGTTGAATAATATCCAAAGACGAAGATAGGATGAATATGATGGATGTGATGGAGACTTGATAGCCCCCCCTGAATGAAGTGTCCTCAAAACTACTGAAGGAAGGCTAAAGCAAATCCAATGGTGGATGCTGAAAAAACCTCAAATCCTGAACGGAATAACAAGGAAGAAGTCTCAGATATGAAATATCTGAAGAGAAACCAAGTGCCTCCAGGATGGTCTCTGAATTCCCAATCAAGGTTGAGACAAAGGAATGTGGATACTCAAGAAAACTCTCCAAGGTGTGATCTGAATAGAGGAGTGATATCCCCTCAAGAATGTCCTCCAAACCTGTAGAAGTAGCCAAGTCAGTGATACCTGAAACAAAGTCATCTTGTGATGTCAAATCTGAAAAACTAAATGTGTCCTGATGGATGATGATAGTGGAAGCCTGAATCAATGATTCTGGACAAGGAATCACTGAATGTGAAGGGACTTTAGCTATGAAAGATAATCAACCACAAAGAGAAGTGTTGCAACAATGGAATGTTGATTAAAGATTCTATTGATAATATGATTGATATGATATTGACATGATATTGTACAAATGAACAAGATGCCTGATTATATAGGCAAGAGGTAAACCCTAATATGCATAAGATGTTGCAAGTGTTATAATCTATCCTTTATGATCTCCAAAAATCTCTATAACATACAATTAAAATATTAAACATACATAACTTCTTAACCTTTTTGACCCGCTTCACTGTTAAGCTGGTCCATTGTGTTACCAGCACCCTGTCGATAGTTATGAAGGATGAAATGGGCAAGAAGAATGTTGAAGATCATTAGGAATGGCTCAGAGATGATGTTGTTAATCTCCTGTCAAAGAACTGGGGTGATGCCAGTTTGTCTGTTGTTTGTCCATTTTCTGTCTATCTGTTGTTGGTCTGATGTGTTAGTTTTTTGGCTTTATTTTTTGATGTATTTTTGTCTTGAACTCTATTGGCCCTTGTGGCTCTTTGTGTAAGGGTACAACACCCTATAAATGTTGCTTACCTAATCAAAAACTATCTTGTAAAAATCTACTACAAGTAACTATCCAAAACATATAATTATTAATATATACCAAAAATTAACTTCAAAAAGATTGTATAAACACTAGACTATATCAAATTCCCTACAATATCTTCACCTGTAACTATTTTGATAAATTATTGTAACAACTCCAACTAAACAATTACATTTAAAACAACCTTATTTTTCTTATTTTTCAATTGAAAAACTTGACAATTCACCAATTCCTAGGAAAATTTTTGGAAGTTGAATTGTTGTTCTAAATTGCAATGTTTAATGACTGAAGCGTTCAATGATTGGTGAGAATGAACTAGCACACCTTCATTGGATTGAGACTTCCTATCCTACAAGCAATTTCAAGGTTGTTTTTATATATAACATAGATTTAGCTATGCTAAATACATAGATTCCTTTAGTTTTCTTTTTACATGTGTATATTAGTTGCTTGTTCATTATAGTTAGAAAATTTTTAAGTCCTCATCATAGAATAAATGAGTAGAAGAAGAACTCCAAAACATATCAAATCTACAACTACATATAAGGCCTTGCCCATCCCAAAATCTATATCATGAAAGAGAGAGTGTCTGAAATCATAACAAAAAGTGAGCTTTCTTAAGGAAGGAAGGTATTTTTGAGGAGCATCCAGGGCTCTCAGATAACATCTTATGTATTTTTCTATAATAGAATCCTTGGCCTTCTTGATCTTAAATCTACTATGATGTGGAGGCCTTGTTTGTCGAGAGCTTCCACTATGCAAGTGACTGAAGCCATGACATAAGCGTTGCCACTAAACTCTCTTGGAAATGGTGGAACAAGGTGATTCCTTGTGCTCCAATGTGAACTATAGGCACACTGTAGTTGCAGGTATGTGCAGGATCATGGTGCGCCAAAAAGTGGCAGTATTTGTAGGGTATGTGGCTGACGACTTTTTTTTCACCCAAAATTAATGAAACAAAAAGGGTTTTTAGAGGAGATTCTCAGATTTCCAAAAATATAAATTATGATTTAATTTGAATTTAATAAATAATTATTATTCATTTTCTATTAGAATTATGACTAAAGTCCCTGATCGAGCAGACTAACAGCATCTGCTAACTAACGCAGATTATATTTTGAATCCAAACATGCTACTACATTCTATGCTTCCCATACTATAGGATTAAAAAAAAGAAAAATTAAATTTCATGAAGTTTGACCAAGTTAAGGTGGTCGACAGCATCTAGCTTTATATTTTCTAAAAAGTTGTAATAAAAATCCATAATTAATTATTTACTTGGAAAAAAAATTATAAAAAAATATACATTACATCCTGACATGAGTCCCTCTACTTATATATAAAATTCTACAAAAATAATTATCATTTTATTATGGTTAGGTGGTCGCATTGCATACCTACTTCTTATTTTTTCCCCGAAATTTAAGTACTACTGCATTGAAATTTCAAATTTTCACTAAATAGATTTTATTTATTTTTAAATAAGCCTAGTATTTTAGAGACTACATTCAATTTTCTACAAATTCTATTCTTACATATTTTTGAAATAATATAGATAACTTAATCAAATATTTACGTCAAGTTGCCTAACACTGATTTTTCTAAATTTTTTGCCACTTAAGGGCCTATTTTTTGCATGGTGATCCTGCACATACCCTTGCACAACTCAAAACCAATGCTTCAACTCTTGCTTTCAGTCCTGGTAGGTTATAATTAGACTTGTTAAAACCTGCATAGCTTTAAAACTGGTTATACAATTATATTAGGCGCAATCAAGTTAATGTTTGAGTAATGTATGACAAAACTAATCAAGGTATTCTTTGAAACTAATTTGTGTTCAAATTTATATGATTTTGTGGATTCAATTTTTTTAACATGCAACCCAAACAATCTTCATAAGATAATTAAATAAAAAAATTGAACAATTAAGCAAAATAACATTCATTGTTATCCAATTATAATATGTGAACAAATCTATGTCTACTTTTAGAAAGTAAATAAGGTTGAGAGGCATTTAAATTAGATAGATAGAAAGAAAAGAAAAAGAAAAAGTTTTGAGTTAGGAGGATGGATTCAAGAAAAAACTTGTGAGATTAAACAAAAAATTTGAAAATGTTGATAGAATAAACTAAATTATATAAAAGGTTAAATATCAAATTCTTATCCATTTTATTTTTTAATATATAAATTAAGCATTTATTAAATCCATAAATCTACACTATTACACAATGATATTAGACACAACTACTTATATTTACAGTTATAACTTGAACGATTTAAGAAAAATGTAATTTAATAATATTAGACACTATTAAGCATATGGCTTTGTTTTATTGATTCATAGTTTTGGTTAAAAGTGTTTATTAAACATATGTTTGAGGTGCACTGAAAGCTAGAGAATGATATTAGACATAGATAACAATTATAGTTACTACCATATGCAGTCTTTGTTCACTCCTTTCTATTTATAGTTAAGGTATTGTTGTCCTTATTTAAAAAATTAAAAAAATCACCATCTCACATCAAAAAAAGATAAGGTTTTAGTAATTTTTCAAAATAGATTTCATGAAGACAAGGGACACTACTATTCTATTATTCAAAAATAAAATTTAACAATAATGAATAGTTTACATAAGCTACTTCTACATTTACTTATACAATGAAGCTCATCTCTAACATGGGCCTTAAAGAACTTGTGATTGGACCTAAGACAAAGATCTATAAACCATTAGAAAAAGAATCAATATCAAAAAAATTCAACAACAGTGCACACTAAAATAAAAATTTTGAAAACAAAATCAAACCAAAAATTTTATACCCATTACATTTGTGTCCCTAGCATAGAAGCGACTCCCATGGAGATTTGCAATACATGAATTAAA